>CM028347.1:75733488-76227044 GCA_016618105.1 Dendrobium huoshanense | reverse complement strand
GAGAACTCTGTGGACATGCACTTGAACTTTGAACTTGAACTTAAGTCAACAAATAACACAGGGATCTACTCAAATAATAATGGAATTTGAAATGAACTTGGATTCAAAAACAAGACTCAATTTTGATCAAATTGAATTTAACTTTTGAGCATGATTTGAAAGATTTAGACTCAAGTAAAGATTTGATTTGAGTCCACATTGAACTCAAGCCTGAGTATTTGATGATGAACTGACTTTCATTAAGAGATACATTATCAAGATGCAAACATCACATGATAACTTTAATTTCGCAAATACATTCAAGTAGACATTGAAATATAAAATGGTGGACAAGGAAGCTATTACATCCTTATCACCAACAAGTCACCATCTCAGAAAGAAACACCAAGGGAAAAGATCAAATGCAAATAAATAATAATTTGTAGTGGACAATGATGTGTGCCAATACAACTTGCTAACAAGCGCTGGTGAAATGAAAGAAAGGTGACATGATTATAAGTCACGACATGAAACTCTAGAATGATGACATTTGGCTTGAAACATCCACCTCATATTATGCTTACAAATGAGCATATACGGTCGTAATAAGTATGCCCGTATTGGTGATATGTGAGGAGCACAATCCATCCAACAACCAGTGCTAATATATATACAAATGAGTACACTAGAGGATGATGCATAGTGAATGCGATATGACCCTACAGTTCACATGCAAGCAAGATCATGAATCCACTGCAAATACAAGTACTTATGAACAATTGAATGAGCATCCACAAGCAATTGCAGAGATTCATCATATACATAGTAGTTTACCTACAACATGCAAAGAGTACAACATGTACACAAGCGAAGCAAAAGGGATCGTAAAAGAAGATAGTTTCCTTGTTGCTAATGCCGGTCGACTAATAAATCAACACACAACTTTGCGAGAAATAATGATATACGACCCACACTCGGTGAATTCATCAAGAGTTAGGGATGAAGAAAATACAAGGGAATCTTTATGGTCAACAATGATTAGCATTCAAAAAAGGTACAATCAATCCCTTACAAGTAGAAGGATTCAACGATACTGTCAAAGACCCATCATCTACACTAAATGCTACCTACGAGAAAATGTAGAGGAACAGTAACAAATGTAAAAGCCTACGATCGGTTCTAGAAGATTTATATGCAAAGAGAGCTGACCACGAACAAAGGGATCATGTCTACAACAAATGCAACTCTCTATACGAACAAAGGCAGGAGACTCGTTAGTGCACTATGACCCGCCTACGAAAATCAACAAATAGTGCACGACAGTCTACCTGTACGAAGCAGCGAACCACTCTATTCAGAAGCTGCTACGCCACGCCACCGGATCTGCAACCTCCGTACAAGCAGACAGAAGGCATCCACAAATGATTTTAGAATACCCCCGCACGTGCACAATAGTTTGTATACATATAGGCACACTAAAAGGGGTAAATATAATCAAATACCCGCATGGGCCCCGACGAGCTTGTTATTGGTACACACGTGACGTCTAGGGATGCTGCACGGGTCCACAAGTGAATTCAAATTCGAATCCGATCCTTCTATACGGATCAATAGGAGTCGACAGGGTTCAAACTATTAAGCAAATATGTGGCCGTGGTGACCAGAATATTTATTTTAATACATTCATATTAGGCCTTCAAAGCCTAAAATCAAAAGAATTCACTCTCAAGAGCATAAAACCTACAAAACCCGATCCTCTGTCGACAACCTGACAGAGTTGACAAGGTTCAATCCATAAAAAAAATGACCCCAAACACCCCGATGATGGCCGTGTTGAATGCAGATTTCAACCGGAGGGGTTCCCAAATACTTTCAATTGTCTCCCAAAAGTCCATTCCCAAATACTTTCAAACTCCACCAAAAATGCCAAAATCCAAAAATTCCAAAAGTCTAAAATATTTAAAAATTGAAATAAATCCATAAAAAAAAACTTAAAGCAAAATCCATCCACCCTCCGCAACAGTTTGTCGAGGTGGACAAATTAAAATTTACTTCAGCTCACAAAAGAGCTAAATGCCTAGTCGAAAATATCACTAGGATCCATTCTCAAACAATCTCTTGCCAGTAAGGACGTGGTACGTGTCCTCTAACCGGCAGTTTCGCCGCCAAATGGCACTGCAGGTAAACGGTTATGACCCGGGGCCCTCTGAACGAGTGGTTTTGCCGCCAAATGGCACCACAGATAGCAGTTATGGCCAGAGCCAATACGCTCCTTAATGACGTTAAATCCTTGAGATATGAATCAATAGGATATGATCGATAGGGCACAAAGCCCTCTTTAAGTAAAGGTGGATTCAAATTTGTCCCCTTAGACAAACATTCACCCCAGGTCTACAAGGTCCCCTTGGACGAAGCAACCTATGGCTGCCGACAAGGATCCTTCTGTCAGGTTGGGTTGACTACCTCCTCTGACTAAGTAGACCAGGGACCACGATAGCCCGGGACGACGGAACCATGTGATCTTGATCAGGTCTATCATCCATTCCCCCACCATCCGCTTTAAGTATAAGATGGTGAAATTTCTATTTTAAATATGAAATCTCCAAATCTTTCAATACTCCAAATTCTCAAATCCTCCAAATTTCTCAAACCCGTGCTGCTACTATATGCCAGATAACACGTATTCTATACATATCTGATTGACGACTAGCCTTAATCGAAAGTTCTCTCTCATGATTGAGAGGGATAATTAACTATAGGGGCTTGCGCCTATAGGAAACCAGAACTCAGATCATAAAGTCCTCACAAAATGAGGGTGAAATCTCTGGGTAGTGTATTATCTACAAACCCATCTGCCTTCCAAAATTTACCTCGGAACTTAGTTCGTTAAAACTCCCTCGCCGAATAAGAAAAGCGGCGGGGAGGACGGGGCCGAATTTTTGGAGCCCACAGATTTCTGGCGACTCCACTGGGGATTGATATCTCTTTCCATCTTTGGCTAGTCGTATATTTAAGCTATAGTAGCAGCAAAATTTGATGAGTTAAGATTATATGTCTTTTTAATTGAACTCATTAAAAATTCTCTAAAAAGTATTTTGAAATTATAATGATTATATGTTTATCATTTTGTTCTGTCGAGTCCCTGCGCTTCGAAAGTTTGGGGTAATAAAATCAGATCTTGATTACTAATCCCCATCTTTCATGTTGTACAGAATGGACCTCCAAAACACTTCTTTCACCGTTCAGCTAGGAAGTGGTGCCAACATCCAACTAGCAAATGCTATTATTAACACGGGAAACTCTGGAGCCACCATTCAATTTGGTGGGCTACAATTCTCCGCAACTACTGCAAGCGCTGCTGCCGTCCCGGTATACGGCATTGATACTAAAAAGCCTGCCAGGAGGCCTTATGTTGTTGATGTTGCTGCTCGTCGCGTGCATACACCGCCACGGCGACCACAACCATCCCAAGTTGTTACTGCAAATGAGTTCCCCAGAAGAGGGTCTCAGTCTTCAAAAGGCTATCAAATTCTGAAACCCCGACAACAAGAAGGGTCATGGCCGGTAAACAAATTTCTGTGATTCCTGCTGCTACCACCACTCTGTCGATTGGGATATCTATGCCTGGAAGGAATGATGCTGAGGCCTCCTCATCTAGAGGAAGGCCGTCAAGAAGGCAGAGGAGAAGGATGGACGTTGAGCTGCGAGCTCAGAAGTTGCTACAAGTCCACCCGTCCACACTGTCGGCTCAAGAACCGGAAGCGAGTGTTCCTACCCAGAATAAGTTTACAAATTTGAAATGGGTAAAACAGAACAGCTCTACTAGTGAACTTAAACAATCATTTTGGGAGCAACAACCCCAAGCCCTTGCTCCTCAAAAGAAGAAAGAGCCTGAGACTTTGTCCGCCAAAGTGCACAGGGTCCTGAAAACAGTGAAAAAAAAGGTTTGATGAAAAAGAAATACGAAAGGCCGGTGGTGATTGAGTCCAGAAAATATCTGCCAAGAGAGTTTCCACCTTTGGTGACTCGAGAAAAATTTAAGTCAACTTCGCAGGAAGCACATCGGGGTGTGACACTTGGACAATGTGTCCAAGAATCCGCCATCGAAAGGGCCCAGCGAAAAGACAAACAAGTTTGGAGGTCAAAACTGTATGACAGAAGAGCACTTGACAAACAAACAAGTACGGGCGTGACATCTAATGCAGCCTCCCAGAGATCCGCCTCCACTAACAGAAGTCATCAAAAATGGGTCCCTAAGAAGGTCCCAATTGATCATTCCTTTGATGGTCGACACCCTGGAGAATCCTCCAGGGGATCCCATCATCAGCCAACTACGTCATCCCAAGAAGAAACTAACTTTCGATCACAGCCCAAGGATCAAAGAGTTTTTTGTGCCAAGTAATGAACCGGAGATTCCGTGGAGACGCCGCTCGGAGATCCGTACACAAGAAGATGATGATGAAGATGATGAAGAGACCATGGGAGTTGAAGTGGTCTATATGGTGGAACATGATGATGAGCGACCGCCTTTGCGGGTATACCAGCGACAATATGGGGCTGGATCCACTGCCGGTAGAGATGCTGACTCCTCGGAGAATGAAGAAGAGGAGGAATTCGAAGAAAATCCTTTGTTCCCTGATGCTACCACATTAGCTGAAGCGCAAAGGCAGATGCATCGTCAGATGAAGGCGAAGGATAAAGAAATTGCTCAGTTAAATGCCAAAATGACTGAGATGATAACGCAAATGACTATGATGATGCAGAGAAATATCACTACTAATCCAACACCTGCTCAACAAACCAATCATCAGGTGATAAGTAGTGGTCTCGCTAATCCGCCAGCTCATCCTGCACCCCAAGTGTCGGGAGTACGAGGTTCACATGAAGGAGGAATTGAGAATGATCGTTTGGTCCGCCAACCTACTCAAAATGTAGCAAGCACATCCGAGCCTGTGACAGTGGCACAGTTGGAGACAATCATCAATGAGAAGATTAAAGCTGTCATAGCTTTGGATCAGGCAGAAAAACTGATGAGCAAAGGCCGTCCATATCTTGCTGAATTTGACCAGGTGCCATACCCAAAGGGGTATTCTGTCCCGAAGTTTAACACATTCAATGGTAATAGTAACCCCAAACAGCATTTGGCTCAGTTTAAAGCCACATGTGGTAATACAGGAGGTGTTGATGCTCTACTATTTAGACAATTTGTCAGTAGTTTAACCTCGACTGCATTCGAATGGTATGCTGAATTGCCGAATGACTCTGTGAGAACATTTGCAGAGTTAGAAGCCATGTTTGTGAAAAGGTTCGTCAGCGCGACCGAAAAGATAACAATCGCTGATCTCCCATTAGATAAACGAAGGAGGGATGAGTCAGTGACAAAATATATAACTCGCTGGCGCAATTTGAGCATGAAATGTGAGCATCAGTTAGAAGAAGAACATGCCGTGCAATTGTTAATGGGAAACATCGATGATAAGATGCAACCATTCTTATGTATGGCCACCATCACCACATTTCAGGACTTGCTGGATAAAGTGACGAAGTTTGAAAAACTAAACTTATCAAAATCAGAAAATCACTCTGATAAGCTCAAGAAGACTAAAGCCTCGGGTGCTAGAAGGGGTGATGCCGACTCTACATTTTTCTCCAGAGTTGATAAAGAAAAACAAGTGGCTTACAATGTAGATAAAGGCAAGCAATCGATACAGTATGAAGACAAGCCGAAACAAGTCTATAACCCTAACCCCCAACCAAAGCTGACACTTGGAGGAAATGACAAGCCACGAATGTTTCAGGGTGGAGGAGAACGCCCGAGGCAAATAACAGGAACTGGTGATCGAACATTTCCGTCCCTCAAAGAAAGAATGAATAAAGAGTATTCATTTAAGAGGGAGAGTGTTGCCAAGTTATTTCGACAAGCGTTAAAAGCAGGCCTAGAACTGCCAGAGTGCAAGAGGCCCGAAGAATCGAAACATATTGGTGACCCGAATTATTGCCCATACCACCAAGTACTTAGTCATCATATTGAAGATTGTTACATCTTTAAGGATTGGTTGGAAAGAAAATATCAGAAGGGGGAAGTGACATTGTCAGAAAATATGTTGGCACACCCCAGAAAAGAGTCGACTTGAGTGATTACGTCCTCTTCCGTACCCCCGACTAAAGAAGAAAGAAACAAAAAAAGAATCAGCCCAAGAAGGGAAGTGGGAGACTGCGGTCTCCAAGAAGACTGTAAAAATGTTAAAACAACTCGAAGGAGTTCTAGGTGTGAAGTGGAAATCTCCTACCCACCCGGTGCTGGATTTGAAAGGGATGCCTGTGGCACGAGCATCAACTTCTAAGCAATATCCCAATCGAGCCGGTTATTTAAAATCCGAAAAAGTACAGTCTTCCAAAAGGACCAAACTAAATAAGCTTAAGGAGAAGAAAACAACAACTCAAAGGGTTATCGACAGTTTGGATGAATATTACCAAACTGTTAGACGTCCCATTAAGCTCGCTGACTTTATGTCAAAGCTTAGAGTGGCTGAAACAGAAGAAGCGGGTGAAGATTCTCTTACTGTGGAAACTTGCCGGATTATTTCAGTAACACCAGTGACTCCAACAAAAGAAAAATACGTCAAATAAGCAACTTCTGAAACTTGTCTTGTGGCGTCATCAATTGATTATAGTTCAGAAGAAGATCTGTTTTTTCCAAATGAGAATGAGTCCGAGCAGGATATAGCGTCACAAATGGGGCATGTAAGATTTGAGGGTGATTCTGAACTAGAAAATGAGTCTTTGGATGTTATGATGACCAACTTTGAGGAAGATGCTCCATCAAGTGAGCCTGTGCCAGATGAAATAGCGCAAGTTGCAATTAAGAAGCGGTAAGGTGTTGCCAACTCCGCTAAAGAAGGAAATCTCTAATAAAGATAAGGGGAAGGAGATAGTTGTTAATGAAGATATCATCCCCAAGGACTCCAAAAAGAAAGACAATCCAATCAATGGGATAGATTACAATATCTTATCCCATCTGAGGAAAATCCCGGCACAGCTCAGCATATATGATGCTCTAGTCATGTCTAAAGACTTACGGGAGACTTTGATTCAGGCTCTCAAAGACCCCGAAAGGTACGAGGCATATTTTACTGAACGTAATATGACGGAAGTCCTGCAAGCCCGTAACGAGCCATTCATTATCTTCTCCGAAGAAGACATGATGCTTGGGACGGCAGATCATAACCGCCCTCTGTACGTTACTGCAAAGAGCGACGAAATGAAAATCAGCCGAATTCTGATTGACCCTAGGTCCTCCATCAACCTTATAAGCTTGAAAGCACTGAGATCATTGTGCCTCGACGTGCAACATCTCGGGTCGGATAAGCTAATGGTGCATGGTTTCAACGAGAAAGGGCAGAAGACCCTAGGATCATTCATGCTCTCCCTAACATTTGGGGAGCTTCATACAGAAGCCAAATTTCATGTGATTGATGCAGATACTTCATTCAAGGCGCTCTTGGGTCGCCCTTGGTTGCATGAGTATGGTATTGTCCCATTAACACTACACCAGTACATGAAATACCTTAAGGATGAAGAAGAGTTTAGGATCTCTGGTGACATCCAACCTTTTGCAGTGCACGAAGCTACAATCTATGAAGATGCCAAGTATTTCATTCCAAAGAAGCTGAAGCCATCGAGCTCTCTTGAGGTCCAGGCATCAAGTACTAAAACTACAAAGCGACCAAAACAAGAAGGTGAAAAGAAGCAGGTTGGGAGAAAGAAGGCAACGCCAACTCTTTCCAAAGCAGCGATCGCTACTAAAGAAAGAAAACATGTACCTCACCTAGGGAGCGACACAGATGAAGATGAGGTCACCCCTACAAAATCTTGGAAGGCATGTCAGTCAATTGCCAAAGGGAAAAAGAAGGCTGAATACTTAGATTCTGACTATGATTATGAGTCTACCTACATGAGTAATGTGCAGTGTGTATTCTCAAGAAGAATGGGTAACTTGTCAATCTCGGACAGCGTATTCGTAGTCACGCGCATTCCCATGCAACATTTCAAGGAAATTATTCCCCGGGAGGTACATAATATCGAAGAACTTGTAACATTCTACGTGCCACCTCATAGAAAAAGGGGCAGGCCAGGAAGTTTATTCTATAAAGGTGGAGAGCGCGAAGAAGAAGCAAATCACGACTGTTTTGTAGGCTCGTTGATTATGGAGAGCTAATACCTACGAGAATGCCTAGATTTAATACCAAAAATATTACGAAAATAAATTAATATTCCTACCTCCAAACAACAACTTCGCTTTTGCTTTAGCATTTGGTATGGAAGACATCCACGTCCATTACAAAAGAAAGATATTGTTGCAAGGAGAGGTCTCGGATTTCATAGTGCAAAAATATCTACAAAAGGAGACTTGCCAAGCAATCACATGCGGGGAAGTCAAATTATATGATAGCAACAATGAGGAAATATATGAAGTTGATACTTATGATGATCAGCCCGTAGAGGCCAAGCCTGCACCTGAAGAATTAGAAGATGGTGGACAGACGGCTACTATGGATGAGCTAAAAGAAGTCAACTTGGGGACTGAAGAAGAACCTCGCCCAACCTTCATTAGCTCCCTTTTATCAGAAGACCAAGCGGAAGAAATGAAAGAGCTTCTCTGTGAATTCAGGGATTGCTTTTGCCTGAACATATGCCGAGATGCCCGGCTTATCCCCTGATGTGGCAGTTCACAGGTTAGCCATCAAGCACGATGCAGTACCTGTAAAGCAAGCTCCAAGGAGAATGAGATTGGAGATCGAAGAACAGGTGATTGCAGAGACAAAGAAGCTTATAGAAGCGGGCTTTATCCGCGAAGAAAAATATGCTGATTGGATTGTCAATATTGTCCCTGTCAAGAAGAAGAACGGTCAGATTCGTATCTGTATCGATTTTCGGACCTCAATAAGGCTTGTCCAAAAGACGACTTTTCCGCTCCCAGTATCAGAACTACTAGTGGATAACACGTCTAATTATGATATGTTCTCTTTTATGGATGGATCGTCGGGTTACAATCAAATTAAGATGGCAACTGAGGATGAAAAACACACATCATTTAGAACGCCCATTGGTATTTTCTGTTACACAGTTATGCCCTTTGGCCTTAAGAACGCTGGTGCCACTTATCAACGTGCAATGACACATATATTTGATGAGTTAATACATCAAAAGGTCGAGTGCTATGTGGACGACCTTGTTGTCAAGAGCGTGGACCGAAGAGACCACTTGGATGACTTAAGGATTGTATTTGAAAGAATCAGGAAGTATGATCTAAAGATGAATCCTCTCAAGTGTGCTTTTGGAGTCTCTTCCGGCAAATTTCTGGGGTACATTGTTCGACACCGAGGCATCGAAGTTGACCCCAATAAGATCAGGGCGATTATGGAGATGCCACCTCCCAAAAACCTTTGTCAACTTCGCTCGTTACAAGGGCAACTAGCTTTCATTCGACGGTTTATATCGAATCTGTCGGTAGGTGCCAGTCATTTTCAAAGTTGATGAAGAAAGATGTTCGCTTTAAATGGGATGATGAATGCCAAGAAGCATTTAATAGTATCAAGAAATACTTATTGAACCCTCCTATTCTTGCGGCACCAATTCCGGGGAAACCTCTTTTACTGTATACGGCAGCATTAAAGAGTCCCTCGGAGCATTATTGGCCCAACATAACGAAGAAGGCAAGGAGAATGCACTATACTACATCAGTCGGAGATTGATTGGAGCGGAAATCCGTTATTCCCCAATTGAGAAGCATTGTTTGGCATTGATCTTTGCAGTTCAGAAGCTCCGCCACTATATGCTTTCTCACAAGATTACCTTGATATCAAAGATCGATCCGCTGAAGTTCTTGATGACAAGACCAGCGTTGACAGGTCGTTTAACCAGGTGGGCAGTGATATTACTACAATTTGATATCACGTACATGCCACAGAAAGCGGTAAAGGGACAAGCCTTGGCAGATTTTCTCGCAGCGCATCCTATTCCGGCAGACTCCCCGCTTAATGATGATTTGCCTGACGAGCAAATCATGCAGGTCGAGGAAAGCGAAAAGTTACCATTCTGGGAGATGTATTTCGATGGGGCAATCGATTAAGCCTGCCCGACCTCCAAATATTGCAAGAGCCCGAGCTGGCATCGGTCTCATTTTCGTAGCACCTGAGGGAGGCATAATGAGATTTTCGTTCAGTTTGACGGAACCTCGGACCAACAATGAAGCCGAATATGAAGCTCTAATAGCAGGGTTGGAGATTGCAATCGATATCAAAATTCAAAATCTTCAAATCTTCGGCGACTCTTAATTGGTGATAAATCAAGTCTTGGGCACTTACAAGATTTGTAAGGTTGAGCTGGCTCATTATCACCGGCGGACCCTTGAGCTCCTGAAGCAGGTGCAAAATGTTAAAATAGTTCAAGTTCCCCGAGGACAAAATGCCAAAGCAGATTGCTTGGCCAAATTGGCCAAGGAAATGACGAATACCAACGAGGAGAGACCTATATATATCGGAGTTTATAACCGTCGGGTGTTGGAACCCGCGCTGTTGCAATTCCCGCGGGCAGAAGAAGTATCAGATTCAAGCAAACGAGATACAACTCCGAGTGATCCTCAACCTCTTCACCAGATTATTATGGAAAATTATCCAAAAGGATATCATGTAGCCAAGAGACGTAAAGCTAGTCAAGCTTCAGAATCATGGTTGCATTGCTTAGAAGTTGAAGTAGAAGATGATTGGAGGCAACCCTTCATCGAATATTTCAAAGAAAGCAAACTCCCAACAGATAAATCTCTTGCCACACAAATTAGGAAGAGAGCATTGCGGTATGCATTTGTTAATGACATGTTATACCGACGAGCTTTTGATCAAATGTGGCTAAGATGCCTAGGGACCAAGAAGCTGATAGAGTGGTGACAGAAGTTCACGAAGGACTTTGTGGTGCACATCAGTCAGGTCCCAAGATGGCGGCTAAAATTAAAAGAATGGGTTATTATTGGCCAACAATGGTGAGGGACAGTATCGACCACGCTAAGAGGTGTCATGAGTGTCAAATCCACGGTGATGTTATACATCAACCCCCAAATCCTCTGCACCCAACAATAGCATCCTGGCCATTTGAATGCTGAGGCACAGATATAATCGGACCGATAGATCCGCCATCATCAGCCGGGCACCACTTTATTTTGGCAGCTACAGACTACTTCTCTAAGTGGGCAGAAGCAGCTCTATTCAAAGAGGTCACATCCGACCATGTGATCAACTTCTTTACCCACAACGTTGTCTACAGATTTGGTGTTCCGCGCCGCATAATCTCTGATAACGGCACAGCATTCAAAAGCACCAAAATTTACAAGTTTGTAGATTGACACAAGATCGATTGGCGATATTCATCAATATACAATCCAAGAGCAAATGGCTTGGCAGAAGCCTTTAACAAGACGCTGGTGAAATTGTTGAAGAAGATCCTTACCAAGAATAAAAGGGAGTGGCACACAAAAATGGTAGAAGCGCTATGGGCATATCGTACAACTTGCAAAATGCCAACCAAAACCACTCCTTATTCACTCGTATTCGGAGTTGAAGCAGTGTTGCCACTAGAGATTGAACTGCCATCACTTCGAGTGGCAATTCAGCACGATCTAACCCAGGAACAAAATGCTCGCCTAAGAATGGAGGAACTTGATGCACTCGATGAGATTAGACTGCAAGCTCAACAGAACTTGGAGATCTATCAAGCAAGGATGGTGAAATCATTTGATCGGATGGTGCGCCATCGAGCATTTCAAGAAGGAGAATTGGTTCTGGGGCTGAGAAGACCAATCATCCCACATCGAAAAATCGGTGGCAAATTCGTATCCAATTGGGAAGGCCCCTTCGTTATCGAAAAGGTGTACCAAGGAGGAACCTATCAACTTATCGATCTGCACGGTCAAAGGCCCATGCCGCCGATCAATGGTCGATACCTAAAGAAGTATTACGCTTAAAATTGCCCAAGAAAATATTTTATTTAATGCACTGTGTATTTTATACATGCTTACTAGCGTATATGCTTTGTATTTTGAAATTCGCTTGTGTCACAAGAATGCATTTCAAACAACTCACAAAAATCCCCCATAAGACTGGGGGCATTTTAAATATTTATTCGGGTCGACATCGTGCCGCATGCCGAAATCCCCGAATAAATATTTAAAATCTCGAAATACAAGATTTATATGAAATCTCCCTGTGAGATAGGGGGCATTTTAAATATTTATTTGGGTTGACATCGTGCTATACGTCGAGATCCCCAAATAAATATTTAAAATTTCAAATTCCAAATTTATTCTATTCTAGAATGACCCTTTGAAGCAGGGGGCATTTTAAATATTTATTCGGGTCGACATCGCGCTGCATGCCGAGATCCCCGAATAAATATTTAAAATTATCAATGCAAATATTCTCTTAAGGAAGATACAATGAATTCTCTTCAAAGTATATACAGGTCATCTTCAAAAAGCTTAAGACTCCATCTCCAATGTACCAAGATTCAAAAGTCAAGAAAGAGATTTTTGTAACTACACACTCCAACAAATTGAGTCAGAAAAGCTTGAAGTCTTTCGACAGCCTAAAGCTTAAGGTTCGAATGGGTGTAAAAGGTCGGATCCAACACGCCCAAATATGGCCGGATCGCTGGCAGTTCTGTCTACTCAATACGCCATAAGAACGGCCGTAGTAGCGGAACCCCCACTTCGTCAACCCGTCAGTAAGGACTGTAGGAAGAACGAAGGCCGATTTGACTCGACAAGTTCAAGTGATTGTAGTCTACTAAATTCTCTAATTGACCGGAGAATCAAAATTTCAGTGGGAAGAAGGAAGTGTCACGAGCAACTACTAAATGTGCGTAGGATCCAAAATCTTCAACCACAAAGGAGAACTCCAAATCTACCAACTCCAGTGAAATCAGCATTGGGAAGCATATTTCTCATGGCTCAAGTCTGAAGCCTGTATGGGTGTAGAAGGTCGGATCCAACAAGCCCCAATGTGGCCGGATCGCTGGCAGCACCATCTACTCAAGAAGCCATAAGAAAGGCCGCAGTAGAGGAACCCCCATTTCAGCAACCAAAGGACGAAGAGCTGTCAAATCCCAGCTATCCCGATCTGATGAACTCAAGTGATTCAGATTAAAGTCTTCTCAAATGGTTGAGGATTAAGATACTACCTACATTTGATAGTGTCGACCAAATCCAAAACTTACAAATCCTTCAACAAATCCGTAAAGCACAAAACGAGGATCGAAGGAATTTTTCTTCAACAAGTCCGTCAAAGCACAAAGCAAAGGACCGAAGAAAATTATTCCAAAGTTCACACAAAGCCTAAGGCTGAACTAAGAGGATTCTGTCATCAACAAGTCCGTTATGCACAAAGCTCTGGACCGATGACTTTTCGCTATTGACCTAATACAAACCTAAGGGTTTAGTTCATCGGCATCTACTCCTTCAACAAGCCCGCGAAAGCAAGAAGCATAGGGCCGAAGGTACAAAAATCACTTGACAAGTCAATAAAGACAAATCAGGAAATTCTCCATCATTGTCCGCAGCACAAAGCATAGGGCAAAAGAAATCAGTATCTCAACCATCTATTGATACATCAAAGAAATCTATGGAGAAAGAAAATTTTAGTGTGACATCCAAATAAGCTTTTGGAGATCCACTAAATGAAAGCCCTAGTGTGACATCTATAACAAATATCTAGAGATTCCACATGGTCAATCAGAATACAACAAACGTGATTCGCTCTAGGCGCAGTGGGATAAAGGCTTGATGTTGTTGTTGTTTTGTTGTTGAAGATTGACTACTTATTGGACTTGAAATTATGTTGAATTGTTATTTATTTGTATTGTCATTGTTTGCTTGTTATTATGATAGTTTGTTTTTAAATTTAATGATATTTCATATTCATGCTTATTATTTTATAATTCTTTTCTAATTTGCGCCATGTTTAAAATGGCGCGCGCCGCGCCGTGCGCTATGTGCTATGGCTCAAATAGGACCTTTGTGCCATGTTGCGCCATTCGTCGTTAACAAGTATGCCTTACCCTATCAGGAAAATATTTCTCTCTTATTTAAACACTAAGAGTACTTGAAAAACACCTAAAAATCACTTAGTTTTCTTTTAATACAGTGATAAATCATTCCACCCCAAAAGTTGGAATGCCTATTTCATTGGATCTTAGGATACCGTGAGCAACAGGCTTGCCTCAAAGCAAGTAGGGACTACTCTATGGAGTTTTTCATAAACCTCCTAAATATGAGATCTTAAAAAAATCAAATAAAAGTTATAAGTCACAAATAACTCAAAGTGGAACCACATATGGATAAAAATTAAATATCTATCATTACACAATAAAATAAGACACCACATGTACTATGCATACCACACAACCACACACACTTAGACGCATAGCCCCTAGGCATCCTAGGATTAGGATTTTTTCTTTTCTGCGCATGTGAATGTTGTATTTGGTGTAATGATTATTAGATTATATGTGTTGTGAGCACTGACCTTAAGTGGTTAGGATATATATATATATATATATATATATATATATATATATATATATATATATATATATATATATATATATATATATATATATATATATATATATATATATATATATATATATATATATATGTAAGTGGTCATATCCAAAATGGGATACAAATCATGATTATCTAATGTTGTTTGTTTGCAAGCACTGCTTAAAAATCCCAAAGAGGGAAGGCCTATAGAATAGAAACAGGTTTGGCACTCTGTCGGGCATATTTGTGATGCTTTTTTCATATAAAATTCCTTTCTAATCTCTTTTGTCTTGCGGGTTTAAATTTTGTTTGTTTTTTTGTTTTTGCATTTTAAATGTAATTAATAAACTTATGAAGTTATTTGGACTTGTGTGGTATAGTTACAGGAGTTGTACACAAAAAAGATAAACCTCCTAGGTGAAGCCTTAGATGGTCTAGAAGTCCAAGCTTAAAGACTCACATGACAAGTTTGTAATTATTACTAGATTGTATAAGACAAACAACTCAATTGCAATTTTTACAATATTTCCTAAATTGTAATAATTTGGACATTACTTTTATTTGGTTAATTCATATTTATACATGTAAAAGATTGTTCTCTGAGTACGCAGTAGAAATGTATGTTTTTTCTTAGATTTTTTACATTGAGTGGGAGTAGTTTGGAATTATTATGCAATAGGCTCTTAAGATAAAATTAATTTTTGTACTGATTAACATGTAAGCAATTTAAAATCAACCACAGGAAACCAATTTTTCAAATAAAAAACTTGCAAGCTCACTCTAATAAGCCAAGTTTTCAAAATAAAATAATTAAGTCTCTTATAGAAAGCCCTCATATTAAGGATTAGATAACAAATAAATTTGAATTCAGTGAGTCAGCAATTATATACATACACAGTCAGGCACCTTAGCCTAAGAGCCAAGTTATAAGCACTATCTTCTAAATCAAAACCACCCTCCCTATCCTTCATATGCATTGAAACCGAATTTCATGATTTTAAAAGCATTTAGATGGGTTAGCTGGCGGCCATTTCCACACATGATTGTAAATCCAAAGGTCAAGCTGGCTTAGTCTCAGGTGGGTGTAAGTTTGTAAGTCTAAAGATCAATTTGACTTAATCTCAAGTAAGATGTTTATGATATAGGTTCAATGTATTACTCCTCAGTAATCCTCACTTAGATTTATGATCTAAGGCTGATGTTGACTCAAGCCACCTCATAAGCTTCATTTTGGGCATTTCCTTCAATTTATGTTATTGGAATATAAGTCCTAAATTTTTAAATGAAATTGATCAACTCAAATAAAAATCTAATTTTAAAATGTAAAGTTATATATAAAATAATTTGAGCACCTTTGAGTTTTTTTAAGAATCAAGTACTCCTACATTTTCCTCCCTTTGACTTCCATTCTAAAAAAATTGACTTAAAGTTGACCATATCTCCCTTGATATTCCCAAAGACCAAATTTTTAAACAAAAAAAAAAGAAAATATTAGCCAATATTTTAATGACTATAAAGAAATTACTAGTTTAATCAAAAGTATTATCAAGTAACAAATACTTAAGATGTAATTAAGAATAGAGGCTTACCCGTATGAGGCATCTGTATCCTAAAATAAAATAAACTTTAATCAACCAAATATTAAATAGGAGAAAATCTCTATTAAAAAATATAATATTGTGAGTTTTGTTATTGAGTTAATAGTGAAATAATATTTTTGTTCTTCAGGATAATATATTATTTTTAATATCGTACTCAATCACAAAATATATCAATTCGTTGAGGATAAAACTAAAATTTCACCCACACATATAGGTATACATTTAATACTTATTCATTTATGAGTTTATTTATTAACTCATTTAAATACACTTTTGATTAATGTAGACAAGCCAAGTATAAGGCAAGTTTGATCATAGATAATTCTAAGCAAGGCAATTATAAACACATAGGTGAATGCTCAACTTGAGCTTGTGCCAAACTTGAACTTAAAGTACGACCAAGTAACATCTAATCCATGGTATGCTCAGCTCGACTCAACTACAACCCTACTAATTAATCATAAAGGCTTGTCATTGAAGTGTCAATCCCAAGAACTAAAGAACCCATAGGGTCCTTCTGGGAGAAATCTAGCAATATTAATATGCTGCCTATCTTCCTTCTAAGAAAATTCAAACATTCCTTCATCAAGAACTCAACTGTGAGAGCTCCTTTTGCTCAAGCTCATATGCAAACAATGGGGAAATCATAGCGTGATCAAAGGTGGCTCTCACGCCAAATTTGGCTTCATCCAAAGTGTAAAGTGATTTGTATGGATGTTATCCACTTTCAGCCTAAAGTTTTTTTAGAAAAAATCATTCCCACAAATAATAATAATAATAATAATAATAATAATAATAATAAAATAAATAAATAAATAAATAAAACTCCCTTGAAATTCATATTCCACCATTGTATACAAAACAAGAAAAAAGCCACATTCAAACAATCATGCATTACTATTTCATCGCAAGTCCATCAAAATATGATAGTGCAAGATGTACTAATAGGACTAATATATTATGGAAATACGCTATAAGTTAATCTAGCCGTCCTAAAAGCACAATTATGAAACATCCTTAATCTGACAGGACGACATTCATGCTTCTTGGTATCATTTTTATAAATAAACTACTGAATACAAACCTCTTCTTTAACAAGCTCCTCAGCTTCAACAAGCTCACCGAGTTCTGGAACTGCTCCACGATTCTTATCCACGTTTGATGGAAGTTCCCAAGCATCTTTTATTGACTTTAAACCAAAGAATGCA
Organism: Dendrobium huoshanense; assembly: GCA_016618105.1. NCBI lineage: Eukaryota > Viridiplantae > Streptophyta > Magnoliopsida > Asparagales > Orchidaceae > Dendrobium > Dendrobium huoshanense. The sequence goes on along the minus strand of CM028347.1, from coordinate 76,209,663 downwards.
AGAAGTGCTACTGCAGCATACTCTCCAATGGGTAATGCTGAAGGAAATATTCAACATTTACTAGAAATAGTTAAACAACGCATCTTTATTGATTAAATTAAATCTTTGATTATCATTCTAAGAAAAATGAAGAAAAGGCAACCTTTATCAGATCAGATGCAACCCAATTAAGTAAAAATGGTAAATTAAACAACAGCCATGTAATTCACATCTTCCGCAAAATTACATATCTGGCCAAGAGAAGAAGCATAAATATCATCATCAAGTTTTGTCCAAACTATCAAACACCGTCTTTAAGCCAGTGCAGATAGATAAAATGGCTTGCCTCACCCTGTTTGTTCAATGTTATCAAAGCTATAGAAGTTGGACAATCTTGTTAGGTCAGTTCACCCAATAACTAACAGTAACATGGTCTAGTTATACCATAGGAGCTGTTAGGTAGTAGGATTTACGCAGGATTTGCATTAAATCCTACCAAACAGTAAAGACTATTTTAAATCCTGCATAATCTTAAATCACTATAGTTTAAAAAAAAAATAAAACCTTAAATCTTGGATTAAGTAAAACCTCGCATTGGGCAAATTTAACAAATCTTAAAGCCTCGATCTTCTTTTGATGTCCCTGTCCACATCAATGTCTTCTTTAGCAAGCTCTTATCATGATTTCTTTGACATTGAGGGTTTCGAGAATTGGAGGGATGGGATTTAGGGGAGAAAGACAAGGCTTTCTTATATATTAATTAACAATAATTAAATCATAAATACAACAAACTACATCAAGCCTTTATCCAAAATGAGTTCGGCTACATAAATCATTTTTCTCTATTGTGTCCTATTAAGAGTCAAAATCTCATTTAAATCTAATAAGGAAATGTCATTCCTAATATTTCTAACCAAGTCCTTTTAGGTCCACCTCTACTTTTCTTAACATAAGCCAAATCTAATATATCCACTCTCCTAACCGGATCATCAGAAGGCCGTTGTTTTATGTGATCAAACCATCTATGGTGACTCTCTCTAATCTTACCTACCACTGAAGCAACTCCAACCTTCTCACGTATATGCTCATTACATATCATGTCTCTAAGAGTAAAGTCACTCATCCACCTGAGCATCCTCAACTTAACTTAATATTATGCTTCTGTTTTACTGGCCAAAATTCTGCACTATAAAGCATTGCAAAAGGCATTTGACCAAACCATCTAATGTATAGCTTCCTAGTAGCTCGTCAGAGGGAGAGTGTTTGAAAGATTTGAGATAGAGTTTCGCAATTTTGCAAAAGGCTTTGATGATGATTGATAGAGGAATGATTTGGGAAGCATGAGTTAAGCTTCTTAGGAGGATTCTTGGATTTTGTGTGAGGTATTAACTTGGTTATTACTCCAATCATATCATTTGTTCCTCTAGGTTGCAGTAAAAGCTCTTGGTAATTGGCTTTGAAGAGTCTTGTTATAAAGGTTGTGAAGGTCTTGTGTACCTCGTGGATCTAGCCAAGAATGCTAGGATTTGCAAGCTTTTCAAGGAGAAAAGCGGTGTAAGGTTTTCTCCATTATCTTGTAAAAGAGGTTTCTCCGCCTTGCTGGATATAGAAGGAGAGAGTGCTAATGAAAATCCTATGGAGAAGACTTGTGGAGTGGATGTAGTCCAAATTAGCTAAAAAACTATAAATTTATTTGCCTTTTTTTTTTTCAGCATCTTATTATTTTGTGTTGAGCAGTAATATCATTGTTGGAATCTCTATTTTAAAGAAAATAACTTGGGATGATTTGTTTTTATTTTAATCTTTTTTTTTTTTAAAATATTATTACCTTTACTATATCATTTTGGCCCTTTATTTTAAAAATTATTTTTAATTACAAGTGTTTCTAAGAAAAATAATATTACTTTCATTAGAGAAATATTAATGTTTTTAAGGCTTCCACATTATTACAAATTTTTAAAAGACAACAATTCACCTTTGGGTGTCATACATCATTAGGGTGTCATTGAGATGTTGGAGGCTAGAGGTGTAACTGATTTAAGCTGGTTCAAGCTCAGCTAGATAAATGGCTTGTGAACCAAGCTCGATGAGCTAACAAGTCAAGTTTGAGTCAGTCATTACTCAACTCATTAGCTCGCAAAGCAGCTTGTTTAAAAAATATTAATATGAAATATAGTTCAAATATAATAACATTCAAGATTTTAAGAAAAAAAAATTGTTAAAAATGTTTAAAAAATAAAAAAATCCCAAAATAATATCCAGACTATTCGTGTATGTCTAATTTAATCCAGCAGTGCACGTTGCCCCAAGTTAGTCCCTCAACTTTACAAAATTGATCATAATTTAGTCCCAAAGGGACCATTTTGGATCAATTTTATGTAGTAAGTGGACTAAATTAGAGCAACAATAACATTATGCTCTAAGATTAAAATGGTCATATACAAATAGTCGAAGATTATTTTAAAATTTAACCAATTTCAAAATTATATTTTACTTTATTATATTAAGCGATTATTTATTATTTTCCTTCTAGTTTCTCATTTTTTATTATTTTGTCATAATAATTACTTGAAACAAAATTATTCTTTCATAATAAATGAATGACTCAAAAGCTCGAGCCTGAACTCGATTAATTAATCAAGCTCAAGCTCAAGTCATGAGTGACATGAGCTTAGGTCGACTCGTTGACACCCATGTTGGAGAATTTTTTGTATCCTCAAACGGATTGCATACTTTATTATCGAGCACGACATAAGAATGATGATATCTTACCCCGAAGGATAAAAATATCATTTCCTTATGGACTCAATGATAAAATTTACAATTTTGAACAGAGATTCCCCCACTCAATGTTCGGTCGAGTGGGGTTTATTTATTTCTGGGGTACAGATGTCCCATAGGGGCAAGCCCCTATGATTAATTACATCCCAAATTTTGGCTTGGGAAAACTTTTGATTAAACTAGTAGTTTTCTTGTTTAGAAGTCATTTTAGACATTGATTAAAGTTTGTTTTTGTTTTAAAATCCATGAAAGTCTTAATTAAAGGGTTTTCGGCAAGTGCCCACAACGCAGACAATCCAAAAGTCAATCACTCCACAACATCAATCACATGCGCACACAAAGAAAAATCCTAATCCTAGCATGCTTAAGGGTTGTGCACCTAAGTGTGTGAGGCTTGTGTGATATGTCACACTAAGGGTCCTCCTAGAGTTTGGGTTTAAGGGAGCAGTACCCAACACTTTTGAGCCACATGTTGAGGGAAATTCTCCTTAGCTTTTGGAGCTAAGAAGATGAAGTAAGAATCTAACATTTAGCTTTTAAGCTAAATGTTGGAGAGCTCTCTCTAGCTTTTGGAGCTAAAGAGAGGAGAAGTCTCCTATAGCTTTGGAGTTGGGGGAGAATTGAAGGAAAATGCAACTTATGGGCTGCAAATCCATAAATGTTCCTTAAACTTTTGATGTTTAAAGGAACAAATTCATTTGCCTAATTTGAGGCTAGACAAATGAAGGGGAATTGGGAGATTTCCTACAATTTAGAATTGTAGGAAAAGAAGTAGCTAAAAGTGCAACTTAGAGGTTGCAAATTGGAGTAGTTTCTTTGAACGCTTGGTGTCCAAAAAGGAGATTCATCCTCCAAATTTGGGTTTGGGAGCATGAATACGGATTTAAATACTCTCCTACAATCGTGACTTGTAGGAAAGAGAGAGGAAGATGCAACTTATGGGTTGCAAGTTCAGGAATATTCTTTGAACATTTGATGTTCAAAGAGACGTGTACATTCTCCTAGTTTTAAGTTTTAGGAGAATGAGAGGACTTTCCTACAACTTTTGGGTTGTAGAAAGAGGGAAATCATGTGCAACTTGGAGGTTCCACATTCATGAGTGCCCTTGAACATTTGACGTTCAAAGGGGAATGATCATTCTCCTAAATTTGGGCTTAGGAGAAAATGAGAAGTTTTTCTACAATTCTTAAGTTGTAGAAGAGAAAAGCAACAAGCAAATTTTGGATTGCATGTTGAAGGGATTCCTTGGACATTGGGTGTCCAAGGAGGAGCGTTCATTTGCTTAATTAGTGACTAAGCAAATGATGAAGACTAGGACTTGAGTCTTATGTCTAGGGGATTACTTATTGGTTTGTGTTCCAATAAATAAATGATTTGATAAGCTTCCTACAACTTTGGGGTTGAAGGAAAAAAATGTAACTTAGAGAGTTACAAAATTTCCTAGAAGGCCTTTAAATATTTGGTATTCAAAGATGGGTGATCATTCACTTAATTTTGGGTTAAGTGAATGGAGAGGAAAGGCTAGGTTTTAAATCCTAAACCTAAGTGGGATATTCAATTGTTAAACTTAGGTTCAAACAATTTAGAGAAAGAACTTAGGGTTTGGTTCTAAGTTCAATAACCCCATGTGATAGTAAGTAGAAAGTTTAGGAAAAGCTTCAAACTATTAGACATGGAGGGAGAAGTGGCATTTGTTTGTTAATTTTGCATTTCAATAAACAAAGAAGAGGAAATAACCTAGGATTGATCCTAGAGCTAAAGGATTTATGCAATGATATGTTTAAAGGCTTGAGGAGCCTTAAAATATCTTGCATGAGAAAAGATATGTTGGTTTCTTGTGCTCCAACAAAAGGGAGAAACTTAAAGTTTATCTCTAAGCTCAAGAGTTTAAGGCATGATGTGTTTTAGGATCTAGAGAAATCCATAACACCACACATGATGAAGATGGGTGAAACCTCCTAAGATAGACTAGGAGACATGCAATGAGGTATTTGAAGTTTTGAAAATGCTTCGAATGTCATGCATAAAAGGAGAGGAAAATTGTTTGTTGATCTTGTTTCAACAAACAAGAGGTGAATAACTTAGAATTTGTTTTCTAAGATTTGACCACCATGTAATGATGTTTGATTGGAGTATTTGGAGACTCCAAATTATCATACATGAGGGAGAGGAGTATTCATTTGTCAATTTTATGATTTAACAAACGAAGGGAAAAAGAAGATTGGTTGGTTCTATGTTCCAACACAAGGGTTGATAGTTTAGAGTTTGGTTCCAAACTACAAAGATTCATGTGTAGGAGGAGCATTTAGAGCCTTGGAATAGTCTCTAAATACAACACATGAATGAATTGTTTGTTGATTAGGTGCTTCAACAAACTAGGTGGGAGAACTTGGAAGTTGGTTCCAAGTTTAGAAAGAATTTATGCAATGACATATTTGAAGTTTGAGGTGCTCCAAATATTATTGCATAAGAGATGTAATTTGTAGTTTTTGGACTACAAATTAAGAGGGTCATCTACCTATATAGGTTAGGCAAATGAGATAGGCTAGATTTAGAATCCTAAGCCTAAGAAGGGAAATTCTTTCATTGATCTTAGTCTCAAAATGAAAGAAAGGGAAGAGCTTAGATTTTTGGCTCTAAGCTACAAGATTTTCATATAATGATAGGTTGGAATTTTAGAGAATTCCAAATCATTATGTATGAAGGGAAACATTCATTCGCTAACTTTGTGTTATTAGCAAATGAAATGGGGGAACTAGGGTTTGATCCCAAAGTCCACTAGTGCTCTTTAATTTCTTTAGAGGTGATTTAGAGAGCATCGAGCAAGAGAACCATTTGTTTGTTTTCTTGTTTCAACAATGGAATGACAAGGACCTAGAATTTGATTTTCTAAGTTTGGAAGACTCATGTGGTGGTACACTTGAAGGCTTAAGGGACAATCAATTCATCTCACATGAGAGGATGCTTGTTGGTTTTGGGGTTCCAACAAGAGATGTAAGAAAACTTGGATTTTGGCTCCAAGTTTCTAAAGCTTGTAACATGATGCATTAAGGATTTTTTAGGGAAACCCATAATGCAATGCACGACAAAGGTTAACTCCTAAGATATGCTAGGAGTCAAATGACAAAACATTTGGAGCATTGAGGATGCTCCAAAAGTCGTGCAATGTATATGTTTGGGGCCTTGAGAAGGTCCCAACTACCATGCATTGGAGGGATGAGTGAATTGCTTGTGGAATTTGTATCTACAAGCAAAGAGAGTTGAACTTAGGATTTTTGGGATCCTAGGTTAAGATTGTTCATGCAATGGAAAATTGACGCTTTGAGATGCTTCGAATTTCCATACATGAGGAAGGGAAGACTACTAGAGAGCTTCCAACTCAATGAAAAGATTTCCAAATCAATTTTGGCATGATTTGGGTAGAAAGATTGGTCCTACAACTTGAAATTGGAAGACAATCTATAACATTATCCAAGCTCTACAAGAAAGTGGTTTTCCCTAAATCGTACCTAATATGATTTGGAAATTTGAGAGCTTGTATTTGGCCATATTATCTTGCAAATTATGAAAAATGAGCTTAAATAATCCCTTAATATGATGGAGCATTGATCATGAGCCTTTGGGGTCCATGAAATGTTCCAAACCAAGTTTAGCAATATTTTGGATTAAATGAGCACATTCATGAAAATTTGCAAGTTAATACATTCACTAATTTAAGCAAGGAATAAATAACATATTGCTTGAATCATGATTTAGTAGGGAAACATGTATCTTAAAGCCTTTAAGGGATCAAATCACTTTTGTCATGATTTGATTCATTAAGGGCTTAAAGATGAATTCCCAAACTCTTGAAAGATTTGCATAATAAAGGTTACTAGCCAGAAAAATTTTATCACAAGCCATGTAACACATCCAAAAGCTAGGTTAATCAAGCACACTTGTTCTAGGATTTTTTTGAAGTGAATCTTTGAGATTCACACTAGATCCTACAACAAGTCATCACAAATATTTTGGATATATTGCAAGACTTATGACAACCCTACAAGCTCCACAAAATTCCCAAATCATACTTCTATTTCATCGTGACACTAATGTTGAATAAGTACACGTTTACAATATGAAGTTTGAATGGATATGCAAGCTACACGCTCAATTTGGCTAAGAAAAGTAACATAACCTTAGGCTTGAATGTGGGTGAAGGCTATGTCATACGATATGAGTGCAAAATCATTCATTTGAGGGGGGTTGAACACCAACCCAACACCCCTATACGTATTAAAATCCTCTTGGGATTCTCACATGAGAATCCACAAATGAAAATTACCAAATTTTCATCGATTTACGAAGAGGACAGCCGACAGGGGGATTTTGGGAGAGCAAAAATTGAAGTTTCTAAGGACCTAAGGTTCGGAGGCGTCAACCACACAACAATTGGCCTTGGGGGACCCTAGGTTTCACTAAGTTTTAGTGGTATACCTCTCCCGGTTTGTCCTAGCGCTACAAATTTCTGTCCAAGCTGCTGTCCAAGGTTCCGCTCCAAGCTCCAAAGTCGCTCCAAGCCGCTCCAAGGGAAGAAGGTTCGCTGTCCAAGGTGTTCCGGACGTCACCACCACTGTCCAAAGCGATTTGGAGGCTCCAAACTGCTGTTTGGAGGGTTTTGAAGTTCTCTTTTGCTGTTTGGAAGCTTCAAACAGCTCCCAACTTGTCTCGAAGTTGCCGGAGTTGAAGGGGAAGGGAGTAGAAGCCTCTGCAGCAAATGCAAAGCCTTTGAGACTGAGCCGAAGTAGTCAGGTCGCACAGGTCCGGCGAAAGAAAGAGCCGGAGCTCCTAACAGGTCTGGCCGAGACCATGGATGGGCTCGGACGAAGCCGTCGCACGCGAGAGGGAGGCCGGACGGGGCTTCCGAACGCAGGGAGTGCGAACAGAGCGAATGCTACGTGAACCGGGGCTTCGGCGTGGACTGGGGTTCCGCCTGGTGGAGTCGCATGAAGGAGAAGAACCGCCTGGTGGAGTCGCACGCTACGGGGAGCTCTCCGCCTTTCCTCTCTCACTCGCTCTCTCTGTCGGGACGGGGACGAACGAAAAGCCACGAAGGAGTCGAATCCCGTCTCCCTCTCTCTCTCATTCTCCTTGAGGCGCACGAACTGAGCCCAGCTGCTCGGAACATCCCATCTCACTGCTGCCTCGTCGCGAGAAACGAGAGAAAAATCTACTCTAGTAGATTTTCTGCTCATATGTGGTGAAATTGGGTGGGATTTGAGATCTAATCTCAGCCCTAGATTTCAAATTTTGATTTGAAAACAAAATTCAGCCCAAATTAACAAATTGGGGCTGAAATTGAGTTCGAATCAAACCTGATTTGGATCGATTTGGGTTCGAACGAGTTAATTTTGTAAAATTGAACTCGAATCGTCCCCGAATTGTGTTGAATTGAGCTCGACGACGCTTGACGGGGTTCAATTTTATTTGATTTGGTTTTAAGTAAATTAAATTTGATTTAATTTAATTAAATCGAGGCTTAATTTGGATTAATTTCACCTCGATAATGATCAATTGAGTTGATCGAGCGCGATCGAGCCTAGTCGAGCTCGATCGGGGTCAAGTCGATGCGAAAATATTCATCAACAACCCCGACCACTATTGGAGGTTGTTAAAATGTGTGACAATAACAATGCTCACCATCAAGATGAAAAAAAGGAGAATGTAGTGATAACCGCAATGTTCCACCTAGAACATCATTAACAAAAATGGATTGATTGACATGTATGGATGTGTTGTTATTATGAAGGGATGACAAAGGCTTCGTCTGTGGCCAGAAGAGCTTAACTAATTGGCTTTATGGCTAGAAAACACAATAAGTATTGCATGCATGCATGCGCAAACCTAGGAGGTCTAAGATGCTAGTGGACTCTTCTGTACCTACTATGAACTGCTAGCAATTAGTTGCTCATTTCAACTATTGATCGCAGCTTATTGACGATAGGCTGAGAGGGCCAATGATGATACATGAAGGTGTAGATGTTGGAGAGGTATCCTCCTATTGGTGAGAATCCTCTAGCTTAATATAGTAGATCATGGGGTGGAGTTTACGACTTGATTGATGGCCTACAAAAGCAGCATCAATGAGGATGTCGGTAAGGAAGAATAAGCAGTGGGTGGCATCTTTAGTAACGTTTGCTAGAGAACAGGAGCTTTGACAACTAAAAAACTTCTTTTAACTTGTCTAAAATCCCCTTTCACCTTGAATGGAACTTTTGGAAAGGTATTTATACACAGAAGAGGCAATTGAAGTCTGGCAATCTCAACAAAAGTTACAAATATGGAGGGCAATGCGAGGAGATTTGAGGAAAAAGGTTGAGATGGCTGTACGGGAATTATAAAAATCTCATGTAGAAGTAGCTTAAAAGAATATAACAATATAGGTTATCCACTTGATGAGTCTACTGACTTTTAAGCCATTCAACTAATTCCATTTCTTTTTTATCCCATTAAAATAACTATATATAGATAGAAGTGCAACATGGAAAATTAACAAAAATTGTCCGAGAAAGAAGAAAAATAGATAAAACAAAATAAAGATTAGCGTGGAGAACAAATAACCATCAAAATCTAAAAAACTACTCAATTAGATAGCCTATCTTAAATGCTAGTGAAATTGTGAGATTGATGATATTTTTATTTCTCTTCTCAGCCTATCAGATGAATAAGATATGAAACCTTTTATCCATCATTGTATCACTCAGAATATTCCCATCAAAATCTAGAGGACACTTTGCATTGTGTTTATCTTTTTCTTCACCAATATGGGGGATATGAGGAATTTCAAGATTAGGAGGTTCAATATGCAAAATAGTATTTGAAGGAGTAGGGGATGCTATAATTTAAAAACTTGTAGGGGCAGGCACCACAATTTTTGTTTCAAAAGAAAAATCAATTAGTCCTTGATCAAAGTGCAAATTGCAGCCTACAAAAAATGTGGTGGTTGATTGGAGGCATCAACAAAGATCTCAATAGAAGAGCTAGAAAAGCTATTGATGGAGAATACTAATTGTTGCGTCATAGAGTATTCGCAGTGGTAGAGAAATATAAATTTTAACTTCTTAGCTTTGTACGAAGATCCAGCACACAATCAGATAAGAGAGAGAGTGTAGCGTTCATAAGAGACACTAGAGTTTTTACGTGAAAACCCTGAAAAAGGGGGAAAACAATTGGGCCTGACCCAATTTGAATGAAACCACTAGTATTTGCAGTCAATTACAAATAAGGCCCTTCCTTGGGATAAGGCCTTGGCTTGATGTCACAAATGTACATCGTATAGAGTGCGTTACATGGTGGGAGTTACAATAATCAACATAGACATGTTTTTTTGGTCGACAGGACCATAGTTGATAAGACAGAGGTCGGAAAGATCGTAGTAGGCAAGAGACCGGGGTTAGAAAAACCGTTGTCTTATGATGTAGGTCGAAAGGACCGTAGTAGGCGATGGAGATCGGAAGGACCATAGTCGGCAAGAAATAGGGGTCCGAAAGATCGTAGTTGTAGGGCGGTGCTCTGGAAGAACTTTGGGCGTCAGGTGGTGGCCCAACAGAAGTCCGGGCCTCATGTGGTGGTCCGGCAGAAGTCCGAACCTCAAGTGGTGGTCCGACAAAAGTCCGAGCCTCAGGTAGGTGGTGGTCAGGCAGAACTCCGGGCTTCATGTGGTGGTTCGACAGAAGTCTGGGCCTCAGGTGGTGGTCTGGAAAAACTCCAGGCATTAAGTGGTGGTCCGGCGGAGTTTAGGGCGTCAAGTGGTGGTTTGGCAGAACTCTGGGCGACAAGTGGTGGTCTGACGGAGCTCAAGGCCTCAAGCGGTGGTCCGGCGGAGCTCAAGGCAACAAGTGGTGTCCGGCAAAACTCCGGGCGTCAAGTGGTAGTCCGGCGAAACGTCGGGCGTCAAGTGGTAGTCCGACGGAGCTCAAGGCCTCAAGTGGTGGTCCGGTGGAGCTCAGGGCCTAAAGTGGTGGTCCGGCATAACAACGATGTTAGGCAGTGGTCTGGCGGAACTCAGGTGGTGGCCGAGGAGGAGTGAGAAGGCAAGAGCGATTTCCGATCTCTCTCATGCTCTCTAGCTTGGAGCCCCCTTTTTCAAGAGAAAGGAGGGGTCAATTTATAGATTTCTGGAGTGGCATGGCTCGTAAATAGGTGAGAGATCAAAGGTAAATAGGGAGCGGTTGGATGGATGGCCGATGTTGAATCCCTTGATCAAGGACTGTTTGATGGACATTTGAATGCCTTAGTGATGTCGGAATTTGGTGATCTTGGGCTCGTTATATTCATCTCGTCGAGCTGCTCGATTCGACTATAAGCATATCATGTTTGGAAACCATTTCGTAATCCAAATTGTGATTCGAACCCTCCAACAGCGCTTCAGAACCTTGATTTGGACCCATTTGGGCTTAGATTGAGTCGAACTTAGTGTCGTTGGGTTTCGTATTTCTGAGATGTTCAGTCGACTGTAAGTTGCTGAAATCGGAGTTTGGATGGTCCCAATTTTAATTTTGGATGTTTCCAACTTGATTTTGCCTCGAGATTCGTGCTCGATCAAGATAATTTTTAATAATATATCACTAATGATGATATCTATTGAGAAATCAAGAAAATATAGCATGAACATACTGAAAAAGGAAGTCACAAACCTACAACTATCGATGGAGACTATTATAAGGAGATGTCAACAAAGGCCATCAAACATAAGTATCTAGAATGATGCTTCGTCAACAAATGTGTCACATAGGGAGTTTACATGGATGGTGATCATCACATGGTAATATAGATAGAGCTTCATTTGAAAGTGTCAATAGTGGCTATTGTATGGAGATGTTAGCAATGAAAGTATCATTAATGAATTCATAATAAATGATGTTGATGGAGAACATCGATAAATGGAGTCTATGACAAGCATCATGCCAATGGTCTCATGAATGGTAGGCATCATTCAATGACATATATGGAGCCCGACGCATGGGGACTTTGTTGTAGACAATTTGCAAATTTAACAAAGTTTTTATTAAAGAAGTTAATAGTGTATCAGAAAGGGATAAACATCCATCATAGTCGATGAATTCCATCAAGAAGATGTTGATGGAGGCTTTCATTCTAATACAGATGAGGCCGGAGTAATGTGCAATAATGGAGACCAATGGCATGTGAAATGATGGAGGTTGTCATCAAAATGTTGGATGACATTAAATTGTTTGAAAAGTAACAAAGCTCGACATTAGGATGGCAATTAAGGAGAATGAAGTGATGACCACAATTTAAGCTAGAACATCATGGACACAGATGGTTTCATTGATATGAATGGATGCGTTGTTTTTATAAAGAGATGATCGAGGCTTAATCTATGTGGCTAGAAGTGCTTCACTATTTAATTTTATGTATGGGTGGAGTTTCCAACGAGATTGATGACCCACACAAACAACATCAATGGGGTTGTTGGCGGCAAAGAAGAATAGGCAATAAAAGGCATCTTTAGCAATGCTCGTTAGAGGCTAGATTTTTGACAACTAAAAGCTTCATTGATTTTTTTGTCCTCCCATTTCACCTTGAATGGAACTTTTGGTAAGGTTATACACAGGTGGGCAGTTGAAGTTTGGCAATATCGACAAAAGTTATAACTATGGAGGGGATGGCAATTTTATTTGAGGAGAAGGTAAAGATGGTTATAGTTGAATTATAAAAATCTCATATAGATATAGCTAAGGGAATATAACACAATAGTTCATCCACTTGATGGGCCTACTAAACATTTTAGGATATTCAATTCATTCCTTTTTTCCCTGTAAAACACAGCTTTATACAAGATAAATATATAAGTGAAACATGGGAAATTAACAAAAATGTAAAAGAAAATAGGCATATTGATAGAACAAAATAAATATTAATATTTAAGCACAAACAACCATAAATATCTAGAAAATCACTCAATTAGATTGCGTTTCTTGAATCCTGGTGAAATTGAGAGATGGACATTTTTTTTTCCTTATTTAGACCTTATCTGATGAATAAGCTATAAAGCCTCCTATCCATTAGTATATCATTACTTGAAATTCTCCCAAAAAAATCAAAAGGAAGCCCTAAATTATGATCATTTGTATCTTCGAAAATAGGAGAGATGAGGAACTTCCAAATTTGGAGGTTCAATATCCAAAATATTATTTGGAGGTGAAGTGGATATCATAATTAAAGGACTAATAGGGGTAGGCACAACAGTTTCTACTTCCAAAGAAAAATCAATTGGTCCTTGATTCTGAGTGAAAATCAGAACTGATGAAGAAGCAACAACCACTATGGGAGAAGGAATAGTTTGATCATAAGAGTTCTTCTTGAGACTGAACATTTGATGAATGAGCCTTAAAACAATCAACAAAAGTGTGAAAAACTATTTTGCAAGATAAGCAATAAGCAATAGTGGGAGATGCCTTCAAATTCAATCTTCTCCCAATAACCACAACATAATGTGCCAATCCACATCTCCTTTGAAATTAAGAAGAAGCATCCCGTTCCATCAAGACCCTGATGACTATTGACCTAGAAATACTAGCAGTAATACAATCAACTTGCAAAGGTTTACCTTGTTGACGAATATTTTCGTATCGACTCGACCTCGATCGAGCCCGACCTAGACTCGATTGCGCTCGATCAACTCAATTGATCGTCGTCGAGGCTAAATTAATTCGAATTAAGCCTCAATTTAATTAAATTAAATCAAATTTAATTAAATTTAAATCAATCAATTTAAATCAAACCCCGTCGAGCGTCGTCGAGCTCAATTCGACACAATTCGGCGCCGATTCAAGCTCAATTTCTCAAAATGGACCCGATCCGACCCAAGTCGGGTTCGATTCGAACTCAATTTCAGCCTTAATTTGTTAATTCAGGCTGAGTTTGACTTTCCAAACATCTCTTTGAAATCTAGGGCTGAGATTACATCTGAAATCCCACCCAATTTCACCTCATGTGAGCAGAAAATCTACTCGAGTAGATTTTTCTCTCGTTTCTCGCAACTAGCACCTAGGACGGTGACTTTGGAGCTTGGATTGCAGCTTGGAGCGACTTTGGAGCTTGGAGCGGACCTTGGACAGCAACTTGGACAAAAATTGGAGCGCTAGGACAAACCGGGGAAGGTATACCTTTGAAACTTAGTGAAACCTAGGGTCCCCCCATGGCCAATTGTTATGTGGTTGACGCCTCCAAGCCCTAGGTCCTTAGAAACTTCTATTTCCGCTCTCCTAAAATCCTATATCCGCTGTCCACTTGTTTAAATCATGAAAATTAAGTAAGTTTCCATGATTTGTTCTCATGTGAGGGCTAAAAGATAGCGGCGTGGCGATGGGGAGTTGAACTTGTGTTCAACGTCTCTATTTTTGCATGCAAATAATATCCATGTCATGTTTAGTACTCTTACCTTTGACCAAACCTTAGGTTTAGTAGCTCGCCCAATGTCTAATGAAATATAGAAGTGCGATGTCTCTTGTCTAAGTGTGGCACGCGTTAACATACCCTAAAACTTGTATGTTTCAACTAGATTAGCACATGCATGTGATAGTTTTACACCGCCATGACATCCACTATCTCCCCTAAATTTGTTAGACGTTCAAGCATGTGTTTCAATCTTTTTTTTGATAAGGTTAGGGTTTGTTCATGAGCACTTTTAATTCATGTTACAAACTCTACAATTAATGAATTGATTGGAAAATATTATTGAACTCCAAATCTAGGAAGGCAAAGCGAAAAAGTTTTTTTTTTACATACTCTCATTTCTTAACGCTAAACTAAGCTTGCATGAGTTATTGCATATTTGAATATTCGCTATATGTCTATGGCTATGATCCTTGTACCTACAATTTACAAAACCTGAATATGCCCACCAAACTTATGGATGCTTGCAAAGCAAAGATGGGGTGGTCTATGGCTTCAAGGAGCTTATAGATTGCACCCCATCATATATTGAAAGTTTGTTGGACATGTTTAGTATAGTTTGTAAGTTGATGGGTTAAGGGTTTTAACACATAACTTAGGCACTTGGTGAAGCTTTCGAAAAGACAATCGTAAGCCTCCACCCTTAGGCTCCCCTTAGACTCTAGAAAACTAATTCTTAGAGCCTATCCATAGGATTTCTAATGACATTCCATCCTATGTCTTTAGATCCCTTAGATGATATCGCATATTGTCTTTCTAGGAGAGTCGTAGGAGCAAGTCCACCTCAATCTTTCCTACCCAAATCATGCCAAAATTGATTTGGAAATCTTTTCATTGAGTTGGAAGCTCTCTAGTAGTCTTCGCTTCCTCATGTATGGAAATTCGGAGCATCTCAAAGCGTCAATTTTCCATTGCATGAACAATCTTAACCTAGGATCCCAAAAATCCTAAGTTCAACTCTCTTTGCTTGTAGATACAAATTCCACAAGCAATTCACTCATCCCTCCAATGCATGGTAGTTGGGACATTCTCAGGGCCCCAAACGTATACATTGCGCGACTTTTGGAGCATCCTCAATGCTCCAAATGTTTTGTCATTTGACTCCTAGCATATCTTAGGAGTTAACCTTTGTCGTGCACTGCATTATGAATTTTCCTAAAAAATCCTTAATGCATCATGTTACAAGCTTTAGAAACTTGGAGCCAAAATCCAAGTTTTCTTACATCTCTTGTTGGAACCCCAAAACCAACAAGCATTCTCTCATATGAGGTGAATTGAAGTCACTCAAACTTTCTAGTGTACCATCACATGAGTCTTCCAACTTAGAAAATCAAATTCTAGGTCCTCGTCCTTCCATTGGTTGAAACAAGAAAACGAACAAATAGTTCTCTTGCTTGATGCTCTCTAAATCACCTCTAAAGAAATTAAAGAGCGCTAGTGGACTTTGGGATCAAACCCTAGTTCCCCCCATTTCCATTTTTGCTAACAACACAAAGTTAGCAAATAAACATTTCTCCCTTCATACATGATGATTTGGAATTCTCTAAAATTCCAACCTATCATTATATGAAAATCTTGTAGCTTAGAGTCTAAATCTAAGCTCTCCCTTTCTTTCATTTTGAGACTAAGATCAATGAAAGAATTCCCTTCTCAGGCTTAAGATTCTAAATCTAGCCTGTCTCATTTGTCTAACCTATATGGGTAGATGACCCTCTTAATTTGTAGTTCAAAAACTACAAATTACATCTCTTATGCAATAATATTTGGAGCACCTCAAACTTCAAATATGTCGTTGCATAAATTCTTTCTAACTTGGAACCAACTTCCAAGTTCTCTCACCTAGTTTGTTGAAGCACCTAATCAACAAACAATTCACTCATGTGTTGTATTTAGAGACTATCCAAGGCTCTAAGTGCTCCTACACATGAATCTTTGTAGTTTGGAACCAAACTCTAAACTATCAATCCTTGTGTTGGAACATAGAACCAACCAATTTTTTTTTTCCCTTCGTTTGTTAAATCATAAAATTGACAAATGAATACTCCTCTCCCTCATGTATGATAATTTGGAATCTCCAAAGGCTCCAATCAAACATCATTACATGGTGGTCAAATCTTAGAAACAAACTCTAAGTTATTCACCTCTCGTTTGTTGAAACAAGATCAACAAACAATTTTCCTCTCCATTCACTTAACCCACGTTTAAGTAAATGATCCTATCTCTTTGAATACCAAATATTCATAGATCTTCTACGAAATTTTGTAACTCTGTAAGTTACATTTTCTTCCTTCAACCCCAAATTTGTAGGAAGCTTATCAAATCATTTGCTTATTGGATCACAAACCAATGAGTAATCCCTTAGATTTAAGATTCAAATCGTAGTTTTCATCATTTGCTTAGTCACTAATTAAGCAAATGAATGCTCCTCCTTGGACACCCAATGTCCAAGGAATCCCTTCAACATGCAATACAAAATTTGCTTGTTGCTTTTCTCTTCTACAACTTAAGAATTGTAGAAAATCTTCTCATTTTCTCCTAAGCCCAAATTTAGGAGAATGATCATTCCCCTTTGAACGTCTAATGTTCAAGGATATTCATGAGTTGCAACCTCTAAGTTGTACATTCCCTTCTTCTACCAAACCAAAAGTGTAGAAAACCTCCACTATTCACTTGGTCTAAATTAAGCGAATGGGTCATTTTTCTTCTGAACACCAAATGTTCAAAAGGGATTTCTCTAATTTGCAACCTACAAGTTGCATTTCATATTTCCTTTTCCTATAAGTTGTAGGAAAGCCTTGCACCCTCTCCTTCCTACAACCCAAAAATTGTAGGAAACTATTTCACTCTCTCAATCCAAATTTTGAGAATGTACGCTTCCTCTTTGGATACCAAATGTTCAAAGAATCCTCTTGGAGTTGTAACTTCCAAGTTGTATCCAATCTCCTTTTCTCCTCTAACCCAAAATTGGAGGGATGAAACATTTCTTTTCTTTGGACACCACATGTCCAAAGGAATTCCTCCAATTTGCAATCGCTAGATTGCACAGTGGACTACTTCTTTTCCTACAAATCTAGATTGTAGGAAACCACCAAAATTTTCTTCATTTCTCTTAACCCAAAGTAAGAAAATAAAACTCCACCTCCTTGAATACAAAAATTCAAGGAACCACCTTCTTGATTTGTAACCTTAAAGTTACAAATCCTCTTTCATTCCTATAGACTCCAAAAGTCTTAAGGAATTCATTACCTTAGCTCAAAGCCATAGGTTCTTTTACTTTTCCTACAACTAAAAAGTTGTATGAAGCCCACTTTCACTCAACCTATATTGAGTGATCTAATTTTGTCCCAAATTATCTTACTTATTGAACCAAAAACAACAAGTAACTTCACCCCAAGCTTAGGATTCAAGTCCTATTTCTCTTTGCCCTTCCAAACTCAAGTTGGAAGGGGGCAATTCTCTCTTTGGACATCAAAGTGTCTAAGGACCTTCATGAATTTGCAACCCAAAAGTTGCATTTTCTCCCAATTCTCTTCCAACTACAAAGTTGTAGGAGACTTCTCTTCTCTTTAGCTCTAAAAGCTAGAGAGAGCTCTCCAACATTTAGCTCAAAAGCTAAATGTCAGATTCCTACCTCTTCTTCTTAACTTCAAAAGTTAAGGAGAATTTTCCTCAACAAGTGGCCCAAAAGCCACATGTTGGACACTCCTTTCTTAGACCCAAACTCTAGAAGGACTTTTAGTGTGACATATCACACAAGCCTCACACATTTAGGTGCACAGCCCCTTAGGCATGCTAGGATTAGGATTTTTCTTTGTGTGTGCATGTGATTGATGTTGTAGATTGATTGCCCTTGGATTGTCTGCGTGTAGGCACTTGCCCTTAAGTGGTTAGTATAGAAATATAAATGCTTTTCTGTGCAGGTGGTCATGTCCAAGAAGGGGGTAAATGTCATGATTTTATTAATGTTGTTTACTTGCAGGCGCTGCTTAAAACCCCCCAGGAGACATGGCCAATAGGGTAGAAGCAGGGGCCTAGCACTTAGCACTCTAAGTGTTAGGCCAATTTTGATATGATTATATGCTTATTATATAAACTGTCTCCTAACTCTGTTTTGCAGATTTGAGTCTTTTTCTATTTCATATCATGTATTTAATTAGATTTATGATGTAAAACTTGTGGGGTTTGATTGAAAAGAAGGAAGGATCGAAGAAGAATGTATCATTTTGAAGGTTAAAGCTTGAAGACCCCCACAAGTAAAGTCTGTAAATATAACTGGGTTGTATAATGGCAGACAACTCAGCTGCCAAACATGTTTGTAATAACTGGGACATTATTTACATTTCTGTCTTTATTTATATACAAAAGCATGTGTTGAAGTGTTTATTGGGTGTGCAATAGAAATGCATCTCTTTCCTAGGTTTCTTCTCTTATTTTTTGTGGGTGTGGCCTGGACTTGATCACGTTAGGCTCTTAGGATAAATTAAGTTTTCTACCCTCTTAACATGTAAGCAATCTAAAAATAAAATCAAATTAGGCTCCATGTCTTTAAAGTAAAAAAAAATTGCATGGCTCCCTTCAAGGAGCCAAGTTTTCAAAACGAAAATAAACATGCATAACCAAAAAATGTGTCACATGTAGAATGCCTTCACATAAGGATTAGATAATAAAAAAAGAAATCTTTCTTTTTGTGAGTCAACATTTGCATACCATACATGCTTAGGCATCTTGGCCTCAAAGCTAAGCTATAAGCCCTACCTTCTAAATAAAAATAACCCTATCACTCTACATTTGCATTGAGACTGAATAACATGGTTTTAAAAGCGATTAGGAGGAGTTTAGCTGGTAGTCCCTTCTAGGCGGGACAATAAATCCAGAGGTCGGGCGAGTTATGCTTCTTGTGAGGTGTAGCTTGTAAGTCCCTCTTTGCACTCGTTAGATCTAGGTTCGAGGCACTACCTGTCGGTAGTCCTCACCTTAGTCTTAGGGTCCGAGGCAAAGGTTGATTTTAAAGCACCCTATAAGCCCTCATCTTTCGGGCAATTCCTCCAACAAGTGTTGTTGGGATGTAAGCCCCAATCTTCTAATAAAATATCAATTTAAACCAAATTTAGATTAAAAAATGTAAAGCCCAACATAGGATAGTCCGAGCACCTCTGAGTTTCCCTCAGAATCAAGTGTTCCTACTTCATCTCCTTTGGCTTTCATTCCCAAAATCTAAATCTAAGTTGATCCACTCCTCCTTGAAATTCCTAAACGCCAAATCTTTTTGCTAAGACTTTCATGGATTTTAAAATAAAAATCAAACTTTAGCCAACATTTAAATGACTTCAAAATAATGAAAACCACTAGTTTAATCAAAAGTTTTCTCAAATCAAACTTGGGATGTAATTAACCATAGGGGCTTGCCCTTATGGGATGTCTGTACCCCAGAAATAAATAAACCCCACTCAACCAAACATTGAGTGGGGGAATCTCTGTTAAAATTGTAAATTTTATGATTGAGTCTATAAGGAAATGATATTTTTACCCTTCGGGGTGATATATCATGTTCTTATGCCGTATTCGATAATAAAGTATGCAATCCGTTTGAGGATACAAAAATTCTCCAATAGATTTTCTGGCGACTCCGCTGGGGAGGATGTCTCTTTTCATCTAAACTAGTGGTTTTCAATAAGTCATCCTAAATATTGGCTAAATGGCATTTGCAAAATCAATATTGTATTGTATACCTCTTCCAATTTCAAAATGTTGGGTTGAATGGTTCTGATACAAGCAAATGCAAATAAAAAAAACGAACTTTTAAAATATAAGAAAAATGAACTTTGTTTTTTTTTCAAGATTAATCATTTTCAAATGAAATTTTATTCTCAAAAATAAAATTCAATTCCAAAATTTATCCACATCATAATTGTTGTGGTTGTATGAAACTTACAACCAAACAATGTCAAATGGTGTGACCTTCCAAAATTTATACATTTCCATCATCATCCGTCAAAATCCGGGTCACAGTTGTGGGTAGTCAGGGATTCAAGTTAGTGGTCAGAAAACCCAGAAAAAGTGCAGTGATTAGTTGATGTCATGATAATTGGATTAGAAAAAGATGCAACAGAAAGATTGATTAAGGAATTTTGATTTCCATGATATCTGTTGAAATTCAGTTGTTTGAGAATTCAGTAAGGCAGAAATGGAAGACATACTGATTTTCAAGTTTGGTGATCAGTTACAGTTGTCCTTTGATCAGTCCCGCTTTGCTCCTGGGGACATGATCAAATTTGGGCAGGGTTTTGAGGATATGGAGGTTATTTTCCAAGGTCCTACACCCTCTGAAGCTAGGACTTTGGAAAACCAACCTTCATCTGAAAAGAAGGTTCTGGAAATAAACCTGCCTGCTAGGGAGAGGTCACCTACTCAGAGTGGTAGGAAGAGGGTGGCTGAGCTATCTCCCAAGGCTTTAGCCTCTCGGCCTTCTGTCTTTAATAGGTTGACCTTTCCTAAGGTTCTGAAATCAGATGAGAGGCAAACAGCTTTGACTCCAGTGTTGCCAGAAAGGAAATTGGTTAAGGGACATAAGCCAGTTCAGTCCTTGGTAGTTGCTCCAAATGTCCCAGAGTCTGATGGTCCTTTTCAGTCAAGTCAATTTGAGGAGGGGGGCAGTTCTACCTACCTCCTTACTAGATCCCAGAAAAGGAACAAATATAGGAGGTATAAGAAGAGAAAGGAAAGGGAAGAAAAAGCTGAGCGGGATTCTGAGATGATGGACCTCTCTCCATTAGCTGAGGGGAGTAGGTTCTATCCTCTTTCTTTGTCTAGGGGAGAGGAGGACGTTAAGAAGATAGTTACACCACCCCCTAGGCCTCCATCTAGAACTTTTGAAATTACTCCTGATGAGATGACAAAGAAGTGGGAGAAGAGAATAAGGAGGATTTTTCAAAGGGTGGCTGATCGAATGCATACCACCAAAGAGGAAGTGATTAAGGCCATGAAAAACACAATCACTAGAGATTTTGCTAAGTTACTTCTGAAAGAGGATAGAGATCCTGAAGATGGCAAACTGATTGTAGAGCCAACCCGAAGAGATAGGCGCAAATTCTCTAGGCCGCCAGCAGTGTCAGCTTTGACAGATGGGTATGGTTCTGGGCCTCGTCAGGAAAGGGCAGCTAGTGAGCAGATTGTTTTGGTTGATTACTCAGCACTACCATCTAAGGTCTGTGGCAGACCAAAGGTTGATCACACTGATCGCCGAGTGGTCCCTCGAACTTCCCTTTCTAGTTCTGCTAGATCTGATGTACCTACTAGGTTTAGGAGGTCTCCAAAAGAAGACCAACCTCCTACTCCTTATGATGAGCCACACTCTGGGGGTCACATTCAGACTCCACCTTTAGATGAGGTAAATTTGGGACACCAAAAATCCCATACCTCCTCATCTGGGGTGAAGGAAGAATGGAGACCCAAGGTGGTGGCTCCATCAAAAGTACACTCTTCCTCTTCCACTCATGTTGATCTTGATGATAAAGGGAAAGCACCAATGGAGGTGAATAGTTATGAGGAATATCATCCTTTTCATGTCAACCCTTCAACAGGAAAAACCATTGAAGAAATGATGGATTACTTGAAAGAAAGCCTTAGAAAGATCGATGAGGATGAAAGGAGAGACAAGGAGGAAGAGGAAAATTATAAAAAGTTGATTGAAAATTTTAATCCTGATGAGGATGATCTTATGGATGAGGAGGATATCTATGTTCTCCACTATAGCAGAAGAGGATCCTCTCTTCCAGGAGACCCTCATAC
This sequence comes from Dendrobium huoshanense, assembly GCA_016618105.1. Lineage (NCBI taxonomy): Eukaryota > Viridiplantae > Streptophyta > Magnoliopsida > Asparagales > Orchidaceae > Dendrobium > Dendrobium huoshanense. Next base: position 76,187,655 of record CM028347.1, on the reverse strand, counting down.
ATATGAGCTGTTGGAGGTGCCAGTAGAGGAGGAAGGGAGTGAAAATCCTCAGATCCGTGCCTTGCTACAACAGTTGAAAGATAAAGATACTCAGCTCAGTGATATGGCTAAGAGATTGGATGAGATGGCTTCCGCCATGACTGCCCTTACTACTCAGCTTTTGGGTCCCCAAAAGGTCCCAAATACAGTTGATAGACCTTCCACTAGTGCAGAAAAGGCTAAGGAGGTAGTGCAAGTTGATGAGGACATATTGGGAGTCAGGAGAAAAGAATGAACCTGGGTCAGTTAATCTCCAACCTTTAAAGGAAGATTTAAAGGATTTCATTAGTCAGCAGATTAAGGAGTCAATGGCACAGGGGAAAGAAGGTCACTCTATTCAAAGAGGAAGACCTTATCCCGAGGAGTTTGACTTGGTACAGTACCTCAAAGGTTTTGTTTCCCCTTCCTTCAAGCTCTTTAATGGTATGGGAAACCCACGTCAGCATTTAGCTCACTTCAGGGCTGGGTGTTGTAATGTGGGTGGCAGTGACGCTCTCCTCTTCAGACAGTTTGTGAGCAGTCTTTCAGGGGTGGCTTTTGATTGGTATGCTGAGTTACCAAATGGCTCAGTAAAGACTTTTTCAGAGTTTGAATCCTTGTTTGTGAAGAGGTTTGCGGGGGCCCAACATCACATTACAGTGGGAGACCTTGTGGTGGAAAGGCAAAAGCCAAATGAGGGGTTGGTGGATTACATTCTTAGGTGGAGAAACCTTAGCCTAAAATGTGAACCACAACTCCAAGAACAGTATGCCATAGAAATTTTACTAAGGAATATTCATGGTCCTATAGCACTCATTCTTAAAGGGTTCACTATTAGGACTTTTGAAAAATTAATTAGTAAAGCTTCTGGCTTGCAATCTGAAGCATCTCAGTTGTCATTCCTTAGAGATAACACTAATGGTGACCAAGCCAAGAAATTCAAGCAGAAATCAGTCGAAAGAAAGGGCAGTGTGTCAGCATTATCATTTCAGAAGGGAAAGCAGATTCAGATTACTGAGCAGCAGCAGCCTAGAAAGATCACTGAGCAGCAGCTTAAAAAAGATAAGGAGAAGGTAGCAGTCAAAAAGCCTGATCCTAGGGGATTGACAGAAAAGATTAACCAACAGTACTCTTTTAGGAGAGATGTCACAAAGAAAATCTTTAAGTCTTTGATGCAAGATGACAATTTCCAACTCCCTAAACCTAAAAGACCAGAAGATGTTGATAAGAGCAATGAGCCAAACTATTGCCCTTATCATAGGATGTTGGGTCATGTTTTAGAAGATTGCTATGTCTTTAAAGACTGGGTTGAAAGTGAGTACAAATCTGGTAAAATGAGTCTTCCTGATGCATACTTAGCACACCCATCACAGGCATCTGCTAAAGTGATTCATGTGGAAGAAATCCCTACCAAGGTGCAGAAAACAGAGTCAGCTACTACAGTTTCCCCTCTAACAGTGTTCAACCAGAAAAGGGCAGTGTTGGTTTGCTTACAGATGCAGAGGGTTGGCAGCTATCCTTGTCTAAATCTTCTTTAAAAATGCTAAACAAGTTACCTAACGCCCCATTGGAGTTTCCAAAAGAAACTCAAATGCCCATGAAAAAGGCATTTGGAGTTCCTCCAAATAACTCAATGGTGGGAAAGGGTCCTTCACCTTTGAAACTTCTTAAAAGAGAGTTTCAATGGTGAATGAAAAGAAAAAAGAAGAACCATTTTCTAAGATCAAGCAAGTTATCTCTCCAAATGGCAAGGGGAAATCCCCCAAGCCTCTTACCCTTTCTGATTTCATGTATGTTCCAAAGGGTGTTAGTGAAATGAACAATCCTTCCGCATACGTGCTATCTATCCATTCTGAATCTGATAATGAACAATCCCTAACTAAATCTTCTCAACTGCCTGAATCATGTGAATCTAGTTTTGATGATGATCTACTCGTGTACAAAATGCAGGGAGTAAAGATTGTCATTGAGTCCGAGTCACCTGATTTAGAGACAAATCAAATGTTAAAGAAGAATCTGATTCTGAGGTTTTGGTTGATGTGACCACAGCTTCTGAGCCTGAAGAGATAACAGAAATAAATCTCAGAAGTGGTCGAGTTGTACCATCTCCACTGGCATCTAAGAAAGACAAGGGAAAAGAACCTGTCAAATGAAATGAAGGCGTGGTTCCACCAACACATGTTCCACAAGAACAAGTGGGTGGTGGACCACCAAAAGTGGATTATAATGTGCTAGCTCACCTTAGGAAACTACCTGCGAGGTTGAGCATATATGATGCTCTCGTGCTTTCTCCTGAAATGCGAGAGGCTTTGGTCAAGGCTTTACTTGATCCTGAAATTTGTTTGGCTCAACTCGCAGAGTGTTCCTTTGAGGAGGCTTTACACTTCAAAGAAGTACCTGGAGTAACCTTTTCTGATGAGGATTTACTCCTAGGTACTTCAGATCACAATCGCCCACTTTATATAACTGTTGATATTAACAACTTCAAGTTGAATAGAGTGCTTGTTGATCCGGGTGCATCGGTCAACATAATGAGCCTAAGAACTTTGGTCCATCTCAATGTTGACACGCAAAAACTAAGTTCTGACAAAATGATGTTGCGTGGCTTCAATGAAAAGGGGCAAAGGGCTTTAGGCTCTGTCACTCTTTCTCTTTTGATAGGGGATTTGAGAACTGAGGCTAAATTCCATATCATTGATTCTGAAACTTCATTTAAAGCACTTCTTAGTAGGCCTTGGCTCCATGAATACAAAATGGTTCCTTCCTCTCTACACCAATGTATGAAATATGAAAGGAATGGTGTAGAGTACTGCATAAAGGAAGATTTGAAACCATTTAATGTGCATGAAGTTGGGAAATACGAAGATGCTTCTTACTATGTTCCAAAGAGGCTATCAGTGTTTTCTTGATCTGTGGTACCAACTGAAGATCAAGTGGGAACTAGTGCACCAAAAGAAAAATCTCCAACACTTGTCCAAGAGCACCTTCAAGAGGAGCTTGAGGAGAAGATTAGATGGAATCTTTCCCCTCCTTCAACACAACGAGGAGGTAGGATGGCACAACGTGCTCGTGGGAGAGATAGTGGCAGAGGAGGTAGAAGCCAAGATGGGTGGAGGATGAGGGCCACCAAATGCCTCATCTCCACCACCTACTCCTAGAAGGCCCATCATCCATGTAGGCTCAGGGTCCAATACAAAAGCTGAGTCAAATGTGATGGGTAGTTCAAAAGATGCTGCTTCAAAATGGGTGATCACTGAAAAGCCTATTTGGAACATTAAAGAAAATTTTTCATGTGATGAGGACAACTCTCAGAAAGAGGAGGTGTCCGATCTCACTACATTTGAAAAGCTGAATGAGTTTGCAAAAACTTTAACTCCTTTGTCTGAAAGCAAAGTAGATGATTTAAATGTATGTGTTGCACCTAATTTAGAAGAAGAGGTGGGGAAGAAGCGTGTTTTCTATAAAGCACATCAACCCTCAAGTTCAGAAGTGGGTGTAGAACTTGAGGATCTTTCTTTGAATGAAATTGTAGAACTACCTTTTGATTGGTATCCCGCTGGTGTACAAAGTTTGATTAAAAGAGGTTTTGCTCCTTCTATGTGGTCCAAAGGCGAAGCCCAACAACATGAAAATTTGTGGAATTCTAAATACAAATTGAAAAAGAATAAATATGGTGTTGGCTTTGGTACTGTCGGACCAATAGATGACGATGATTACTGTTTGGTTATTACCAACAATCTGGAAGTTGATATGATCTTTACAGAAACCTACAACGCTGTTGAGAGGTTATGTTTAGAGGCTAACAACGACCCAGATTACCTTCAAATTAGGGATGCACCCCCTGAATTTGAGGAAGAAATCAAATCAACAATTGATGAATTGAAAGAAATTAATTTGGGTACTGAAGAAAATCCACGCCCCACTTTTATAAGTACTTTGTTAAATGAGAATGATGCCAATGGTATGGTACAACTCTTGACAGAGTTTAAGGACTGTTTTGCTTGGAGTTATGATGAAATGCCCGGATTAAATCCAGACATAGCAGTCCACAAACTTGCCATTCAACCAAATGTTGTTCCAGTCAAACAAGCTCCTCGAAGGATGCATTTGGAAATTGAACAACAAGTAATTGAAGAAGTGAAAAAATTAATTGAAGCTGGTTTTATCCGAGAGGAAAAATACCCCTCTTGGTTAGCCAGTGTTGTCCCTGTTAAGAAAAAGAATGGACAGATTCGCGTATGTGTCGATTTTAGATACTTGAATAAAGCATGTCCTAAAGATGAGTTCCCATTGCCAATCCCTGAACTCATGATTGACATTGCTTCTTCTCACGGTCTCTTTTCCTTTATGGATGGGTCCTCGGGGTACAACCAAATCAAAATGGCCCCGGAGGACGAGCAATATATTGCTTTTAGAACACCCATTGGAATATACTGCTATAAGGTCATGCCTTTTGGCCTTAAGAATGCTGGTGCAACCTACCAGCGTGCAATGACCAGAGTTTTTGATGAACTCATTCATGACAAAGTTGAATGCTACATCGATGATCTCGTGGTCAAAAGCAAAGAAAGAGATGATCACTTGTTTGATTTAAGGGTTGTATTTGAACGACTTCGTCGGTACGACCTCAAGATGAATCCCTTAAAGTGCGCTTTCGGGGTGACTTCAGGGAAGTTTCTTGGGTTTGTTGTTCGACATCGTGGCATTGAAATCGACCCTACTAAAATCAAGGCTATATTAGAAATGAAACCTCCTAGAAGTCTTACTCAATTAAGATCTTTCCAAGGTAGGTTGGCATATCTAAGACGCTTCATATCCAATTTATCTGGTAGATGCCAACCCTTTGCAGCCCTTTCAAAGAAAGATTCAGAATTCTATTGGGATGATAGCTGCCAAAAAGCTTTTGATAGTATAAAACGCTATCTTTTGTCCCCTCCAGTTTTGGCCGCTCCCATTCCAGGGAAGCCATTAATTCTTTACACTGCAGCTTCAGATGAGTCTCTTGGAGCTTTGTTGGCTCAAACCAACAATGAAGGAAAAGAGAATGCCCTATACTACTTGAGCAGACGTCTGATTCCTACTGAAATGAATTACCCTTCCATTGAGAAGCATTGCTTATGCCTTATTTTTGCTGTTCAAAAACTTAGGCATTACATGCTCTCTCATAAAGTCAATCTGATCTCTAAGGTCAATCCCCTTCAGTACCTCATGACCCGTCCTACACTCTCAGGACGTTTAGCCAGATGGGCCATGATACTACTTCAATTCGACATCACTTTCACTCCCCAACGTGCTATAAAAGGACAAGCTCTTGCTGATTTCCTAGCAGCACATCCAATACCGGCAGGATCTCCCCTAAACGACGATCTTCCTGATGAACAAGTAATGAGTTTGGATAACCATGAAAGCCCTGCTTGGGAGTTGTATTTTGATGGTGCGGCCTCTTTCCAAAGAGGTACTGAACCACAGACCCTTCTCCCCGGTAAAGCTGGAGTTGGTTTGATATTCATAACACCTGACAAAGCCATATTGCGATATTCTTACAGTTTATCGGACCCTTGTACAAATAACGAGGCGGAATACGAAGCTCTGATAACTGGTTTAGAATTAGCAATATCGATGGAAATTAAAAATATTAAAATTTATGGCGATTCACAGCTGGTGATTAACCAAGTTGCGGGAACCTACAAAGTTTTAAAACCCAACTTGCTTAAATACCACTCATATGCCATGAAATTGTTTGGGCAAATTCCTAGTGCAACTTTGGTTAGAATATCGCGTGGTCAAAACGCTACGGCGGACGTTCTAGCAAAGCTTGCTAAGGAAATGTCATGCCCTGAAAAGGGTTTAGTCCAAATAGAAGTTCAAAATCGCCAAATTTTGTCTCCTATTGACTTTGAAAATTTAAATGAATCTTCTTCCTTTGGTGAGTTTTCATTTGTGATAGAGGATGAGGATGATTGGCGCCAACCTTTCATTGAATATCTCCAAAATTGTAAACTACCGAAAGAGAAGTCCGTTGCTCACCAAATAAAGAACAGAGCATTGTCATTTTCACTAATTAACAACACCTTGTATCGGCGGTCATTTGACCAAATGTGGTTGCGATGTCTTGCAAAAGATGAAGCCCACAAGATAGTGACCGAGGTACATGCGGGGTTGTGTGCCGCCCACCAATCGAGCCCCAAAATGAAATTGAAAATTAAAAGTCTTGGGTACTATTGGCCATCAATGATTAAAGATTGTGTGGAAATAGCACGGAAATGCCACCAATGCCAAGTACATGGGGTAGTTTTGCATCAACCACCAAATGTTTTGCACCCAACAATAGCCTCTTGGCCTTTTGAAAGCTGGGGAACTGATATTGTTGGGCCTATTGATCCTCCGTCCTCGAAGGGTCATAGGTTTATACTTGCTGCTACCGATTACTTCTCAAAGTGGGCTGAAGCCATACCACTGAGGGAAGTCAAAACTAACCATGTACTGCAATTTTTGAAGGACCATATCGTATACAGGTTTGGCGTTCCTCGTCGAATCATATCCGATAATGGTCCTGCTTTTAAGAGTACCAAGCTTAATCAATTTGTTAACAAACATAGCATTGATTGGAGGTATAGTACGATATACTATCCTCGAGCTAATGGATTGGCTGAAGCTTTCAACAAGACATTAGTTCAATTATTAAAGAAAACCTTAGACGAGAACAAACGTCAATGGCACGAAAAGTTGGTTGAGGCATTGTGGGCCTATCAGACCACATATAGAACTCCAACACAGGCCACTCCGTTTGCTCTAGTCTATGGAGCGGAGGCGGTTCTCCCTTTGGAGTTACAGCTCCCATCTCTTAGAATTGCTATAAACAACGAAGTTACAAATGAACAAAATGCCCAACTAAGGTTGGAGGAACTTGATGGTTTAGATGAGAAGCGTTTGCTTGCTCAACAGAACCTCGAGTTGTACCGAGCACGCATGGTTCAAGCCCATGATAAATTGGTCCGTCCTAGGACTTTCAAGGTTGGCGACTTGGTCCTAGTTCTTCGCAGACCGATTATAGCCCACCGTAAAATAGGCGGCAATTTCGAACCTACTTGGGAAGGCCCTTTTGTAGTAGAGAAGGCCTATCAAGGTGGATCTTACCAGTTGATTGATTGTAATGGTGAACGTCCTATGTTGCCTATCAATGGACGTTACCTTAAGAAGTATTACAATTAATTGTATGCAAATTTTAATTTCAATGAATGAATGTTTCTTTCAAGTGGAAATGTTCTTTTCATCCGGTTGTGGACTGGGTCCGGATTATTACAATCTCGGTCCAAACTTTCAAATCTTTCATCTTTTCCCCAAAAGGAAAGGCAATACACCCTTTCCCCAAAAGGAAAGAAAATCCAAATTTTCTCTAAAAGGAAAATCAAGTTCATCTTTCTGTAACTGAAAGTTCATCTTTTTTTCCTTCCCCAAAAGGAAAGTTCAAATTTATCTTTCTTTAAATGAAAGTTAAATGCAAATCTTAGTACCAAATGCTAAGTGTAGAATTCCCCAAGTAGGAGTCTTCTTATCAATGTCTGAGTTTAGGTAGAATTCAAACCTTCTAAGGTCTCTCCTAGCTCACTCCTTTAGATCTTGTTCTACCCAAATTGAACGCCATGGATCTACCCAAATCTAGACTTTTAGTGGTTGCCAAAACACCCTTTAGTCTTCCCAAATGTTAAGATTGATCTAGCCAAAATAGATAATCTTATACCAAATACCTTTAAGGCTTAAGTAATAGTCAAAATACTCTTAACCTTAACTTTCTTGAGTTTTATCTTACCAAAATAAGATAAGCTCTACCTCTACTTGGTTGCCAAAATACCTCTTAGAGCTTTCCAATAGGTGTCAAATGCCTTTTGACTTTTAGGAAACAACAAAAGTTCCTAACCCTTCCCAAATGATTGTGAAAATATCTCTGAGAACCCTTTAGGTGGTAGCCAAGATACCCCTAGCTTCTAGGAGATAGCAAGATATCCCTAAGCTCTTTTAGAAGTTACCAAATTTCTTCTAACAAAATCAAATTCTTTCTAAAAGATACCAAATATCTTTAGAAATCCCTTTTAGAAGTTGTCAAAATACTTCTAATTGTTCCAAAATCTTTCTAGAGATGCCAAACATCTCTAGGAGCCTTTTAGAAGTTATCTAAATACTTCTAACCAAGTCAAATCCTCTCTAAAGATATCAAATGTCTTTAAAGATCTCTTTAGAAGTTGTCAAAATACTTCTAAACTCTCTTTCAAGAGCAATCTAAAACTCTTTCTTTAAGGTGATATATAGAAATCTCCTTATCTTTGTAGATCTTGCCTGAATTCAAGTTTAGGCTTTCATAGATCTCCCTTCCTCTTTCAAATCATACTCTATTTGATTTGGAAGATCTCGTTTGATCATTATTTGGTCAACGCCAATATGTGTGGCGTACTTCTTTTCGTTCACCACACATATTGGGGGTCCTTTTGTTGACGAATATTTCGCACCGACTCGACCCCGATCGAGCCCGACTAGGCTCGATCGCGCTCGATCGACTCGATCGATCGACGTCGAGACAAAATCAACTCAAATTAGATTCCAATTTAATTAAATTAAATCAATTTAATTAAATTAAAATTAAATCAAATCAATTCAAACGCCGTCGAGCCCAATTCGACGCAGTTCGACACATTTCGGCATCGATCGGAGTTCAATTTCGCAAAATTGACTCAATCGAACAAAATCGCACCCAAATCGACTCAAATCGATTTGGGTCGAGCCCAATTCGGAGCCAATTTCAGCCCCAATTGATTGATTTGGGCTCAATCAACTCCCCAAATCAGAATTTTGAACCTAGGGCTGAGATTTTCTCTCAAATCTCACCCAAAATTTGGGTTCAATGTACTCAAGTACATTCCCCTCGTTTCAAGCAACGAGGCAGCCTCATTGGCTCATTTGGGCGGTCCCCTTGGTTTGTCCGTCCGAAGCCAGAGCAGAACAAGAGCGGGAGAGGGAGTGGGGAGCGGCATTTTTTCGGCTCCCCTGTTCTTTCCTTCGTTCGTCCCGACACAGAGAGAGAGAGCGAGAAATACAGAGAGCAAAAGGCCCAATCCAGGCGGAACTCTTTTCCGCGTACAGGGCTCTTTCGCGTGATCGTCTCCCCTGTCCAGCCTCTCTCCCACGTGCGACAGCCCCGTCCGGCTCTCCTCCCGCGTGCGACAGTCACGTCCGGCCTCTCTCCCGCGTGCGGCAGCCTCGTCTGGACCTCCTCCCGCGTGCGACAGCTCCGTCCGAGCCAACCCAGTGTCTCGGCCAGACCTTCCAGGAGTTCCGGCTCCTTTCTTTTGCCGAATCTGTCCGACCCGACTCCTCCCAAGTCTGATTTCTGCGACGTTTCACTCAGAAGGAGGCTTCCACTTCCTCTTCCTTCAATTCCGACGACCTCGAGGCGAGTCGGAGGCTATTCGAACCTTCCAAACAGTAAAAGGAGGCTCCTAAACCTTCCAAACAGCAGTTTGGAGCCTTCGAATCGCTTTGGACAGCAGCGGCGAGTTCCGGAGCGGCTTGGATAGCGACTTTGGAGCTTGAATCGGAGCTTGGAGCGACTTTGGAGCTTGGAGCACTTGGACAAAGAATTGGAGCACTTGGACAACCCGGGGAAGGTATACCACTAAAACTTAGGCAAAACCTTAAGGCTCCCTAGCCAATGCAATGTGGTTGACGATCCCAAGCTTTAGGTCCTTAGAAACTTTAATTTTTGGTCCCCGAAAACCCATTCGTCGGCTGTCCCCTTCGCAAAGATTATGGAAATTTGGTGATTTCCATTGGTTGACTCTTATGTGAGAGTCCGGAGAGGATTTTAACGCGTGTAGAGGTGTTGGGTTGTTATCCAACACCTCTCAAATGTATGTTGTGCATCATATTGAGCTTAGCACCTTCGCCTACATTCAAACCTTAGGGCATGTTACTTTTCGTAGCTAAAACATAGTGGATAGCTCACATCTTTTCCCAAATCTCACATTGTGTACATGTACTTGTGCAACACTAGCGTCATGACGAAAATAGACATATGATTTTGGAATTTGGTTGAGCTTGTGAAGTGCGTCATAAGCCTTATAATATATCCAAAATGTTTGTGATGACTTGTCGTAGGATCTAATGTGAATCCCCAAAGATTCACTTAAAAAAAAAAATCCTAGAGCAAGTGTTTTTGATCAAACTCGCCTTTGGATGCGTTGTATGGTTTGTGATAAAAAAAATTAATGGCTAATCATTTTTGTTACACAAATATTCCAAAGTTTGGAAACTTATTTTAATGTTTTCAATGGGTCAAATCATGCCAAAAGTGATTTGATCCCTTAAAGGCTTTAAGATACATGTTTCCCTACTAAATCATGATTCAAGCCATATGCTATTTATTTCTTGCTTAGATTGGCGAGTATATTAATTTGCAAATTTTTCATAAATGTGCTCATTTAATCCTAAGTATTGGTAAGTTTGATATGGAGTATTTCATGGACCCCAAAGGCCTATGATCTTTGCTCCATCACACTAAGGGATTACTTAAGCTCATTTTTTCCTGATTTGCAAGATAATATGGTTAGATACAAGCTCTCAAATTTCCAAATCATATTAGGTACGATTTAGGGGAAACCTCCTTCTTGTAGGGCTTTGATAATATTATAGGTTGTCTTCCAAATTCAAATTGTAGGACCAATCTTTCTACCCAAATCATGCCAAAATTGATTTGGAAATCTTTTCATTGTATTGGAAGCTCTCTAGTAGTCTTCCCTTCCTCGTGTATGACAATTTGGAGCACCTCAAAGCTTCATGTTTCCATTGCATGAGCGATCTTAACTTAGGATCCCAAAAGACTCCTAGGTTCAAATCTTCATGCTTGTAGATACAAAATTTATAAGCATTCATCTTTCTCTCTTATGCATGGTGATTGGAACATTCTCAAGGTTCTAAATACATATAATTGCATGACTTTTGGATGCTCCCTCAAGGCTCCGAAAGTTAGATTATGTGAATCCTAGCTCTACCCTAGGAGCTACGAACCATCACATGTCTGCTCTTAGGTCCCTCTTAGATCTTGCCAAAATAGATCTTTAGGTTTCTCCTAGAAACTTTCAAGTTCCCAAAATCATATCAAATTTGATTTGGGAAAACCTCCCAACGCATTAGGAAGTTAGCCTTCCCTCTTTCAAGCAAATCCAAAACATTTGTAGGAGAGTGGGAAGTTCTCTTCCTTATGTACATGTCTCTCATACTTAGTAGTTGGGGTGTTCTCTAGATCCCAATTATCATAGTGCATGAATCAAGGTTTTAGGAAAACAAATCCTAAGACTCTCTCCCTTTTTCATTTGCTAACAACACAAAGTTAGCGAATAAATGTTTCTCCCTTCATAAATGATGATTTGGAATTCTCTAAAATTCCAACATGTCATTATATGAAAGTCTTATAGCTTAGAGCCAAAAATCTAAGTTCTCCATTTCTTTCGTTTTGAGACTAGGATCAATGAAAGAATTCCTTTTTAGGCTTAGGATTCTAAAACCTAGCCTATCTCATTTGCCTAACCTATATAGGTAGATGACCCCTTAATTTGTAGTCCAAAAACTACAAATTACATCTCTTATTAAATAATATTTGGAGCACCTCAAACTTCAAATATGTCATTGCACAAATTATTTCTAACTTGGAACCAATTTCTAAGTTCTCTCACCTAGTTTGTTGAAGCACCTAATCAACAAACAATTCATTCATGTGTTGTATTTAGAGACTATCCAAGGCTCTAAATGCTCCTCCTACACATGAATCTTTGTAGTTTGGAACCAAACTCTAAACTATCAATCCTTGTGTTGGAACATAAAACCAACCAACCTTCTTTTTCCCTTCATTTGTTAAATCATAAAATTGACAAATGAATACTCCTCTCCCTCATGTATGATAATTTGGAGTCTCTAAAGACTCCAATCAAACATCATTACATGGTGGTCAAATCTTAGAAACAAATTCTAAGTTATTCACTTCTTGTTTGTTGAAACGAGATCAACAAACAATTTTCCTCTCCTTTTATGCATGACATTTGAAGCATTTTCAAAGCTTCAAATACCTCATTGCATATCTCCTAGTCTATCTTAGGAGCTTTCACCCATCTTCATCATGTGTGGTGTTATGGATTTCTCTAGATCCTAAAACACATCATGCCTTAAACTCTTGAGCTTGCAACCCAAAGTTGCATCTTCTCTTTTTCCTTCTACAACTAAAAAGTTGTATGAAAATCTCATCCAAATCTCCTATTTGTTGAATCAAAATCAACAAGTAATTCAATCCAAAATTATTTGTTTGTTGAATCAAATTCAACAAATAATTTCATACCAAGCAAAGGAATCAACTCCTAGCTTTCTTTCATTCTCCTAACGCAAATTGAGGGAATGAGTTCCTCTCTTTGGACACCCAAAGTTCAAAGAATTCTTGATGTGTAAGCCCAAATTTACACATCATCTCCTTATGTTTGCTTAATCCAAACTTAGCAAACTAAGTACCCATCATTGAACATAAGAGTTAAATGATAATCTCTCTTGATTTATAACCTCAAAGTCATAAATCTTTCCCACCTATTGAGCTAAAATCAATAAGTGACTCAACTTTGTTTGTTTAATCCAAATTAAGCAAATGAAATCCACCTCCTTGAATACACAAAATTCAAGGAGACACTCTTCTGATTCGTAGCCCCAAAGCTACTAATCTCCCTCACTCCCATAGGTTCCAAAAGCCTTAGAAAATGTCATACCTTAGCCCAAAAGCAATAGGTTCATTCTCCTCCAACTCTAAAGTTGTAGGAGATGTCTCCTCTCTTTGGCTCCAAAAGCTAAAAGAGAACTCTCCAACATTTAGCTCAAAAGCTAAATGTCGGATTCCTACCTCTTCTTCTTAGCTCCAAAAGTTAAGGAGAACTTTCCTCAACAAGTGGCCCAAAAGCCACATGTTGGATGCTCCTTCCTTAGACCTAAACTCTAGAAGGACTTTTAGTGTGACATACCACACAAGCCTCACACACTTAGGTGCACAACCCCTTAGGCATGCTAGGATTAGGATTTTTCTTTGTGTGCGCATGTGATTGATGTTGTGGATTGATTGCCCTTGGATTGTCTGCGTGTGGGCACTTGCCCTTAAGTGGTTAGTATAGAAATATAAATGCTTTTCTGTGCAGGTGGCCATATCTAAAAGGGGGGGCACTCATAAATGATAATAAACTGCTTGCATGACAGGTACTGCTTAAACCCCCCCCCCAAAGATGTGGCCAATAGGGTAGAAGCAGGGGCCTAGTGCTTAGCACTCTAAGTGCTAGGCCAATTTTGAGATGATCATATTCTTGCTATATAAACTGCCTCCTAACTCTGTTTTGCAGATTTGAGTCTTTTTTTTTATCATGTATTTGGTAGAAATAGGATGTAAAACTTGTGGGGGTTTGGAGCAAAGGAAGGGAGCAAAGAAGATGAAGTTCAAAGAACTTTTGTAAAGCTTAAAGACCCCACAAGTAGAGTCTGTAAATGTTAACTGGGTTGTATAATGGCAGGCAACTCAGCTGCCAAACACGTTTGTAATAACTGGGACATTATTTACATTTCTGTCTTTATTTATATACAAAAGCATGTGTTAAAGTGTTTACTGAGTGTGCAATAGAAAAAGCATGTTTTTCTTAGGTTTCTTCTCTTGTTTTTGTGGGTGTGGCCTGGACTTGATTACGTTAGGCTCTTAGGATAAAAAACTAAATTTTCTACCCCTTAACATTGTAAGCAACTTAATGATAAAATCAAATTAGGCTCCATGCTTTTCAAAAAAAAATAAATAAATTGCATGGCTCCCTTCAAGGAGCTAAGTTTTCAAAATAAAAAAAAAAAAAACAAACATGCATAGCCAAAAATGTGTTGCATATAGAAAGCCCTCATTTAAGGATTAGATAACAAAAATCTTTCTTTTTGTGAGTCAGCATTTGCATACCCACATAATTAGGCATCTTGGCCTCAAAGCCAAGTTGTAAGACCTACCTTCTAAATAAAAATAACCCTACCACTCTACATTTGCATTGAGACTAAACAACATGGTTTTAAAAGCGATTAGGGGGAGTTTAGCTGGTAGTCCTTTCCAGGCGGGACAATAAATCCAGAGGTCGGGCGGGCTATGCCTCTTGTGAGGTGTAGCTTGTAAGTCCCTCTTTGCACTCGTTAGATCTAGGTTCGAGGCACTACCTATCGGTAGTCCTCACCTTAGTCTTAGGGTCAGAGGCACGGGTTGATTCCAAATCACCCCATAAGCCCTCATCTTTCGGGCAATTCCTCCAACAAGTGTTGTTGGGATGTAAGCCCCAATCTTCTAATAAAATATCAACTTAAACCAAATTTAGATTCAAAAATGTAAAGCCCAACATAAGATAGTCCGAGCACCTCTGAGTTTCCCTCAGAATCAAGTGCTCCTACTTCATCTCCTTTGGCTCTCATTCCAAAATCTAATCCTTAGTTGATCAACCTCTTCCTTGAAATTCCTAAAGGGTCAAAACCTTTAAGCAAGACTTTCATGGATTTTAAAACAAAAAAAAATAGCGAACTTTAGCCAACATTTAAATGACTTCAAAAAGAAAAGAAAACCACTAGTTTAATCAAAAGTTTTCCCAAATTAAACTTGGGATGTAATTAACCATAGGGGCTTGCCCCTATGGGATGTCTGTACCCCAGAAATAAATAAACCCCACTCAACCAAACATTGAGTGGGGGAATCTCTATTAAATAATTGTAAATTTTATTATTGAGCCCATAAGAAAATGGTATTTTTACCCTCCGGGGTAATATATCATATTCTTATGTCGCGCCCGATTATAAAATATGCAATCCGTTTGAGGATACAAAAAATTCTCCAACACTGCAAAACTTTTTAGGCCATCAGTGACTAGGATCCTAGTTGAAATGGGCGATACTTCCTCAAAAAAAAGAGGGTTTAGATTGACTAGTTCTCATGTGAATATTGACATAAAGTTGAATTTGAAGGCATATATTAATATTATTCTTCTTCTAAAATTTTTGTCGCACCTGCTCAAAATTTTTCCACCTACTTATTATGAAATCATCTTTTATTGACTCTTGCACCCAAGAACAGGGGGAGCATACAAATGATCAGAATCTACAAACATACTGGTCACAGTTCCTCCTACTTCAGATTTGACTTGCATCCAAAACTTGGAATTAACTTTAAGATCATGATATGAAATCAGAGCCATCCCTTGCTGTCCTAAATTCGAAGGATGAGATCGGCACATCATCTACATGCAAGGACAATGATACAAATTCTCCAAATGTGTTAGCCACTTATTATCATCTTATTATTAATAATTTTGGAGTGTCAGACATTGTGCAGATTTATGATCCTTATGGTAGTATTCCAAGTATCGAAGTACAAGTTGATACAAGGTTTTAAATCCTGTTTGCAAGGAGAGTTGGGAAAAAATAAGAAATTATCACCACTCACCAAAGTTTGCCAAATTACAAGACAATAAATGAGTGTTTTTTAAAGTTTCAACAATCATCAAAGGGACAAATTTTTCATGCTATCATATTATCTTTAATTGTGCATTTTGTTTTCTACTTTTTTATTTGGCAATTTGTTATAAACTTATAATTGCTTCAGGTTATATTCATTTCCTTAAAAGAAAATTTGCTGTTAAAAAACTAAAAATTTAACTATAAAATGTGTCAAAAGTTAATCTGTTGTGAATGAGCAATCAATGTCATTTATCATTCTTATGGCCTCCTAGGTCCCCAAGCTAGCTTTGGATTTGGTAGTTGGATATAGTGTTGGGCCTAACTAGGTCCCATCCTAGTATTCCAATCTCAACACCAAAGGAGCCAAAGGATAACTAATATATTGTTTCAAGGTCTAGCTATACCCTATAGAACAATTTTGGCATGTTTGTGCAACTGTGCAAGAAATTTCTAAAACTTAGATAGGACCTAAAGGAGAAGTTAAACCAGACTAGAAAATCTTTTCATTCGGTATATATAGAGAAAGGTAAATATGATAAACATCCTTGTCTTAGCTGTTTTACCAAACAATGCAATAAGTTAAGAAAACATTTTGACAATCACAAATAACAGAGTATACTGAACAATGATGACATGTCAATGTACGGAGGAACGGTCAAACCAAGAATTGAAAAACTTAATCAAAGAAAACAGAGCTATAAACAATGATATGAAGTGCAGCAGAAGTCTTATTTTAAAAGGTACGGGAGTAGGATGGCATACCTAGCTACAGTTATTATTACACCCAGAGAAACAAGAACGCATCCAAGTACTTGATTGGCACTATATCTTCTTCCTAGAAATAAGAATGACAAGAGAAGTTGCCAGACTAGGAAGGTCTGCAAGGTTTGGATCATTATGCATCCTGGATAGGTCTTCTTTCCACATAAAAATTAGTATTGACAAGCAAGGTTATCACCTGTGATAATATCGGAATCCATGCCCCTGATAGAACAGCTGCTCAAAGAAAATGTGATACAATTTTAATCGTAAAGACACAAGTGTTGTTTACGACACTACCAAATTGATTTTAGGACTGAAGAAAAATTTAATGCATAAAGATAGAAACACAATATTTTTCAAGCAAATATGTATAAGCTGAAATCCAAAAATCTATAATAAGTGTCAGACATTGAAAGATTCTCATTTCTGATTGGCAAATTGAACGTACACCATCAATACGGATACATTATTCCCAAAACTTAACATAATGCATTGAAATGTTCAGACAATAATAGAAGGGTTATTCACTAAAGTTAATTCATGCCATACGCTATTTTGGCACGCTTAATGATCTCAAAAGGAAGAGAAAATTCCTGAACCAAGTTGTTCAAAGAGACAACTTCATCTAACGCGAACCACTTTTTGATTAGATTACATTAAGTGTAGAAATCCTGCTACCTAGCCAAACCATGCCAGCTGCTGCCTCTCCTACCTGATGCACTCACTGTAGACTCGTCAGCAATCTTCACCAGCCTTCAAGATGCACCTGTAAGGGCCAGTGCTGATCTGAACCGGCCTATTCAAAAAAATGACAGATTGTCTTCCCTAATCAAGCAGGTATGAGCATGAGTGAGGTGATGAATGTGAACGAGCGTGTGTGACTTATCACGCATACAAAGTATGTTGTGGCTTCAATTGAACAGAGGGATCGGCAATGAGTTCATGCAGCAATTATGTGACAGAGACAAAGTAAGAAAGGAATCCGTGTGATTCCATGTGTTTCCTGTTAAATACAGAGAGGAGAAGGGTCCTTGTGGGAAATTCTATAAATAGAAATGGAGGAGGAAGAAGAAAAGAATCCATATAGCTCCTTGTATTTGCAATTCAGCACAGAGAAAAAGAAGAGTCGATGAAGGTGATTTTATTTGATGGAGACTAAGGAATAAGTAGGGAATCTATAAGGCTCTATAGTTTTCCATTCAACACAAAGAGGAAGAAGAGAGTGATCTCATTCAACGGAGAGAAATAAAAGGTGAAGCCATACAACTTCGATGTTATCTTTGATGACTTCTGACAACTTCGTTACTGCCTTTAAACATGTTTGACACTTCCAATGTTGTCTTCGAGGTGATTCAACATATTCGACGACAATTTGATTCTTATGACACAGACCACTTGTTTGCTCAAGAAAAATAATTTTGGAGTGAATCTCACCTTCCAGGCTTAGGATTCCATTTTTCTAAGATAGATTGATTTTTTTTAAATGACCAAAATTTCCACAATGTTCATATTGGGTTTTATTTAAGTCTGGGGTCTCAACTTCCTATGAGCGCAAGCACTCATAGTTAATTACTCCTCTCATTCTTGGGAGAATACTCTCGATTAAGGATTGAGTCACTTTGATATAACTTTAGATTTAAGTTTGACAATCCAAAATTTATTTTAATTAATAGGGAGAAGCTTATGGGGGATGGAGATAGACCCGATCAAAATCCCCTAGTTCCGTCATCCCGAGTATATCAATGATTCTTAGTCTACCAATGTTAATGTCTTATAGACCGCAACATCCAGGGAATCTGATTAGCAACCATGGGTTGCCTCTTCTCAAGAATCCCATGCAAACTAAGATGGTTGATTGTTAGCTATGGTTTGTTGTGGATTGAGTTGAGGCTTATTGCTTCTTCTAAGAGTTGTTTGATAGATTTAGTTAGGACGGGACTTATTGCTCCATTTTAGAAGTTGCCTGGTAGATTGTTTTAAGATAGGACTTATTACTCCCTTTTTAAGAGTTGTCTATTAGATTTGTTTAGTTAGGATTAGGCTTATTTCTCCATTTAGGAGTTTACCCATTAGATTTAGTTAGTTAGGATGGGGCTTATTGCTCCATGTAGGAGTTTCCAATTACATTGTTTTTAGTTTGAGGCTTAGGACTCCTTTTAAGAGTTGCCCAACGATTCAATTAGAAATTGCCTAGTGATTTGGTTTAGGATAAAACTTATTGCTTTAATTAAGAGTTTCCTAGTGATTTGGTTTATAGGGCTTATTGCTTCAATTAGAAGTTACCAAGTAATTTGGTTTAGAGCTTATTACTTCTATTAGAAGTTGCATAGTGATTTGGTTTAGGGCATATTGCTTCAATTAAAAGTTGCCTAGTGATTTGGTTTATGATAGAACTCATTGTTTCAATTAGAAGTAGCCTATTAATTTGATTTAAGGCTTATCTCTTCAATTAGAAGTAGCCTATTAATTTGATTTATGGCTTATTGCTTCAGTTAGAAGTTGTTTATTAATTTGTTTTAGGGCTTATAGCTTCAATTAGAAGGTGCCTAGTGATTTGATTTATGGCTTATTATCTCAATTGAGAGTTGCCTAGTGATTTGGTTTAAGTCTTTAAGATAGGACATATGGCTTCAATTCGAAGTTGCCTAGTGATTTGGTTTAAGATGGGACTAATTACTTAAATTAGATGTTTGCTAGAAATTTGGTTTAGGGCTTATTGCTTCAATTAAAAGTTGCCTAGAGATTTGATTTAGGGCTTACTGCTTTAATTAGAAGTTGTTTGGTGATTTGATTTAAGGCTTATTGCTTCAATTAGAAGTTGCCTAGTGATTTGGTTTATGATAGGGCTTAATGCTTCAATTAGAAGTTGCCTATTAATTTAATTTAGGACTTATTACTATATTTAGAAGTTGCCTATTAATTTAATTTAGGGCTAATTATTTCAATTAGAAGTTGCCTATTAATTTGGTTTTGAGTTATTATTTCAATTAGAAGATGTCTAGTGATTTGATTTAGGACTTATTACTTCAATTAGAAGTTGTCTATTAATTTGGTTTAAGATAAACTTATGGCTTCAATTAGAAGTTGTTTGTTAATTTAGTAATTATTTACTCTGCACTATTTTAGTTTCAGCATTAAATGATACACTTTCTTCATCTTTTTAGCATATTATGAAATATTTAATTTACTTTTTTTTTTCTTTTTTTTCTTTTTTTTTTTTTTTTGCTTGCAAGCACTGGAGCCAACATCAAGTGGAAGTATAGCATTAAATTATTTTGTTATGCTTTATGAAGTTAGATTATTGTACAAAAGCATGTTATTTAGTGCAAACTTTCTTTTATTTCAGAAGTGTGGCGTTTCAATGTGGCTTTATCATTTTTCTTTCTTTCCTTTTTTTTTTAAATGCACTTTGAACAAATTGATGAAAAAAATAAAAGGGGATATTACATTAATTAATTAAGTAATTAAAAATATTTATATAATTTGAGGAAAATTATATTTTTTTACCCTCAAATTTAAAATCTCCTCTCCATTTTTTTATATTTTAATTATGTTTTTGAATTTTTATTTTATTTTAAAATAGTATTATTACTTACAACTTACAAATTTATTTATATGCTTACATTTTTTTTTAGAAAATTCCTCGAAATTTTAGCAACATCCCAACGCCGCATATGGAAGAGTTCAACAAGCATTTGCCTTTGTTCTTCCTGGCCGGATCAAAGATACGACGGCACTAGGTTTTCAAATTAATTTATTCCTCACCGGATCAAGCATAGGTCTTCATTGCCTTCTTATACAAGTGTTCTAATTGCAATTGATTCCCTTCAATGTGATAGGGATTTTTGCACGTTGTCAGACTCACAAAAAGAATCAGGGCAAATCGGTGGAGACGGATGTCAAAGCCAATAGAAAAGGAGGTGGAACAATGAGGGCAAGGGCCGTGCAAGATCGGCTCGGCAGTCGGAAGCAATTTTGTGCGGGTGCAAAGGCCACAGATGCACCGGGGCAGGACAGACGGGCGATTTCACACGGGATAGGGCCTGGACGAACTAGGCCGTCGAGTAGCATGAATGTGGACGGGCTAGGCGGTCGAGTCAAGTAATTAAGTGTGGACGGGCTAGGACAGTTGGGATAAAGGTGCAATGTGTGATCGCGTATAAGAGCTGAGGGTGGCCAGCGCGTTCAGGCTGGTTTACAGGCTGGAGATCAAGTGCGATCGGCCCTAGGGGTCTTCTGGGAAGTTAGTTGCGGATCTTCTGAAACGTTGGCTATGGATTTTGGGAAAGGAACCGACAAGGAGAGAGAAGCAAAGGTTTTCGGGATGAAACAAGAACAAAATATGGGAGAAAATTGTGCTTGCATGAGTTTTTTTTTTCCTTTTTTTTCTTTTTTTCCTTTTTTTTATAACGCTGAGGTAGGGGTGTCAATTTTGGGTCAACCCAAACTGACCCAGCACTTTTCGGGTCAACCCAAACCCAACCTGTTTTTGCAAACGAGTAGGTTTTCTGGACCCGAACCCTACCCGCTTTGGGTCCGGGTCAACCCGACCCGACTGGTGCCAACAAAAAACTACTAGTTTTCGGGTCCAAAAACTGGTCAATCTCTGCTTTTCGGGTCAAAATAGGTTAATCTCGGGTTGCCAGGTCAAAAATGGGTTTTTGGGTCAATTTCGAGTTAACAGGTCAACCCCAATTTTTGAAACAGGTCGAATTGTTGAACCCGAACCCGACCCATTTCGGGTTCGGGTCAACCCAAACCCGAAATTTTTTGGACAGGTTAAGATCGGGTTCAATATTGACACGCCTACACTGAGGTGTAATAACCAAGAAAATATGAAAAGTGTTTAAGAAAATGAATTCCTATTTCAACTACAGCGTAGCGGCACTATGCCTTTAAGCGTAGAGGTGCAGGGTTTTGGAGCGCATTGGTACTCAAAATGGATGTTGCGGCGTTGAAACCTCTATTCTACAGTAATTATGGATTCGACATATAGCACTACAACGTTCTGTGATGGCACAGCGGCGATACCCACTAAAAATCATTTTTATATTTTTGTCCACTCACCGTCGCTCATTTTCATTCACAGTCGCAGCTTGCCGAGCAAGGAAATGGGAGAGAGGGAGAGGGAATGAGTGTGGGCTCCGAAAATTCGGCTCCGGCCTCTGCCTGCTTGCTTTTCTTCGGGGGGGGGGAGTTTTAACAAAATAAGTTCCATGGCAAATTTTGGGAAGGCAAATGGGTTTATAGATAATAAACTACCCAGAGATTTCGCCCTCATTTTGCGAGGACTCTATGATCTAAGTTCTGGTTTCCTGTAGGCGCAAGCCCCTATAATTAATTACCCCTCCCGATAATGTGATAGAACTTTAGATTAAGGCTAGTCATCAATCAGATAAATAGAGATATAGGTCATCTGGCATATAGTAGCAACATGGATTTAAATTCGAGAATTTGAAGGGTTTGGAGATGTGATATTTAAAATTAGAAATTTTTACCATCTTGCACTTAAAGTAGATGATGGGGGAATGGATGACGAGCCTGATCAAGATCCCATGGTTCTGTCGTCCCGGGTTATTGTAACCCCTGGTCTACCTAGTCAGAGGAGATAGACGACCCAACCTAATAGAAGGATCCTTGTCAGCAGCCATGGGTTGCTTCGTCCAAGGGGACCTTGTAGAACTAGGGGGAATGTTTATCTAAGGAGATAAATTTGAATCCATCTTAACTAACAGAGGGCTTTGTGCCCTATCGATCAGATCCTATTGATTCATATCTCAAGGATTTAATTCCACTAAGGAATGTATTGGCTCTGGTCATGACTGTTATTTCATGGTGTCATTTTACAGCAAAACCACTCGGTTCAGAGGGCCCCGGGTCATAACCGTTTATCATGCGGTGCCATTTGACGACAAAATCGCCAGTCAGTGGACATGTACCACGTCTTTACTGGTAGGAGATTATTTGGGAATGGATCCTAGTGATATTTTCGACTAGTCATTAGCTCTATGTGAGCTGAAGTATATTTCAATTTGTCCACCCCGGTAAATTGTTGCGGAAGGTGGATGAGTTTTGCTTTAAGTGATTGATGGATTATTTCAATTTTAAATATTTTAGGATTTTTTGAATTTTGGATTTTTGGGAGCTTTGAATTTCGTAGATATTTATGTGGAGCTTGAAATATTTGGAATTAACCCTTCCTGTTAAGATTTACATTCAACATGGCCATCATCGGAGTGTTTGGGGTCATTTCCATTTGTGGATTGAACCTTGTTGACTCTATCAAGCTGTCGACAGAGGATCAAATTTCGTATGTTTTTTATCTTTTTGATGAATTTTCTTTGTTGAAGGCCTAATATGAATGTATAAAACAAATAATTCGGTCGATCCCGCCATCATATATTTGTTTTATAGTTTGAGCTATCTCGACTCCCATTTACCTGCATAGAAGGATCGGGCTCGAAATCAAGTTCATTTATCGACCCGCACAACATCCCTAGACGTCACGTATGTATCCAAAACACGCTCGTCGGGACCCATGCGAGTGTTTGGGAGCATTTTATAATTATTTGTTGAACCTTATCGACCCCACCAGCACCCGTGGGCCACATCGGCATCTCTCCTGCCACCATCCGCGCTGTAGCTCGAACCCTAACCCTCCTGTTTGCATTCAGGTTCGCGAGTTGGGTTGGGTCAACCTAGTAATCCGAGTGTGTTGGGTCCATGTTGGAAATACTGACCTGTTTCCAAAATTAAGTAGGGTTCAGGTTGATCCGTTTAAACTCGAGTCAACTCGGGTTCGACCCATCGACCCGTTTTGACACCTCTAATTTTAGAACATTTTTTATGATTTTATTAAATTTTCACCACGTAACTTTTTATACATTATTGTATTAAATATTATGGACATTTTGAGTGCAATAATTCTGAATTTCACCAAGGAGAATGAAAGATATTGTATTTTATATGAATTTTCCTTAAAAAAAATTGAGAGTTTATTAGACATATTTTGCTAAAATAGGTATTGTGAATGAATTTGGTATGTTGTTGAGTAATAACTAATCATTATTGTTGTTATAAAATATTGTGCTAATATATGTGAAGACAAGTAAAAGCTAATTTTATTGAGGTTGATTGGAGACTAACTGATCTGTACAATATGGTGGGCCGACAGGTTTTCCTTTAAATATTATGATTTGGTGTTATCCTTTACAAATTCACGTGATTCACTGATTGAGAGTTATAAGAAGTTATTGTTGTGCCAACGAGTAAGAAGTGACGACTCTGTTTACTAAGCCAACAGTTATTAACAACTAACTTATTAATGAAAAAATATCGCTTTGCTATAACTCTTTACTTATTTAGTATAATTATTAGAATGCATGTTACTATTTCATTATTATTGTATGACTTTATTGTCATTGTTCACTTATTTATCATTGTATATACTACTATTATGGCATTGCTTTACTGTTATTATATAGCTCTACTATTACTTCCACCGAAGATGATGTTAGAGAATCACTGGTTATGATACTGATTCACTAATATTATTACTAGTTACTGATCCACTGTTACCAATTATGGATATAATGACCTTGTGATTATGATTTTGACGGTCTTCATCAAGTCTTTGATTCTACCAACTTATATGATTTCTTTACTGATTAAATAGTACTATGATACGTTGGGGGGGAGGGGCCACAACTAGGAAGGGGACCTATTTAGGAAGATACCTAAGCAAGATTGCTTAGGAAAGTTCCTAATTAAAAGAAATTATTTAGAAAGGTTCCTAATCAAAGGTGAGTTGTTTAGGAAATTTTCCTGATTGTGTTTATGATATTTAGAAAGTGTTTAATTGTTTAAGAAAGTTTGTTAAATTATGCTTAATTGTTTAGGAAAATTACATTTATGATTTTGTGTTCTAAGGCTATTTAAGATGGAGTTGTCTAAGGTTTAAGATAAGCTATTGTTGAGTTTTGTGTTTTGCTATAGTTCTTTTCTTCCCTAGTGGCGTCTAAGTTGATTGGGAGAGCAGATCTACCTTTCTAATTGTAGATCACTTGTATCTTATTTTTTCCTTCATATATAATCCATTGAAAAATGTTCTTGAGAGTTCTTCCTCATCATTTACTAGTTACTAATTTTTGTTTTACTGAAATTAAATATTCAACCAAGATTTTTTTCAAGTTCTGCATCTACTTTGTATCATACTAATACGAGAACTATTTTATTGATTTGACACCCGTATTAATTTAATAGTTTCTACACTATATAATTTTATTAACTTCCGTACCATACTATTTTATTATCTACAGACTTTACTGCTATTGCATGTGAGTTTTACTATTTTTGCATTGATTCATGATCATTGATTCCTATTGTTATAAATTGACTGATGACATGCATATTGTTTATTTACCATATTTTGAGTCCAGTTGTAGGATTTAGTAACCTACTAGGGTTTTTACCTCATTATATGTAATTTAAATGATTTTAAGTCAAGTAAGAGATTCAGAAGTGTGAGGCAGATCATGATTCCTCAGGTTCAATTTTTTTTTGTTAAAGTTATTCTTTTGTACTCATAAATGGAAGAATATATTGTGCTTGTATGATTCATGAATATTGTATATGATTTTTAGGAGTAATAAATACAAATATATATTGATGTTTTGATTACTAGATTAGCTTCAGCTGATATCATTGTTATAATAAAAGATATAAAAGTCTATAGTGTTGTTATATTAAAGATAAAAAAAAAAAAAAGAATTCTTCTAATTTAAATTCTAAGGCGTGACATGAAGGATCATATCTTTTTCATAAACGAGGCATCCTCAAAAAAAAAATTATTTTCTTTTTCCTTTTTTTTTAATCGATTCAACACCTCTTAGAAAAAGGAGAGCAAGGTTAAGATAGGGAAGAAAGAAGGAAGAAGAAAGAGATTGAGAAAGAATGATCGAGACAGCAAACGTCAAGCATGCGGTTTATAGAAGATACATAAAGCATACATTGTTTTTAAGATTTGGGAAAAGAAAAGAAAATTTATATCGTAATTTAAACCTCTGCAATATAAATTTTTTATGGAATTATATCCAAATTTTAAAATGAAGAAGAGGAATAAAAGTAAGAAAATAAAATTTCCCTTCTCCTTTACAATTAAGGTTAAAGTTAAACCAAAATTTAATTATTATGACTATCGTTAATTCAATCGAAAAATTTAAATGTAAAGGTTAGCTCTGAATTCAGTAAGCAAATTGATATAAATATGTACATGATGCAAAGGTTTTGAATTAAGGATTGATGATTGTTAAGCCAACATTGAAGTAACCTATAAGTGAGAATTAATCTCCTAAAAATAATGGAGGCAAGTGTTTATATTTCAATTTTATAGCAATTGCAATTCTTTGTAAGATTTAATACAATGATGTATATGATCTATAGTATGAATAATTGATAATGTTAGTAATATTAAATTACACTAAAGAAATCATTAAAATGTCATTTATCAAACGCTAATAAACATTAAATGTGAAAGTATCGTATTGAAACTCATACTTGTACAAACTTAATACAAATATAAATAAGACAAGGAAAAGAATATATTGAAATGAAATATATATAAATGCTTGTTAAATAAAAGAGTTCACTCACTCATAATACTAGATGGGATGTGATCTTTGCACGTAAAATGAAAAATGTTGGAAAAGAAAATAAAAATGGAAATAACCAGGCCTTAATTGGTGCAAACTTTAGAAGTCCTCTGCAAGTGATGCATTTATCAATAAATATAATATAAAATATTATTTCTCATAAAATGATACATTTATTTTACCAAATATGGCGTGTATGATATGAATTCTCATAAGTGAAAGTTTAATGATTAGTTAGTATGACTCATATGAAAAAAGATTCATATAGCTTATCCCACGTAGTAGGATAGCTTATCCCACGTAGTAGGATAAAGACTTGATGTTGTTGTTGTTCTTGTTGTAATACTTTAAATTGTTATATCATAGAACAATAATTAGCCACTGAATTTGATGATTGAACTCAACCCATTAAAATGAAATAATTTTAGATAAGACTCCTATAGAGTAGATGACTAACATAAGAGAATATTTTGTATATAGAAAAAGAGGCGCAAATGATTATAGATGCAAAGCTCCTATGCTTTAGATTCCAATTTAATGATTTTTTAAAATTTTTAATAAATTTGAATTATACATGTTTAAATTATGATAGAGAATTAGGTTTTAATTTATTGTTAAAAAGAAATTTACTATCATCCAATTTTTTGTTCCAAACTTGGCATTTGAGGTACTCAGCTAAGTCATAACAAAAGTAGTATAAAAAAAAGTATTATTTTAGAAAAAAATGAATCATAATGAAATAGCAATTAGGTTGATCATTAAAATTTAGGAGAATTGTGAAGGATCGGCTGATTTGATTGGGAGGAAAATAAGAAGTTTCCTAATCAATAAGGAGCTGTTTAGGATGGTTCTTAATTAAAGGGGATTAATTAGGATATATTTTATAATTAAAGAGAGCATATGTGGGGGCTGATTTAGAGGGGATTAATTATGAAATATTTCTTAATTGAAGAAGGAAGATTTGGGGGCTAATCTGGAGGAGATTAATTAGGAGATGTTTCCTAATTGAAGAAACCATATATAAGGGCAGATTTGAAGGTGATTAATTAGGAAATATTTTCTAATTGAAGAGGGCAAATTTGGGGACAGATTTTGGAGGGAAATAATTAAGGAAATAAGAGGCAATTGGGGGAGGGTTGTTTGGGTATTTGATATTTATTGTTTGCTTTAAGTAGGGTGTTTTTCCTAAGATTAGGGTTATGTGTTGTTTATTAAATTTAGATTGTTCTTAGGTTGTTTAGGCTCTAGCCGGCAGCTAGAGATTTGGGAGAGCCGAATCTTCCTCTCCAATTGAAGATCCACTTGTATCTTCTCTTTTCTTTCATAAAACTTTCAATCAAAAAAGTGTTCATGTGTGTTACACCCCTGATTGTTTGTCGTAGGTTTTTCTGAAATTGCTGAAATCAAATTTCAGCTAAGGCTTTTTTCTAAATTTCTGCAAGCACTTCCAATCAAATTGGTATCAAAACACTATTTGGGACCCATGGTGGAAAGGAAAGTTGATGCATTGGAAAAACATCTTAAAGGAAATGTTGGTCAATTCAAATCAGCGTTTGAGGACAGAATGTCATTAATGGAGGAAAAGTTTTCCAAACTAGAAGAATTGATAAATAAGATGTTGGATCTTCATATTAAAGGATATTATCAACATCAATAGCATTCAATTCCTATCAAGCATGTATGAACAAATTTACTAGAATAGCTGAATCTGATGAAAAGTTTTGTTTAATAAATCCTGCTTATATCAGGAAAGATTCCAAAGCCTATATAGTTTTTCAATCTCAAGTGAACAAGAATTCACTGATCTCACCTATGGCGAATCTGGCTCCTGTCAACTCAACATTAATGGTTACATTGATAGATGACATGGTTGTGATTTTGGAGCCACTTCCAAAGAGAGGAAATGGCGAAGGAATGAGATTTTTGGTGGAGCTGTAGAGTTTAGAAGGCGAAGAAGATGGGGAGAATATAAAAGCACTATACATGGTTCAGCAACTCCTACAACAGTATCAAGAGGTGTTCCATCCAGTTCAGGGATTGTCTCCTCCGCGGGAACACGAGCATGCTATCATCTTGAAGGAAGTAGTCTCACCTATCAGTGTTCGTTCGTACCACAACAACAACAACATCAAGCATTTGTCCAACTATGTGGGGTCGGCTACATGAATCCTTTTTCTTCATTATGTCCTGTTAAAAGTCAAATTATCGTTTAAATCTAATAAAGATATATCATTTATAATATTTTCTAACCAAATATTTTTAGGTCTCCCTCTATCTTTCTTAATATAAGTCAAATCTAATACCTCTACTTTTCTAACCGGATCATCGAAAGACCGTCGTTTTATGTGACCAAACCATTTAAGGCGTCTCTCTCTAATCTTATCTTCCACTAAAGCTACTCCAACCTTTTCACGTATATGCTCATTTTGTATCCTATCTCTAAGGGTAAATCCACTCATTCACCTGAGCATCCTCATCTCTGTAACACTTAACTTAGTATTATGATTCTCTTTTAATGGCCAACATTTTGCACCATAAAGCATTGCAGGTCTCGACACCATCTAATAGAATTATCCCTTAAGTTTGAGGGGGACTTTTCTATCACACAATAAGCCCGATGCATTCCTCCACTTCAACAATCCAACATGAATTCTACTGATAATATCCCCATCTATCTCACCATCACTCTGAACAATATATCTAAGATATCTAAAACGTGTACTTTTATTAATAACTTGACTGCCCAAAGTAATAATCCCCCACTAGATCTATCACTACTAAAATTACACTCCATATATTCAGCTTTAGATCTACTAAAGCGAAAACCTTTAGACTCTAAGGTTGACCTCCATAATTCAAGTTTACCTTCAACTCCCTCTCTAGTCTTATCAACAAGAAGAATATCATCAACAAAAAAGCATACACTAAGTTGGATAAAGCCTACATGCAAATAATTTTAATCCCTAATTGTGTATGTTTTGTATTAGAAGCTTACATAGGTGTTGACCCTAATACTTCTGTCGGGGTCGAGTCGACCGCGCAAGGTGGGTTTTAAAAGAGAAAGAGCTCGAAATCGCGCAAAAACTTACCCGACGCATGTCGACCGAAAACCCAAAATTGCCGAGACGACCTCCGTTCGCGAAACGGACAGCGCCGATGCGTCTGGAGCAACTGAAACAGCTAAGATCGACACCCATATTAGTGGGGGTTGCCGGTTGAGGAAAAATTAAATTTTGGGCGCGCGAATCGAGACGACGACTTGTGCGAGCGACGGCGCGACGACCAACTTGATGCAAGATTAAAAAAAAAAATTTATTTGTGCAATATAATTAAAAAAAAAATTGGAAAGAAAGGGAGAGAAAGTTTTTTTTTTTTTAAGATTTTTTCTAAATAAAAAATCTCTAAAATACCCTAAATAACCCACTTAACCCTCACACTCTCATATTCTCTCCTAACCGATCCCTCTCCCCACTCACGCCATTTCTCACGCAAGGAAGCCGCCCCTCTCACGCCTCTCTCACGACTCCAAGGCCGGACTCCTCCATCCTCCCTCCAAGAGCTCAAGGTAATCTCTTCTCCTCCTTCCTCTTCCTCCATTCTTCTTCTCCATTTTCTTCTTCTTCTTCCTTCCTTCTTCTTCTTCTCTCCCATTTTTCTTTTTCTTTCTTCTTCCCTCCAAGTTTCCCACTATTTTCTTTCATTTTCTTCCTCTACTCCCTTCTCCTTCCTCTCCTTCATCTTCTTCTTCCTCCTCCAACCCTTTTTCTCAAAACTTACAAAAACTCTAATTCTATTTTCTTTTTTATCTCCACATCCAATCACTAAATCACCCACATCCCTTCACAAAAAACACTTCCCCACACCTCCTACACCATTCCAACAAAAAAAAATTCATTCATCACTTTCTCTCTCTAACCTAGAGAGAGAAAATTTTCTCTCTCTAGAATGAGAGCGAAATCTCTTCATGAATAACTCCATCTCCACCCCAAGCATCTTCCCTCTCCACCATACCTCCAAATTCCTTCCCTCGAGAGAGAAAAAAATTACACACTCTCTCTTTCTCTCTCCAAAATTAAGAAGAGAGGGATTTTCTCTCTCTAAATCTCTCCTCTCACTTCCTTGCACCTCCTAAACCCTCTCTACGCAAATTCCCTTCAAATTCCATCTTTCCCCTCTCTTTCTCTCTCTAGAAAAAGAGTTTCCTTCTCTCTTTCTCTCTCCAAAAATTAGAGAAAGATTTTCTCTCTGTAACTCCACTCCCCTAATCTCCTACACACCCTAAACTCCTTCCACCAAAAATTCTTTCTTTCCCTCTCTTTCTCTCTCTAAAAAGAGAGCTCTCTTCCTTTTATTTTCTCTCTCTAGCTTCTTTTTCAAATAAAAATATAATTAATTAAATTGCACAAGTAAAATTTTTTTTAATTATGCATCGCAGGTTCCTACATCGCCGTCATCCGCCGTCGCCGCCTCGATTACTGCATACCCAAGATAAAAAATTAGCATTTACATTTCTATGCATGAAATAAGTACTCGTGACCGCTTTTCTTAGCGGACGAGGAAAAACTTAAATACCTGTGACGCATTGAGCGAGCGGGGAAATTTGTATGCATGAAAATATAAGTACCCGTGATTGCTTTTCTTAGCAGGTGGGGAAATTTATTATTTGTAAAAAAAATTGTTTAATTAAGTACCCGTCACTGCTTTTAGGCGGGAAAAAATGCTATATTTTAAATCTGCGCTCAAAGACCCCGTGACCGCTTTTCTTAGCGAGCGGGGATTAAAACTACGGCCGTGGTGTCACTCGACACCTACCGTGACTGTCTTTCTTGGCAGGCGGGAAGGCCTTACACACTCCGAAGCAGCCCCCTACGCGGGGACTACGCCGGAGTACTGCCAAAATTTTCAGCAAAAGCCTATAACTTAGAAAATTTAAAAAAGATTTAAAATCCACTTAAAAGTTTTAAGTTAACCAAAAATAAAATATACGACACCCTAGGCTCCCGACACTGAAAAAACAAATACAAAAAAAATATAAATCAATGTGAAATGCAACATACAATGAGTCTTCAAGGGAATTAGTTGTTCGCCAATAGGTAGGAATTAAGCCTCTTCCTCCTAGCACCTGTACCCCTAAGTCCGTCACCAAAATCTCCTTACAGAAAT
This sequence comes from Dendrobium huoshanense, assembly GCA_016618105.1. Lineage (NCBI taxonomy): Eukaryota > Viridiplantae > Streptophyta > Magnoliopsida > Asparagales > Orchidaceae > Dendrobium > Dendrobium huoshanense. The sequence continues at coordinate 76,156,525 of CM028347.1, read as the reverse complement.
AGGATATGAAGAAATGAGTTGAAATCCCTCCTATTTATAACATGGAGTTTGAATTACTCATGGGCCCCACTAGCTTAGGATCCCTTGCTACAAGACAGGGAGAGTACACATGTGGGCCCCACCAGCCTAGGATTCTTTGCTAAAGGACAGAGAAGGTACACCTGCGGGCCCCATCCACTTAGGATCCTAAGATGCCATTTTGAGGCTCTGGCATCGGATTCCTACAGTATTCACTAGCAAGTGAAATACGTACGTAAATACGAATGTAAATACGAACGTACATACACCCCAATACGGCTAGTAATTATCTTAAAAGAGGGGGGCGATAAAAGTAAAATTAAAAGTAAAAAGAAAATTTACTTTTCCTACAAAATACTTTTGTGCTCATTGTAAACACATAGGAATTCTCGCACATCCCCGGTAATTTTCTGATTGAACCACTTGTAATAAAATGTGCCCGTCGTATTGCAAGTCACGGGCGCTCTAAGTGGTGTGCGCACCAGCTGTTAAAGTTAGGCAGCTCGTACAGCCCGTGATCATATGTCTTCAAAAAGAAACAAAATAACGCACTTTTATGCGTCACGGGTTGTACGACCCCTAATTAAAGTAGGCATATCACCACTGAAAAGTTTATCGCCTACGAACAAGGCAGGAGATTAGTTAGTGCACTACAATCTTCTTGCACAAATCATGTAAGTAGTGCACGACAGTCTACCTGTACAAATCAGCAAACAATTCAAACCACAAGCTGCTACAACCCGCCACCGGATTTGCAACACAAATACAAGCAGACAGAAGGCGTCTACAAGTTGCAATGCCACGCCACCAGATCTGCAACACTCGTACAAGCAGACAGAAGGCGTACACATGGTTTAAAATTGCGCAATATGAGGCTCGTCTTGAGGCCCGCCTTTGCGCAATTCCAGTAAAAAACGCCTCGATGCTTACGCCTCGAGTTTTTTTTATGAGGCTTGCGCCTCAACTTGGTTGAGGCCCGCCTTGAGGCCCGTCTCGCCTCAATGGCATGAGGCTTACGCCTCACGCTATATATATTAAAATTTACATAAATCTTGAAGTAAATGCCCGACATTGGTCTCTATAGGAGAGGAAGGGGAGAGACAGTTCATCATAATGATGATTCAAATGAAGAACCCCTTAGTGATGACAGTGCTGATGACTTATGAGTTCTTATGTGATATGCCATTGCTATTTATTTTTGAAAATTGAAATTATATTTTAATGAAAATAATACTGAGATTTGGGAAAGATAGAATTTTGAGTTGAACTATTTTTCATGTTGTCTTATTATTGGGATATTTTGATTTCACTCATATCTTATGCTTTTTTATGTTTTATATTATTCATTCATTAGTATATAAAAAAAATATCATTTTATGTTTACGCAATCTTTTGATTTTGAGGCTTACGCTTCAAAACGCCTTGAGGCCTACGCCTCGCCTCACGAATGAAAAATGCCTCAATACCCGAATATGCAATTTTAAACATTGGGCGTACATAATCTCTCAAATGAAATATTATGTGCATTCAAATTACAATTACTTGCATAACTAACATATTTTAAAATCCCCCTGCACTTACACCGTAGTTTGTATACACATAGGTACATTAAGGGGGAAAATACGATCTCGACCCGCATGGGCCCCGGCGAGCGTGTTATTGGTACACACGTGACGCCTAGGGATGCTGCGCGGGTCAACAAGTGAATTCAAGTCCGAATCCGATCCTTCTATACGGATCAATAGAAGTCGACAGGGTTCAGACCATCAAAAAAATATACGGTTGTGGGGACCGGTGTATTTATTTTAATACATTCATATTATGGCTTCAAGGCCTATAATCAATAGAATTCACTCACAAAGATATAAAGCATACGAAACCCGATCCTCTGTCGACATCCAGACAGAGTTGACAAGGTTTAAACTACAAATGAAAATGCCCCCAAATACCCCGATGATGGCCGTGTTGCATGTGAATCTCAATCGGAGGGGTTAATCTCTCAGATATTTCAAAATGTCCTAAAATCTCTACAAAATCCAAATTCCACAAAAAAAAAACCAAAAATCATCAAGCTCTAAGATATTTAAATTTGAAATTAATCATTAAAACACTTAAGGTAAAATCCATCCACCTTCCGCAATAATTTGTCAGGGTAGACAAGTTAAAAACTACTTTAGCTCACAAAAGAGCTAAATGCCTAGTCGAAAATATCACTAGGATCCATTCTCAACCAATCTCCTGCCAATAAGGACGTGGTACGTGTCCTCTAACCGGCAGTTCGCCGCCAAATGGCACCGTAGGATAAATGGTTATGACCCGGGGCCCTCTGAACCGAGTGATTTTGCCGCCAAATGGCACCACGAAATACCGGTTATGGCCAGAGCCAATATGTTCATTGTTGGCATCAAATCTTTGAGATATGAATCAATAGGATACGATCGATAGGGCACAAAGCCCTCTATAAGCTAAGGTGGATTAAAATTTGTCCCCTTAGACAAACATTCAACCCCAGTTTACAAGGTCCCCTTGGACGAAGCAACCCATGGCTGCCGACAAGGATCCTTCTGTCAGGTTGGGTCAACTACCTCCTCTGACTAAGTAGACCAGGGACCACGATGGCCCGGGACGACGGAACCATGGGATCTTGATCGGGTCCATCATCCATTCCCCCACCATCCGCTTTAAGTGTAAGATGGTGAAATTTCTAATTTTAAATATCAGACCATTTCAACCCAAACATCCAAACTTCCAAATATTTCAAAATCCATATACATTGCTGCTACTATATGCCAGATACCACGTATCTTTACGTATCGAATCAACGACTAGCCTTAATCGAAAGTTCTCTCGCGTGATCGGGAGATGTAATTAACTATAGGGGCTTGCGCCTATAGGAAACCAGAACTCAGATCATAAAGTCCTCACAAAAATGAGGGCAAAATCTCTGGGTAGTGTCTTATCTACAAACCCATCTGCCTTCCAAAATTTACCTCGGAACTTAGTTCGTTAAAACTCCCTTGCCGAATAAGAAAAACGAGTGGAGGCCGAGACCGAATTTTCGGAGCCCACAATAGGATTGTATAAATTGCGTACCAATTGAAATATTACCAACCAAAATAAATATTTCTCCAATTCTTATCAAGAGGTGTGAAGTAAAAGAAATACATGAATTTTTATTTTTGAGGTGATTGATATGAAGTAAAATTATTGCAAACTATTTTTTCAGGGATTTGCAATCCCTAAAATCCTCATGTTTTTGTGAATTTCAAATTCAACTCAATTAGGTGAATTCCAAAAAAGTTGTGATCCTTGACCTGCCCTATGACACGAGCTGTGATGTCCCCAATCCAACCCCGCCACCATCGTCCAACGTCACTTAGCTTTCACCCCTCCTACTACTATCATCCCCGGCCCTACCATCCTGATTTTTTGAACTTGATCCCACTACTATTGTCCCCAAACTAGCCATCCCGACCCTATGATCCCAATCTAGTCATGATGCCATCATCCCCATCAGTTATGGTGTCATCCTATACCTTCATCCACCCAACCTCCTTAAACTTCCCCATCATATTATACATATAAAGAGAGAGAGAGAGAGAGAGAGAGAGAGAGAGAGAGAGAGAGAGAGAGAGAGAGAGAGAGAGAGAGAGAGAGAGAGAGAGAGAGAGAGAGAACCTTTTCATTATATTTAAAATGGATCTAACTAACAAACAAAAAATGTTTCATTGCATTTGATTTGCATCCAAAGAAACAACACCTTCAAATCAAATTACATTACATTATTTTTACTTTGCATTTCTAAAATGCAAACATTTTAAGAACATCCAACCAAACAGCCCTTACGTCACAAGAGCTTTCTCTGACTAATACTAAGAAAACCACTTACCAGTGTATCAATGACATTTTCTCAGACAATGCTAATATAAATTTTCAAGGCAAGCATGATTGTTGTAAAAAAAAACAATGTGATGAATTAAACTACTAATATAAAGTTCCAAGTCCAGTGTGTTTATTTTTCTAGAAACTTAACGCAATAAGATAAACTAACCAATAACCAGCAATGCAGAAACATGACAAATTTAACAATGGAAATGAACATTTCTGCTGCAAAACAAACATCATAATAAACATACCACCAGCCGCCATGCCTGATGCTGCTCCGAGAGCCTCTAACAAACCTACAACCATGAATGGAATCTTTGGTAGAGAAAGCATCTCATCCGTAACAATACCAGCATGATAGCGGCCGTAAAGGATAGAGAAGTATACCACCACATACCTGCAAAAGAGATACTAGAAAATTGGTTTTTTCTTTCATCTCTCTAGACACACAGAAACAATAGAAAACCGTCCATTCAAGGATTATCTGAGATGTATCACCTTCCCAATTAATATGTATTGAGATGTATCACCTTCCCAATTAATATTGCTCTAAAATCTTTCCCCACAATTACTTACTAGTTCAGGTAGGTTTTGGTGTATTTTGGATTCAACCAATTGTTTGTTTATGCTATAGAAAAATACCTTATCAACTTACTTCACCAAACACCAAATTCTCCGCATAAATTTTATACCAAAATTCTTCCAATAAGAGCAAAGGTGGGGCAGTATCAAAATTTCCTCAGAATGAAATAGTTTCTAAAATCTATATAGCAACTGAAAGGAGATGGGATCCACGGTCACGTAAGACAACTAATGGAGCATCTGCCACGCCCAAAAAGCAGAACATTCCAGAATACACTCAGAATCCTAACATTGTAGTTGACAAAAATCAAACCCCACAACGATCTCAGCCGCCCAAACATTTACCTAACAACATAACTAAACGGGACCACAAGCCATACACCATTACGAGGTATGGACATCTTATAAAACCAAGATTACAGTAATTTTCCTATTTTGGGGAATTATTGAAATTTTCGTTTCTGTAAATAAATCTATAAAAGAAAACTTCAACTACCAGCAAGTGAATATGATTTTTTTATTGGACAAGTAAATTTGTTAAAGAAGATTTTCCTTTCACGTTCATTTTTGTACCAAAGTAGCAACGATTCGTAGCATCAGATAGCCTTCCCATGATTGATTTCATAAGAAGAAAAAGAATAGAGAAGAAACGATGAGGAAGGAGGCACTGACCCAAACGTGGCGAGCTGCGCTAGAAAGAAGGGATACCGCTTTAGGGGGACGAGTGCGAGCTTATAGAACACCCGATTCCCAGTCCCAAGCACCGCCGTCATTACAGCAGCCGCGACCACTCCGGCACGCCTCCTCCGCTCCTCCTCCTCCTCCGCCTCCGCCACCATAGGAAGCCCCTGCCCATCAAAATCCCCAATCCTCTCCCCAACAGCATTTAATCGCGCTGCTGTAAAAGCTCGATCCCGTACAGGGCCCCTTCTCCTCGCCCAATTATGCTCAGAACAGCGCAGCCATACAGCTTCCAGGACCAGCAATCCACCCACCGCATCCGCCGCCGGAAGTCGCGATCGATGCGCTGTCGGCGCATGAACCGCGACCGTCCGGCGGCGATGTCGCCATAGTCGATCCTCATACAGCAGAGTGAGATCTGGAGACGATCGACAGCAAGCGGACATCGAGACAAGGCAGGAAGATCAGAGAAAATCGTAAAAAAAATTGATCAAATGACTGAAATGATTGGATCTTCGCCGAGATCATGAAAAATGTGGAAATTATTGTCTTTGGCTGTTCCGAAAAAGACTGAGAGTGCGCTATCGCTGTACGAAAGGTGGAGGTATTAAAGTATTGCAAGTAAAAGAAGAGAGATCATAAGTCCCAAAAAACAAAAAATGGAGAGAGACCCTTCCACTATTTAAAAAAAAAAAAGGGAGGCGGCATCGAGATTCCATGGCCGCCTCCCGCGACGGACATAATCATTCGGAGCTCGCCGCAGCATCAGCTATAGGCTGGTAAGCAGCGCGCAGGTTTTATAGCAAATGAGTTATTGCGGGGTAAGGGACACGTGGCGTAGTTTCTTCTTCTATCGCCCGTGAGTCGAAAATGGAATGTCCCCGTTGAGTAGAAAAATGGAACTTGATTCCTTAGTCGAATCTATGGCGCATTGCGTTACGGGTCTATTAGCGGCGGCTGAAGCAATTTATATTTGAGTAAATTATAAAAAGATGCGTATTTGAATTGGTTAGTTAGAGGAGCATAAACTCTATATAATACTATTCAAATAATTAGATAGTATGGTGCTAAAAATCGAAATCTATAAAATGGATTTAGTATATTACTCAATGGATTAATATTTTGATACAATTTTGATTTTGAAGCTATTAGATTCATTTTTAGATCAGTACAGTATACATTATAAAGCAGGTTTTTCGCTTGTGAAAATTAGATGGGGTTCTTTATAAATTTTTAAGAGGGCAGGGGGTGCACATGCCCTCCGAACCGGAGTCGAATCGGATGATGTAATAAATAATAATATTTTTAAAAATTAATAAAATTAACGTAATAACTAAAGAAGAATAAACTATGTATTGAGTAAGTTTAAAAATTTTGGTCATATTGTGCCCACTTATAACTTTTAAATGCACTCACCGTTAAACTAACAACTCATAAACCCTACGTGAAACCAAATAAGAAGAGCTTAGATCTTCTCTAAGAATAACGAAACCTAATACACCATAGAGGAAGTAGGGAACAAGCTTCAATCTTGATCTTCTTTAAGATTTTAATCATGAATACTAAATAATACATCATAGAGAGTACAAAACAAGCATCCACCTTGATTGTTCTTAAAGGCATTAAGACAATAAAGGAATTATTAAATCATTAGCAGAAATCCTTCACAATCATTTAAAAAAATACCCAAACAAAACTAGAAAAATTAGGGTTCAAAAAATTACATCCTAGGATGTGAAGCAAATAGGAGAATGAAGTGTGATGCCAAAGAGAAATAATGACTTCATTGTAGCCACTCATCGAGTCAGTTCAAAAATGAAGAGCGATACCGAATAGCTGAGAATGAGAACGAAGCATCGCCTATTCATGCGAATGAAGAGCAGCAAACGTAAGAGAACGTGATAGGAATAAGGATATTAGGTTTTTACTTCTTATTTTTTCCTCAAACATAGCTCGATCTCATTATTACAGATGAGATTGCATTTTAACTTAACCGGATGGTTTTTTTAAATCGGCATCGATTTGTCACTTTCACAATCCAACCATCAGATCGATTAGTTCAACCCTAATTTTATGCTATCCCAGTTTTCGGAATTAATCGAATCGGCCTACCGATCAGGTCACAGTTCAACCAGTTGAACCGTCTTGTTCTATTTGGTTTTAAAAACCTTGGATACACATGTTAGTGCTCATTTTGATGACTATATGTTCTTATAATTATATTTTACATTGTTGTGGATTGAATGATTACATGCATGCTATTTTTTTTATCTTGCATTAGTTTCAGTTGTAGATTTTGATGACTTACTGGGCTTTTGTGTTAATTATGTAATTTTTACATATTTTTAGGTAAAGGTAAGGAACTAGAGGAGTGAGATTGATTTGGGTTGTAGGCTTAAGTTTTTTTTATTTTTTTATTTTTTTTATTTTTTTTGGTATCTATTGATCTTTCTCTCTTTTATAATCATGATGTAATTATAGTGATGAATTATTTTTTATATAATATCATGGCTATTATATGTATTATTTTGGGCTTTTATTAATGTGTAAACATTGAATATATTTATGTTTTTAATTGTCTACATTAATGCAATGAAATTAATAGGTTCGAGTAGATATTTAGAAGATAGAGAAAATGTAATTCTTCCATTTTTTTATCTTGGGGCATTATAATTAGCTTATATGGAAGAGGTCAAATTAAATCTTCTAGGAATTGATTGCACCTTATTAGGATGGGGTAAATACAAGGCTTATTCTAAATCAAAAGTGAAAGTTAGTTTATCTTTAGGTTGTTACTATCCTTTCAAGGTGATGACTGAAACTTTGCCTAAAGAGTGGAAGTCCAATTGAGGATTATATGTAGAATTTAAAATAAATATGAAACTTTTTTTGTAAATCTTTTAATATTTATAGGAAGCTTTGAGAAAGATAGTTATAATTATGGTTTGATTGGATTCATGAAAAAAATGTTGAATGGAAGGATTCATATTACTATAATCATGCCTAGTATTTTAACATGAATATATTTTCTAGGTTGCAACCAGAGTTTTCCTAGTTTTGACCCACTTCTTTCAAATTTAATAATCAAATGAATTGAAAAGAGATTGTCCAACTATAAATGTTCCTAAGATATTAATGGGAATGGTCTTTTGAGGTTGTAGTAAAAGTTGCCCTTAGCCTAAAATCACTTCTCATAGATTATGTTTTATTATCATGTGCTAGAATATTCATGAATAGAGTGAGATTTTAATATCTTAGCATTATACAAAGATCCGTCACACATATAGATAAGTTTGTAAGAGATACCAAAGTTATATATATACAATCATGTTTGGGTTGAAAGTTTTTGAAAAAGGGGTTTTGAAAATTTTAGTTTTCTTTAGGAATTTTTATTCAGAATTTCAGTCTCAAAGTCAAACACGTCATTATGAACGATATATTACCCTGAGAGGCAAAGATACCATTCCTTAATGGATTTTAAATATGAAAATAATGATGTTTCGTCCCTATTATAATAATTAAATACTGATAGAATCTCATTTTGACCCTTTGGGGTTATGTAGTTCTTCAATGTATTTGAACTATGATAAATGATATATCTTCTTAATAAAAGAAGATATCATGTATTATCGATCATCCTAACATGATAATAATGATCATCGTTGATTTTAATTTTTCTCAAAGAAGATTAATTGACTTTTGAAAATTAGATGTGGGCTCTAAATTTCGTACGAGCACAAGCCCTTGTAGTTAGGGAGCTGAACCAATTTATGCAAAAAAAAAAAAAAATACAAATTTAGGTCCCATTCTAGCGTGCATTAGTTTGTTCATCACTTGTGTGTGGTTTGCTGAAGCAATGTAGTTGACATAAATATCTTCTAATTCATATGCACCTTCTGATGTCAAAATCCAACAATTTAATTGAATATATTATTATTATAACACAATTAAAGGTTGAATAAACTTGGTTGTTATACTTAGAATAAGGGTACCTAAAATTTTATATTACAATAAATACATAAATGCTCATATGCCATATGAACAAAGAACTCAACACTATTAATAAATTCAATTATTAATCTTTTCCAACTTGGAAGAAGTGTATTTTATATCCAAGATAGTTGAATTCTAAGATTAAACTATAATATCGATATATGCAAATTGCCTAATAATATTAGCAATTTTAAACCCAAAAAACTCTAAAAGCTAGGGGCATCAATTTCGGTTGACGTGTTTGATTTAGGCCTAAACCTAAATTAACTCGATCCATTATTATATGGGCCAAAATGTTTGAGTTGATCCCTCCTAACCTAAACTCGACCCATATAACCCATTTATTATATGGAATATAATTTTGTTTTAATAAACTTGACTAAATTAAATGGAATATAACCTAACTAACATATTAATATACATGTTCACAAACATCTAGACCTAAATTTAACCCGAATAGTAATTCGATCAATTCAAGTTATTTTGGCCAAATTGAACCTAACTTAAATTATAATTGGGTCTATAAATTAGACCCAAACTTGACTGAATAGTAATTAGGGCAATTCAAACCTTAAATTTCCAAGTTGGAGTCATGCCAAGTTATTGTGTTTGGACATTTATTTACACCCAACCAATTGCATGATACATTTAAGCAAGTGAGGGAATATTTTTTTGTTATCCTTGTTAGTGCAAATGATTAATAAACCAACACTCCTCTATTATTAAAGGTGTGATATGCTAAAACTTTATGAGAATTACCACAACTTTACGATCACATAACTATGCACAATATAATGCATTAAAAAAAGGTTAGGATATAGGTCAATCCTAGGGGTATAGAGGAATGAGAGAGATTTAGATTCAAATATTATTATTAAGTGGATTAGTTTGCATAAGACTTGTTTAGCTCCTCGGATAAAAAAGGGTACGTCAAATCATGTTAAGAGACAATTCTATGTGAGAGAATTTAATAGAGGATCTTATAGAGATTTTTGGTTGTTCAAAATTTTTCCAAAGCTATAAGATTATGTCATGCCCATGCTCAACCATGGGCCCTTTAGTCTTAAGTGGGGCCAAGATCAATAATAAAAAAATTGAAAGCATGACAATGTTACAAAGAAAAAAGAATGAACAAAACTCATATGGCTAGTTATGTAACGTATGAGCTTAACCTATGAAAATTTGCTAATTGGAAACTTAGGTTGAATTTTAATTTGAAAGTGAATAACCTTGATGGGTACTCTTAGTGAGAACCTGTAGTCAATTGGTAATTACGTATGGTGGGTAGTCAAATTCTTCGGGCAATTGGTCTTATTGAATAGGAAACTTTGTAAATCCCTTGGGTGATTTTAATATCTTGTCACCATGACTGAGTAAGGGCGGTTGTCTTCTAGTCTACTTAAAGAGATTCAGCTCTACGTAGGCACATCTTTAAGTGACTTCAAGCTTCATGAGTATTGAGTTAAGTATTTTAAGCCAACAATCAATGACTTGCTAAATTTTCTCTATGCTTCTTTTTAACTCCAACTAGACCAAATGAAGTAATATTGTGCATCATCATCTACATAACATAAAGGAATAACTAATGCCTACGTTAATGGAAGACAACATTTATTGGATACATATTATATATTCCTACTCATAACAATGAAAATTTTTTTATCATTAAATTTATTTAGAGGTTAGTATAATGCATGATTAATCAATGAAGTAAATTCAATGCTAATAAAGTTCATTGTTAATTAAATTTGATTCACTATCTACCCAACAAATTTTCTACTCATATGTATTCCTATTTTTTCCCTTCAGTTTACGTACAATCGATCCAACTGAATGTGCATAAATCAAAAGATTAAGTTAAGGGAGAGGAGGAAGATGAAGATGTGGTTCTTAGCATTGTTGGATGGAAAAAGCACACTAGTATTGCAAAGCATGGTGAAATATTGAAGAAAAAAGGATGCATACGAAGGGCGAGTTCGTCAATAATAAGAGAAACCTACATCAACAACAACAACAACAAGCCTTTATCCCACTATGTGGGGTCTGCTACATAAATCCTTTTTCTCCATTCCATCCTATTAAGAGTCAAATTCTCATTTAAATCTATTAAAGAAAGACCATTTCTAATATCTTCTAATCATATCTTTTTAGGTCTACCTCTACCTTTATTAACATAAGTCAAATATAATACATCTATTTTCCTAATAAGGTCATCGAAAAGCTGTCATTTTATGTGACCAAGCCATCTAAGGAGACTCTCTCTAATCTTATCTTCCACTAGAGCAACTCCAACCTTTTTATATATGCTCATTTCATATCCCGTCTCTAAGAGTAAAACCACTCAACCACCTACATCCTCATTTATGCAACACTTAACTTAATATTATTATTTTCTTTTAATGACCAACATTCTGCACCATAAAGCATTGCAGTTCTTACCACCATCTTATAGAATTTTAACTTAAGTTTAATGGGGACTTTTTTATCACACAACAAGCCCGATGCATTCCTCCACTTCAACCATCCAACTTGAATTCTACTAATAATATCACCGTCTATTTCACCTTCACTTTGAACAATTGACCTAAGATATTTAAAACGTGTACTCTTATTAATAACTTGATTGCCCAAAGTCATAATCCCCCACTAGATTTATTATTTCTAAAATTACACTCCATATATTTAGTTTTATATATACTCAAACGAAAGCCTTTAGACTTTAAGGTAGATTTCATAATTCAAGTTTACCTTCAACTCCCTCTGTAGTCTTGTCAATAAGTAGAATGTCATTAGTAAAAAGCATACACCAGTGTACAACCTCCTGCAAATGTCTAGTGAGAACATCTATGACTAAAGCAAAAAGATATGAGCTTAAGGATGATCCTTGACGTAATCCAACTGAAATAATAAATTACTTGGTCAAACCACCCTGTGTTTGAACATAAGTAACAACCACTACAAAAAAAACATCAAATACCAGCGATTTCGTCGTCGGCAATTCTGGTTGTCCTTGGGCCGCTGAAAAATCCTCCGGTTATACATATGTTGGACATGTTTAGCAGCGGAATGACTGAATAAAAATGCATTTTTATGAATTTATTCTCTTTGAATGATTTTATAAGACTTTGGGAGGGTCAAACCATATACTGGTGCGGGATTATCTTCAAGATTGATCTACTACTCTAAGTACCACATGTGGTCACAAGATGTTGGAGGAAGATAGAAGGGGAGGATTTATGTATAAGGTTCGTAGGGAAATTCTATTGAAAGCAGTACATCCACCTCATTATTTTATGATGCCAGTGGAGTTCAAGAAATCGTTAGCCAGAGGGTTGTTGCTCTGACAAAAGAGATAAAGAAGATGGGATAAATTCAGGTTGAGATGCAGGCGGAGCTGTGATCATAGAAAAAAAATCAGAAGCCTGTGCTTGAATCACAGGGCAACGAGGAGATAGAAGTTGATTTAATTTAAGTTAATGTTGAAATTGTTGTTGGACTTTGAATAGAAAGATTTTTTTTTTTTTTTTTTTTTTTGGAGAATATATTGATGTGAACCCTTTATTGAAGTTAAACCTTATGTCTTAAAGTTTGTTTATGTTGAACTTTATGTTTTCATGTTGTTAGACTTAGGTTTTATTATGTTTTAAAGTTTGTTTATTTTGAACTTTATGCTTTCAACTCTTTTAGTATGTGTGGATTATGAATATTTTTATGTTAGTATATTTTATTTTATTTATATTATGTATTTGTTGCAGGTTTTAAATTGTGGAGGAGTTTGTAGATAATTAAGAAGTTGTCATTTTTTTACCTTGTTACAGGTTTAAGACGGTCTAATTGCCAGAATCTTTGATATTAAACAAATGAAAAGTTGTTAGAATAATAAATAAACTGCCAGAGATTTATTGTGGTTTTTCGGTGGTCGAACTGCCAGAACTAACTGGCAATCAAACAGTCGAAAAATACTGGCGATCAAACCACCGGTAATGCCGCCGAAAATCTTCGGCGGCTCATCTGCAAAAGCCGCCGCTCCGACCACCGCCACAACCACAATGGAAATTCACCGAAAATCCAAAAAAAAAAAAACCAACACATTACATTTCTTACACAGCTTATATTGGCTGGAAAAATCAGTATGTAAATCGTCGGAACACTGAAATTCTGTGGAAAAAAATCTGCTGGTAATGAATGATTTTCTTGTAGTGAGCTCCTGCATACATATGGTTTATGACTTGAATCTAAGCATTATTAATCCCTTTCTTTTCTAGAACTCTCCATAACACTCCTCTTGAACCTTTATCTATGCTTTCTCTAAATCAATAAATATCAAATGTAGATCCTCGTTATTCTCTCTATACAACTCCATCAAACCTCTCAATAAATATATTACTTCCATAATTGGCCTACCCAGCATGAATCGAAATTGATTTTTGTGAAACATTTGTATCACGTCACAACCTATGCTTCATAACTCTCTCCCACAGCTTTAAAGTATAACACATTAACTTAATTCCTCTATAATTCACACAATCTTGTAGTAATATAAAAATGCCAAGAAAAAATGTTTAAATAATCTACTAATATAGTCTTAGGTGCCCATATTTGCAATGATTAGAAAAGTTTAGCCACCTCTTCCTTTCGAAACTTTTATCCTTTTGAACAAAAAACTCAAACACTTCGGAGATTTTTTGCATAAACATACCTAAAAACAACTAGGAAGAGACAATTATATTTTAGGGGTTGTTGATTGATAGTATTAGTACATGTTGAATTTTATTTTCATGCATTTTAAACTTTTAGTGTCTAATTTAAAGAAAAAACAAATTAAAATATATGGGATTTGAACTACTTTAAAGCTTTTGTTTTTCTTGTATGCATAAATTATATAACGTGTGCGACGACGCCCGTGCTATGGTTTGTGATTTTTGCCAGCTACCACCTACCCACACCCGCTTGCATCACCCACACCCATCTTTAGCCACATTTTAGTGCATTTAAATTGTATCACAACAAATAACTAACTAAAATAAAATTTAAGATTTTATATTTGCATCCAACCAAACAACTCATACATTTCTAAATGCATTGTTCAAGTTAAACTATGTAGATAACACATCTAAGCAGAGCAAGATCTAACCATGACGACATTCAAGAATGGACTTTTGGCAATACAATTAAGATCCCTCGTCTTAACCTATTTCTGAAAAGATATGGCTAATATAAATGGAAGCCTATATTGCTTTCTGCTGCAAGGTATACATACCTTTTTTTTCATTGGTAATGAATTAGAAAAAGGAAAATGGAGAGTGCTGCAGCGAATAACTGCTGCTGTAAAATCATCTAAAGAATAATACATTATTGAACCTCGCAAGCAAAGAAGCAAATGCTCGCGTCAAAGTCACAGCTTCAATCCTAGTCATGGGGAACATCATCAAGTTAACAAGATTCACAACCATCTGTTTGTGTTCTTTGTCGATGCAGGAAAAGCTGGAGGAGTCTTTGGGCCTGGGATACCCACTGTTGAATCTGTTATGGCTCATATGTTAGAATGAAATAAACTATTATGTTCTTAAGAAATAACATAGAAAATCTTCATCAAAACGCAGCATACGTAGCAGATAAGTGTTTTGCTTAATATGTTCTTGATTCATGTTTTAGTTGCAATGTTTCTTAATGTTATTGGATGATTCTAAAGTCGATGATTATGATATTTACTGTCATAGAAAGTCATATTTTTGATGTTTTTCGCAACTTATTCAAGAGTCTAGGCAAGGATAAGAGAAAAAAATGTGTTAGGAGCTCCCCAAATCGTCTCTCATTAGAAGCGCTCTTGATGGTTGTGAATCTTATCAAGCTTATAAATTTAGGCTTCGTTTGGGACAGCTTTTTTATTGTTCTTAAAGCAGCTTATTCGTACAAAAATATTTTTGTAATAAAAAGCTGTTTTAAGAAGCATTAAGAAAGCTTGTCATATCATATCAATATATTTCAATTTTTTTCCCTTCAAAATTATTTTGATTGTCTTCATTATTTCTAAAAGGACTGCAATAAGAAGCCACTTCTAACCGTATTTGTTCCAGGAACTTGCAACACAAAAATTTTTCATGAATAAATAGGCACTGCTTGTACTTATGGGAGTATTATGCACCGAGTGTTTTTCATGTATGGTGAGATTATCACGTCATTTTCATATATTTTGAGTACTGTGTGACGTATTTGAGATCTTATATGCTATTGGGTTCTAGTTTGACCACCGACTTCAGCTTTACCATTCATCGTCTCCTCCTTCTTGAATCTTTGTGTCACCATTTGTCTTCTACATTCATTTACTACTTTTCTATATTTTTTGCAATATATCTGTGATTTCTCAATGCATAATAGTATTTTTTTCATGCCTTTTTTATTCCCTCTCCCTCATTTATGTGGCCAGCCACCCTCCCCCTTATTTTTTTATTTTTATTTTTATTGTCTTTCAGTCTCCCCCCTCTCTCCATGGCTATTAATAGTGGAGAAGCTTCGATTGTTTTAAATGAAAGTTTTAGTTTTTTCCATTTGTTCTTGCTCTTGTGTGCTCATGCAGCACCGAGTTTCAAAACAAAAGACAGTTTGTGGCAACTATCTTCTAGTTATCTCGACACTCATATTTCAATATTTACAATATTTGCTTCCTCTCTAGATCTCATACTTGAGACCTTCTACCAAAGTGTCATAGTGATTAGCTTAGCATTGTGTTAGAATCTTCCACATTTAGGCTTCGTTTGAGACGGCTTTCTTACTGCTTCTTAAAGCAACTTTCTAGTACAAAAAATTTAATTTTTTACAAAAAAACTGATTTAAGAAGCAGTAAGAAAGCCATCCCAAACGAAGCCTTAGACATCACTTAAAAATTAATTTACATACGTTGCAATCTTGTGATATTTTGAACTTGCATTGCTTAAAGTTGAAACTAGTCTAAAATCATCTGTCTTTAACTCTCAATAATTAAGTAATTTGCTGAAGATTTCAATTCACTTAATTTATTTAGTTGCTTTGAATACTAAGTAAAGATCATTTTCTTAGTCATTGATAGGATCAACTAAAACATTTTCCACGATCACCCTAAGGAAGCTATAAGTTGTCGTGCATCAAATATGATCATGATGCATGTTTAAATAGTTAAGTTAGTATTACTGGCTGCTTCTGAATTTCAATGCAATAACTAAATTAAAGTAGGACAAAATCTGACCAAGTTAATCAGAAAAACTCACATGATTCAACAGATTTTCCTCCAAGAGAGCTTCTCCTAGATCCTTTGATTTCAAATGCCTGCACATTGGTTAAAGATTGTCTCCTCTTATACCTGCTTTCCACTGTTGCTGGTGATTTCTTTGAGGCGTGCAAGTCTTTATCTTGTTTGAATGGCATTACAGATGACACTTGATAGTTCCTGCATGGTCAGTTGCAAAAAGATTTAGTTAAATCAAATAAACTAATACATGAAAAATGAAAATTAGGACTCAAGAGTCAATTTACCTCTTCTCAGATCCATTTATCAACTTGCCAATTGTCTTCAGCGATTTCCGTATATGCGATCCTTTCGAGCTCGAGAAAGAATTAGAATTCAGCTTAATTTTGTTAGCATCAGGGGTCTCCACCTCACCCAATTGCCTACATCTGCTCCCAAGAGTAGTCAACTGGTTTACAAAAGAAGAATTTGAAATAGCAGAACAACTAGGCAATCCCCCCTCTATTTCATTTACTTGACCAAACTTTTCAATGGTTTCATTCGCTTTGATTTCTTCATGAGCGACTTCTTTTAATTGCTCTTCCTCTATTGGTGATTTTTGTTGCAGCTGCTTCAAAAAAACAGAAGTGATCAGGATGAACTTTGCCAATGAAAACAGCTTAGCTATGAATTCTTACATCTGACTCTGAATTTTTATTTTGATGTTGACTTTTGTCATCATGCCCGTAGCCTTCCAGACTCAGTCTCCGTAGACGCATTACAGTATTTTCTGTGCTGAATTTTGATCTTGGAAGAGGGGATTTGATCGGCAGTTTTCTCTCTGAAAATGAAGTGTTTTCCTTCATTTTATGCAAATGTAAAGCCTTCTCTCGCTCCCTGCTTGCCAGCTCTTTCTTGAGATTATCTACCTGAAATTTGTCAGGATTGATCTCAAAGTTGTTTGACTAAGTTTGAGATGAGTGCAGTTTACATTTTTACTAATTAATCATGCAGATTATCCAATAAATCAAATCAGTTTATTAAAGCTTCGTTTGGGACAACTTTTGGCTACTATTTTTTTATTGCTTTCAAGAAATTTTTATACTTAAAAGTTGCTTTAAAAAGCTGTAAGAAAATTATCTCAAATGAATCCTAAGTTAAAGCTTTACCTGTTCTCTAAGATCACGAATTTCACTGCTTTCTTTGTTAACTTGAGCAGCACCAAGCTCTACAGTGGACACTCTCTGTGCAAACTTAAGAGTACTTATTGTTTCTCCATATGACTCAGCTTCTGGACTTACGTGAGCAAGCATTAACATCTTTGCATGTCCTCCTAAGATCAGCATTTCAAGGAAAAAATAAGCTAAATAGAATGCAGAACTTCTTGGCCATAGTGAATCAGGTTAGAACCTAGTGAGTTTTGCAGTAGTTGAGTGAGTTTGCTATTTCTGTATGGAATGTATGAACTCTTCTGAGCCAAAGCAGCAATAACGTCTCCCAGACAAGAAAGAGACTTATTGATATGTTGTGCCTCCTTCAATCTATCTCCAGTAACTTCTGATTTATCCACCCTCTCACTCCCTGCAAGGTCTACCAAATGCAGGCAGCTTTGTAGTGTGTTTCCCAAAACATCTCTTGCACACACATGAATTGTCAATACACTGCACATGGAATGAGATTAGTGAACCAAACAGAAAATATTATTCACATTTAAATAGAATAAGATCAGTGAACCAAACAGCTTCTTTTAAGAATATATATTAAAGCTGGAACCTATGAGATCTGCTGCTTCTATTGTTCATTGCAGTGCAACTGAAGGCGCGATTCTTTTCTCCAGCTTTCATCAAATTCATGACATCACTAGTTGACTGCACATGGTGCATTGTGGCATCCGGAAGGCTTAAACCACCATTGCTTGAACAATTTCGAATCTCTAATGTAGCAGTGGTTAAGGATAGCAGAAGTCTGCTAAAAGAATTGTAGAAAACCAGTTTATCTTTTAAGAACAAGAGCACAGTGTGCATTAAAGGATATTTTTTTGTTGAAGCTTCTTCACCAAGAAGATCACGGATTTGTTCATTGTAAATCTCGACCATTTGAACATGTATTTCATACTTGATATCCTCTCTGATGCAAGATATTTGAAAGAGATCATTAAGAGCCTTGCTGTTGATTCCAATATCTTTAGCAGATCCAATTTCTGGGCCACACTAGCAAGAAAAAAGTAGGCAAGTTAAGTATCTTTAATGTTAAAACATCAAAGTATAAATGTTTTGGTAGTATAATTAAGCACCCTACCATAGAGTATGTTTTGCCAGAACCTGTCTGACCATAAGCAAAAATGCACACATTATAACCATCCATCACAGATCTGATTAAAGATTCAGTCTCTTTGTAGACCTCCTCTAACAGTTCAACAACATGAGGTCAGGACTATGAAAATAATGAAACTTACAAGCTCCTTACATGCCACATCAACTTACCTTGAGTTGCATTAGGTCCAAAAACCTTGTTAAACTGGAAAGCCTTGCGCACATTTTGTGACTTAAGTTGATCAAGTAAAATCAATGTACCATCATTTCCAATGTAATCAATTGAACCTTTGTCTCCTGCCACAAATGCTGGCCGAACTCTGCAAAAAACTTGAATGTTTCCTGAAGGCACCTACAATGAGAATTTTCCTCTAATATTGTTCATCCAAGATGTCTCTAGTAAAAATTAACAAACCTCTCAATTCTTGAAGCATATTGTACAAGTTTCTATTCTCTTTGACTGCTCGATCATAACCATCAGCAGCAGCAGAAAGCCACTCAAGTTGGTTTCCTAAGCAAATATGAAAGACAATTTTATAATGTGACAGGAAACATCTAGAGAAAATCACAAAATTACTTGGCTTTTTGTCAATTAAGAAGCTTTTAAAGGATTGTAACTTTTGAGGTTAATAATGGTGCTAACTCAACATTAGTGTCACCTCGTTGATATAAGATATAAGATATAAGATGAATAGTCAACTTAAATGCTAATACAACATAATTTAGGTGGATTCATTCAACTTAAAAAATATCAAACCTATTTGTGTCAAATCATTTTGTACTTGAGACTGCAATGCAACACATTCTAACTTGGTATTTGACAACAAGGCTTTGATTTCCTGGAAAACACCGAGTAAAAGAAATGTCAACAAGATTGAGGAAATGCCTAAGCAATTAATGTTAACAAAAGAAATTAAATTTCCTTGGATGCATTAACGTAAAGAAAGACTTCGTTTGCACTAAAATTGCAAGGAGTAACATATAAAATATTGTTACAATTAAAAAAAAAAATCATTAGTCAACTTATGCACAAAGCAAATTTGTAGTATTTTGATAGGAAACACTTGGATTTCCAAGTGTTTCTCACCAAGATCAAGTAAATCCAATGAAAAACTGCTGTCCACAGCAGAAAAACAGCCCAAATACAAGAAAAATCTGAGAAGAAAGCGTAGGAAAACGATGCAAACACTTTTATTTCGATAACGGATGAAAAGCACTTGCAAGATACAACTTTCCTTCGATTCGAGAGGAAGGAAAAACTCTCCAAAAGATCTCCGGCGAAGCCAAGAGCCCAAGACACCAAAACCTAGATCTCAAAACAATTCAAATTCAAGATGGCTCCCTAATTCCCCCCCAACTCCTAATTATACAAAATTAATCATAAAGGACAATCATAAACTTCCTAAAACAGCCTTTTACGTTCAAAATTTCCCTCCTAAACTTCACGGCTCACGGCTCTGCCGTTTCCGCCCGTTCGGCGGCCGCTCGCGTGCGTCTCGCGTAGACGCGGACCGGTCCCTGCTGGACCGGTCCAACCGGCCCATCCTGGGCCGGTCTAACATTACCGCCCTCCCAAAGAATCACCTTGTCCTCAAGGTGAAAATCAGGGAACTGTTGCTTCATCCTCCAGTATGGCTCCCACGTAGCCTCGTAGTCAGGAAGGTTCTTCCACTGGATCAACACTTCCTTAGTTTTATCTTCTTTCTGGCGCACCCCTTTGAGCTCCATGGGTTCTAGAATCACCTCTAAGTCCTCAGTCAGGGTTGTTGGTAGCTCAGAATTGGTGGTGTGCTCCCCAATGGCCCTCCTCAATTGTGACACGTGAAACACTGGATGTATAGTTGCCGATGGAGGTAGTTTCAATCTGTATGCTACTGCCCCAATCTTTTCCAGTACTTCATAGGGCCCAAAGTACCTTGGAGCCAGCTTTTCATTCCTTCTGTTGGCAACTGTCTTCTGTCTATATGGTCGGAGCTTCAGAAACACCCTCTCCCCTGCTGCAAACTGTATGTCCTTCCTATGCCCATCCGCCTGCTTTTTCATAATTTGCTGTGCTCTCAGTAGATGCCTTTTTAGCTCTTCCAGTACTCGGTCTCTCTCCTCTAAGTACTCTTCTACTAACGAAACAGGAGTGCTGCTACTCCCAAAATGGACCAAGTGTGGAGGATCCCTTCCGTACAGCACTTTGAATGGCGTCATCTGTGAAGCTGAGTGAAAAGAGGTGTTGTACCAGTATTCTGCCCAAGGTAACCATTTGGCCCAAAGCTTAGGTGTCTCCGACACAAAACACCTCAAGTAGGTTTCTAAGCTCCTATTAACCACCTCCGTTTGGCCATCTGTCTGTGGGTGATAAGCGGTGCTCCTTTTCAAAACTGTTCCTTGTAACTTGAACAGCTCCCTCCAAAAGTGACTGAGGAACACCTTGTCTCTATCGGACACTATTGCCTCTGGTATCCCATGCAACCTGACCACCTCTCTGATGAATGCTGAAGCCACTGTCACTGCGGTGTAAGGATGTCGGAGGGGGATAAAATGAGCATACTTGCTCAGCCTATCCACCACCACCAGGATCACTGTGAAGCCTTCTGAACGGGGCAGCCCATCTATGAAGTCCATGGATATTTCCTCCCATACTCTTCCTGGTAACGCCAATGGTTGTAGTAGCCCCCCTGGTGACATAGCCATGTATTTGTTCCTCTGACAAATCTCACATCTGGCCACCATCTCATCTACATCTCTATGCATTCCCTTCCAGTACAGCTCAGCCGCAATCCTCCTGTAGGTCTTCTGCACCCCAGAATGACCCCCAACCGCGCTCCCATGAAATTCTTGGAGTATGTTTGGGATGTGGATAGAAGTCCTGGGCATCACGAACCTTCCTTGATAAAGCAATCTGTCCCCCTCTACTGAGTACCCTGGGTGGCTATCCACTTCCCTTAATAAATCAGCCCTGATCTTTCCCAACACCTCATCCTTCGAGCTCTCTTCTTTGATTGCCTCCCAATCTAGCATCAAAGGAACAGACACAACCACTGTCTGTAGTTCACCCAATCGTCTGGACAAAGCATCCGCAGCTTTGTTTTCCCCGCCTGGTCTGTACTGAATTTCAAAGTCATACCCCAGCAATTTTGAAAGCCATCGCTGATGCTCTTCCGTCACCATCCGCTGCTCCAACAAGTACTTCAGACTTCTCTGATCTATTCTGACAATGAAATGCCTACCTAATAGGTAGGGTCGCCACTTCTGGATGGCTAAGACAATAGCCATTAATTCCCTCTCATAGACTGACTTCAGCCTGGCTCTGGCTGCTAATACCTGGCTGAAGTAGGCAATGGGTCGACGATTTTGCATGAGCACTGCCCCCAATCCGTACCCTGAAGCATCAGTCTCCACTATGAAGGTCTGAGTGAAGTCCGGTAGAGCTAGGACTGGTACCGTGGTCATAGCCTTCTTTAGTGTCTCAAATGCTGCTGTGGCTGCCTCTCCCCATAAGAATCCATCTTTCTTTAGCTGTTCTGTTAGTGGCCAAGCTATAGTACTGTACCCTTTAACAAATCTCCTATAGTATCCTGTAAGTCCTAAGAATCCTCTCAATTCCTTCAGATTCTTGGGCAATGGCCATCTCAACATCGCCTCCACCTTTGACTGATCAGCTGCCACCCCTTCCTTGGATACTACATGGCCCAAGTATTCCACCCTAGATTGGCCAAAGCAACACTTCTTCAGATTGGCTCTCAGCTGATGCTCCTGTAGAACTTCCAATACCAACTTCAAATGCTTCATATGCTCCTCCTCAGTTCTACTGTAAACCAAGATGTCATCAAAGAACACAAGCACAAACTTCCTGAGATACGGTCTGAACACTCTATTCATCAGTGATTGGAAAGTCGCAGGGGCATTGGTAAGCCCAAACGGCATCACCAGAAACTCATAATGCCCCTCATGTGTTCTGAACGCCGTCTTAGAGATGTCTCCCTCCCTCATCCGGATCTGATGGTATCCAGACTTCAAATCCAGTTTTGAGAATATCACTGCTCCATACAGTTCATCCAAGAGTTCATCAATCACAGGAATGGGAAATTTGTCTGGGATAGTCTCTTTATTCAAAGCCCTATAATCCACACAAAATCTCCAGCTTCCATCTTTCTTTTTGACCAGTAATACGGGGCTAGAAAAAGGACTCACACTAGGTCTGATGATCTTTGCCTCCAGCATTTCACTAATCAACCTTTCAATTTCATCTTTCTGAATCTGAGGATAGCGGTAGGGTCGTACACTAATCGGTGACACCCCTTCCCTTAGTAGAATTGCATGCTCCTGTTCTCTGACCGGTGGTAACCCTTGAGGTGGCTGGAACACCTCGCTGAACTGTTGGATGACTGGTTGAACTACAAGAGGAATGTCTCCCTCTTTTCCCACACTAACTTTTTCCAATCGTTGCAGCTCCACCAAATATCCACCCCCAACCTCCTGGAGGGTTCGGATCATGGACTTGAGAGACACCCCCGTCCTAGACAGGCCGACATCTCCCTGTATCACCATTCTCCTCCCTTCCACTACCAGTTCCATCCTCAGTTCTCCCCAGTTCACCTTGGTCTCCCCCAAAGTCTGCAGCCACTTCATTCCCAAAATCACATCAGTACTTCCCAATTCTAAGGGAAGAAAATCCTCCCTCACCTGTATCTCCTGAATGGTCAGCATCACTCCTCTACAAACTCCTCTCCCCATTTCCACCTTCCCCGTGCCCATCATTACCCCATAGCCACCGGTATCCACTAGTGCCATACCAAGCAACTCAACAAGCCGGGTGGAAATGAAATTATGGGTTGCCCCACTATCTATCAAAACCACCACCTCGTGGTCAGCTATCACCCCTTTTACTTTCATAGTGTGACTCGAAGTGAATCCCACTACAGAGTTTAGGGAGACTTCTGCCACATCCAGGTGCAACTTCTCCTCCTCCTCCACTTCTGACCTGCTCCCACCTTCCTCTTCGTCTTCCTCGTCTTCGCAAACAAGGAGAACCTGAAGAGTCCGGTCCTTGCACCTATGTCCCGGCATGTACTTCTCGTCACATCTAAAGCACAATCCCTTGGCCCTCTTCTCCTGCATCTCCTTATCAGTAAGCTTTTTAAAGTTTCCCCCAGGCCCTCCTCCTCCTGTCCTCTCTTTTGGTACTTCTCGTGTACCCCCCGGTGCAGCTCCCTTGGAAGCTAAAAATGTGGTCGTCATCCGGTGGGATCCCCCAGAACTGCTGCCTCGATTCCCCCTCTCTAGATGCTTCTGGTCCTCGACCAACTGTGCCAACTCCATGGCCTCCCCCAGGTCGTGTGGTCTCATCACTCTAACGGCTGCTCTGATTTCTGGTTTGAGCCCCTTCATGAAGTTCCCCTCAAGCACGGTATCAGAAAGACGATCCAACCTGCTAGCTAGGTACTCAAACCGGTCCCGGAACTCTGCTACTGTCCCCTCCTGTGTCAGCGCAAAGAACTGCTCGTAGAAATCCCCTCCGCTGCTGGTTCGGAAACGTTCTAGTAGGCAATCCTTGAACTCCCTCCAGTTTCGGATAGGTCGCCTCATGTCCCGCCACTGGTACCATGCCAGTGCCTTCCCTTCCAAACACAGTCCTGCCGCTGTCAGTTTCTCCTCCTCTGTCAACCCGTTGACTGCAAAATACCGTTCCACCTTGTAAATCCAGCCATGGCCATCTTCCCCCTCAAAGATGGGCATCTTCAACTTCCTCACCTTCGGATCCCTTCCGTTACCCCGGTACTCTCCATAACCTCCCATGCCTCGCAGATGAGGTGTTCCCCAAGTATCCCGGTCCTCCCTCCCACGTTGGTATCCGGTTCCATCGTCATAATCCCCTCTTCCCCTTTCAGAATCAGCACCTCGACGCTGAAATTCAGCACCTCGACGCTGATATTCTCCTCTTCTTTCACCAAAATCTGCACTTCCTTCATATTCTCCCCTCCGGCCTTCAAAATCCATACCTTGACGCTGAAAATCAGCACCTCGACGCTGAAAATCAGCACCTCGACGCTGAAAATCAGCACCTCGACGGTCATTCCCCAAGCTCATCTCCTCTCTAAAAAGTGGCTCTAGAGGTGGCATGTCGTCTCCCTCAAGGATCTCCACAGCCGGAATCCTCCTTCCCCGAGGCGGGTTCGGATTTCCTTCTACGCCATGGTCGCCGACAGTCTCTCTTGCATCCGATGCCGTCGGATTAGCCTTCATCTCAAGTAATTTCTTCATCATCTCTTCCATGGCCGTGAATTTCCCCTCCAACCTTTCGTTGTTGGTGGTGATTTGATTTTGAAATTCAAAAAATTTTTCTTCCAAATCGGTTTTCAATTGACCGATCTCGCCTTCCAAGACCGATCTCGCCTTCCAAGACGTCCACCTTCTTTCCGGCCATTGCTCTCCTCACGGATCTCCCAAAATCTTCTTCCGGACAAGATAAACTTGCTGAAATTTCAGAATTTCAGCCGCCGGTGGTCCCAAATCGATGCTCTGATACCAATTTGATAGGAAACACTTGGATTTCCAAGTGTTTCTCACCAAGATCAAGTAAATCCAATGAAAAACTGCTGTCCACAGCAGAAAAACAGCCCAAATACAAGAAAAATCTGAGAAGAAAGCGTAGGAAAACGATGCAAACACTTTTATTTCGATAACGGATGAAAAGCACTTGCAAGATACAACTTTCCTTCGATTCGAGAGGAAGGAAAAACTCTCCAAAAGATCTCCGGCGAAGCCAAGAGCCCAAGACACCAAAACCTAGATCTCAAAACAATTCAAATTCAAGATGGCTCCCTAATTCCCCCCCAACTCCTAATTATACAAAATTAATCATAAAGGACAATCATAAACTTCCTAAAACAGCCTTTTACGTTCAAAATTTCCCTCCTAAACTTCACGGCTCACGGCTCTGCCGTTTCCGCCCGTTCGGCGGCCGCTCGCGTGCGTCTCGCGTAGACGCGGACCGGTCCCTGCTGGACCGGTCCAACCGGCCCATCCTGGGCCGGTCTAACATATTTTAAAATGTGAAAAATAATATGAATTAAGTAGACCACATTAAGAATGACACATATTACAATTGAATTTTGAACTTGTATACTTCTACAAAACTATGTAACCCATGAATATAAAAATTTAGTTGCTAGAAGCATTTAAAAGTACCAAAGCGAAAAGTTTGGAGAAGTTTCAAAAAGAGAAATTTCTTGAAAATTAGTGGAATTGCTAAAACAAAAAACTAAAATTACTCGACATGGAGAACATAAACCATACTTAAATGTCTTCTAAAGTGAAGCTAGAGATTCAATTTTGGCATGTGGTAGATACTTTTGCTTGCCAGAGATTTATATGCCTTGTAAAAGCATGAGAATTTCATGATATCTTACCTTAGGAAATCAACAATGATTGGGCATAAGTCGTGCTCAAACAACACATGATAATAGTCAACGACAAGAACTATGCTGTGTTGCTTATTATAATATGTCTTCAAATGAGGATGGGGTAGTGGCATTTCCTTTATTGATTACAATAATTAAGCATGATAAGTAATGTGATATCAATAGGTTTACTTAGGCATCTTATCCAATGTTACTATTATAGTTAAGCAGTAGTTCCAAACTGTTCTGTTAATCCATACTCATCAAACATCCTAGAATATAAGCCACATTATCCTTGATGTTGTCATCATTTACCTTCATTCTCTTAAGTATCCTTATGATTGGATTATGTTTCTTAAACATAAATTAAGCAAACTTATTATTTCTATCAAATCTAAACAGCTCATCCATGTCCCCAACATATTATAAATCCTTGTCCACGTCACATCTTTAGCCTTTAGAACCCCTTTGATCTATATCCTTATCCACACCAAGTATTTCCTACTTAATAAAACCTTTTGATTAAGAAATCTTGCTTATAGCATTGTACTTACTAAAATATTATTGATATTTCATAGTAAAAAAAGTTAAAGGTTTTAAGATACAGATGATGTGTGTCAGAGTCAATAAGCACTGAAACATAATCAGGTGTAGTGACCATGAATGAGAGCATGATGAGGGCCACTGAAGGAGAGCAATTTTTTGCAGAACTTTGAGTCTTAGGATTAAAGCTCATTCAATTGTTTTGTAAAAAGTCCTATTTAGATTTATTGGCGGTTATATTAGTCCTTGCCCCAAATAATATTTATATTTATTCATAATGGGTGATGGAGATCATAAAATTTCATGATAAAATTTTGTATTTAATGGTGGTTACCACTAGGTAAGACTTGTTTGACCTTGGGGTTAATCTGAGTGGGTTAGATTGAGTTCATGATGATGGTTGCCACTAGAGATGTCTTAGATCAAAGATCTAAACATGTAACATTGTTTATGAAATAATCATGGAGGTGACATAGTGAAGTTTCAATGGATTGTTAGTAGAAAAATTGCAAGGATGTTTATTGCATCTTGGATGGAGCAGACAGAAATAGCGACAATGTCTTGCCATTTTATATAACTTCTCTTCCTTTAAGGAATGCATAGAGACAAATGTCTAGTTAAATAGTGGTGTATAGGAGATGACAACATGAAAAAGTATGGGCATTCCATAATGGTTTGGGTAGTAACGGGTATATGCTGGCATGATCAAAGGCATTGACATTCTCATAGATAGGTAAACACAGGCCATTCTGATGTTATTCCCATCAACAAAAACTTTTGCAATAGTTTCTCCACTGCCCAAACCCTCCACTTGCAATTTTTGTTTCTGTATGTGGTAAGGTTGTGAAGAACATGACTTGTCTTGAGCTTGTTCACTTGAGTCAATTTGTTTAATAGGTTCGAGATTGCATCGGCTATAGCCAAATGGTTCAAGCATTCACAAATGAAAACAAATACGTCCTTCATAGGACAATACATTGAGCTTAAATGCAAGAATGTGCATTCTATGGAATACCTTGAGTTCAGTTTCCTGGGACTCCATAAGTTGCCAGTGGTTACAAGAAGTCTTTCCCAGGCAAAAGCTGCAATTCTGCATGGCATGGATTTGAAATCATCAATAGATTTTTCAAAGAATTTACGCATGTACTATTCACCTTGTTGTTCCTGTTCAAATCACCAGTCTTTTCGAATGCTATTTCAGAACATGAAGAGAATCGTCCATGGCAATACTACTAATTTTTAAATACAATTTTATGAAAAAATAAAGAGGGATTAGTATTTTGTACCTTGCAAATATTATTCGAGCTGCAAACATCTAACGTTGTATTTACTTCCATCATGGAATCCTCAATAGTGTCTAACTGTTCATCGAGAATACAAATTTTAATTATTGTTGGGTTTTGACATATGATGCAAGGACTATAACATGCAAACACAGCAATAGAACAATTCTTAAAACCAAGGCGAAAATAGTCTATAGTAAAGTCTAATCTCATATGTAATGGGGACTACAATGTTATAAGAAATAAACCTGTTGCTCTTGGAGGCAACTTGATATGATTCTATTAAACAGCTTCACAGGGTCCTGTCATTGAATGAGCACGCCATTAATGAGCAAAGAACTTGAATGTATAAAAAGAACATGTACTATATGCGGTGCTTAAAGTCTTCTAGCAGCTTACCACTCTTCCTTGTTGCCACGAATCAAAAATATTTTGATCAATGTTTTCCTTTGAATTGCACAATATATCAGTCATTGCTTGCACTAGAGAATCCACTTTAGCTGGAATTGAGGAAAAAAAAAGACAGAAAAAATGCTTGTAAAAATCGATGAATCATTCATCAACTTAAACTTTTTTTTGACACGGAAAAGGATTTGATTGATCAATATGGATTATACGATTTGTGTATTTTTTTCTCCACAAAAAGAATTAAAACAAATAAATAAACTAACAAATTTAAGGTTTTCTAACTTGGAAACATGTTATTTTGCACCTAGCTCTTCATCAAACAATTGAAACCAAGTTTAATAGAATAAGTTCTTATTCTCTTTATCATCACTTCTATAAAAAAATTAAAAAAAAAATTAAAAAAATGTAAACCTTCAGTCCTTTGATCATCATCAAGCTTCATAGGTTGCAGTTTCTCAGATTTTGCTGACATGTCTAAATATCTGACTGAGGAGCTTAAAGCTGGCATTTTCGAATGAATTCCAACTTTAGCGTGGGAAACCATGGGGGACTTCACGTATTTCCAGGTTCCATTACCCCTGCTGAACTGTTTCCAATCATGATAGGCTTTTAAGCCTAGGATACAATCAACAATCTTTCCTACTGAGCCAGCCTCCACAGTATCCTATCACAGCAAATGATGAAGCTTTAAATTAGCAAATAACAACATAAAGGCTTGCTAGTTTCTAGTGTAAATGTTAGACTCTTACTCTTTCAATATCCGAAGCTTCAAAACTAGGAATTTTCAACTCATCAACAGCATCAAGAAAGTTGCGGATGTTCTCAAAGTATTGATAAGCAGGTAGGGTCTGGTTCTCCCAGGTGAGACCAAGTGATTGGTTTGTAACAACCTTACCAAAATTCAGAATATAAATCAATAAGACGATGCCTTGTCAAGAAAAAATCAACATAGAAGGAAAGATCATTATAAGCTTGTTTATGTGTTATTTATTTTATACATTCTCATTCTTTCATTGATTGTCCCTGTTCAGTACTAAGTGAGGCGTTAAGCATATTTTACAGAAATATTTTTGCTCGACTTCTTAGTTATCTTTATCCAACTTAGCTTTTTTTTTTTAATTCATTTTGCATTAGTTTTACTTATTCATCTTATGGTGCATCTTGAAATCTTTGTTATATGCCCTAATCAGTTATTTTTTTTAATCTACCTTATATCTTACATAGAACCTACTCACAACAACAACAACAACATCAAGCTTTTGTCCCACTAAGTGGGATCGGCTACATGAATCCTTTTGGTCATTGTGTCCAGTTAAAGTCAAATTCTCATTTAAATCTAATAAAGAAAGATCATTTTTAATATTTTCTAACCAAATCTTTTTAGGTTTATCTCTACCTTTCTTAACATAAGTCAAATATAATACCTCAACTTTCCTAACCGGGTCATTGGAAGGTCTCCGTTTAATGTGACCAAACCATCTAAGGCAACTCTCTCTAATCTTATCTATTTCTTAAATATTAACATTTATTAATATCTAATTTCTAGATTTGTCACAACATCATTTTTATCCCATTCAGTTATCCAACCACTCTCATTTCTCAATTTATCATTGATGTGACTCAAGAAGGATACCTTAGGAACAGCACCAGGTTGGATCTTGTTAATGGCATTACAAAGGACTAGGCCGTTTTTCAAGCATGAGACAAATTCTTGCTCGGAAGGCTGCTGAGAAGGCAAGCCTAGAGGGCCGACCATTTTTTCAAGCCACGTCGCAGCTTGGAAACGCCTATAAGCTGTCAGAATCCAGGAAGAAGAGAGTTCAGTTGAAACCCTATGTTCCATTGAAAAGAATAAAAGGGGAAAAATATGATCTTTTCTTAAACCAGACAGAATGAGGAAATCTCCCCAAAGGACCGAGATGAAAAAAAAAAATCCAATAATGATTTCTACAGTAAAACAATTGATGCTGAAGCTCAAAAAATTGAGAGACTGCGCAGCTTCAAAGATTAAACTAAAAAATAAAGGTTGAATCAAGAAAAAGAACTGAGCAAACGAAAACATATTTCGATCTGATAGTAAATGGCTGATACCGGTCATAGCTGACATGATATCAATCAAGCAAAGATTCGACGCAACTTATCTAATAAAAGAAAAAGAGATGTGGAGGAGTAGGAGGAAAGGTAAAGAAGCAAACCAGCTTCCTCGGCTTTTCTTGATGCCAGTCGACCCTTGCGAAACGAAAGTCTTGATGGTTCCTCCATTCTTCTTTTTCTTGGGTTGCCTTCTTATTTCTTCCTGGATGCCCCTTCTTCCTTCTCCCAGCTTCTTCTTCTGACTTCACGACTTGTTGGAAGAAAGAGAAAGAGAAAGGAAGAAAGAATTCTAGCACCCAGTTCAATCTCCAACGTTGCAATATAAAAAGGAAACGGGCAAATATAAAGAACGATAACCTAGTATTTGAATTTGAATGTAGGTCCGGTCAAGACTCGTGAGTACCGTTAAGTTTGAATCCTAACCGTCCAGATCCATCATATCATATCACGAAATGTTCAACGGCAATTTTGATAAATATTTAACTATTGCCTTTTTAGGTGAGCAAACGAAGTCCGATCTCCTTCAATGCAAAAGCACTTTGCCTTCTGCAAAGATGATCTTATTTTGGAGAAATTATTATGTTTATGAGTGCTTCTAGATTCCAAATAGAACAGATCATATCAGTCTATGCATATAAAGTTGAAATTATTAGGTGTGGAGTTCAGAAGTGGCCGGTTTTGATTGGAGTCTGAATGTGATCCAAATTCCGCACGTAATTGTCTCGCTTTTTTTTTTCTTCATTATAATAGGTCTAATTATTAAAAATATATATAATAACAAATGTCTTATTTGTTTGAGGCCATTTTTTTATAGAAATACATCTTAATTTTTTTTAAAATTTTTTGGATTATATATTTGTAAACACTTTTGGGGCATTGATCATATGAACCTCTTGGATTTTGTGAAATCGTTTAGGCGTGGCTTTGCATGGAGAAGAATTCATAAATTGATTATTATGATCATCTTCTTTATACAATCAATTTATCATCCGATTCTAAAAATAAATTTTAGTAACTAAATTTCAATTAAAATTTTATTTATTTTTAATTTAAACTCAGTATTCTATATAAGTAATTCTCAAAACATTTTAGCTCTGATGTCAAAAATGAAATATGAAGGAAGGTGAGAATTTGAAACGAATGAAACCCTCATTGTGGGTATAAAGAAAGGATGATATATGATGGATAATATAGTGCATACTGGCTTATGAGAATAATGGGAAGGTGAACTTTCAACTAATTAAGTGATTATTTTGTGGTATAGATTAGTTTGAAAGAGCTTGGCCAAGTAAAGGATGGGGTCTAGATGACATGTGGGATTGTAGTGAAAAAGTTTATGAAGTGAGGAGGGGAATGCAAGGGAAAAGGGTTAGGATTTACATGATATGAGGGCCCTTTTAAAGAGTGAAATCTCTTGGTCTTGTCTTTAACCTTAGCTTCCAAGATATAAATTTTCATTACCTTAGAGTCAATCATCTTTTGGACTCAATCATCTTCTGGACTCTTCATGGCCATATTAGTTGTGTCATAGATCTTTATTGTCTTAGAGTTGAGCATCTTCTTGATTTTTTGTTGACTTTTTAGTTGAGTCATAACTCTTATTTCTTAGAGTCATGAGTTTTCTTGACTATTCATTTCCTTTGTAGTAAAGTTATTAATATCTATTACTTTATAGCTAAACATTTTATTGACTCTGCATTGCTTCAGTAGAAGTCATTTTTCATAGCCCTTATTTTCCCTTGAACCTAACTTATATCTTTCATTTCTACTTCAACATTACTTTAGCACCAAATGACCTTTATTTGCTCATTGTCTTAAGGCCAGGTTATATTCTTGACATATCTTACTATAGTAGTTAAGTCATCACTTTCATCCATGTATTTTAGTCAACTCCAATATGTGAGGAACTTTTTTAAATCTCCCACACATTTGAGTGTTCATTTATGACCTTTATTTTGAAATGGGTCATTCTTGTTGTTAACAAATTCCTCAATCAGATATATATCAAATTAAGATAAGTCTAACTTGAGCTAAGTCATATTATTCTAAAACCCCATATCTTGATTTAGGTTTAATTATCTTAATCAAGCTAAGCTTGTATATATATTATTTGACATTCCTCAGGCATTTGGCCCGATCATTTGATTTCATCCAAATCTAGTAAAGTCATTTAGAGAACTATTGTGCATAGCAAGACTAGTGAATCCACAAAGTGACGACTTTTTAAAAATATCTTTGAATTTTTATGAGATTTGTGCCTACCTTTCCTCATTTCAGAGTGATATAGTAAACTAACTATTGTCAATAACTGATAAGTCTTTATATATTTATTTGTTAAGAGTATGGGAAGGAGTTGTATGTGCATGCTCCTAATGGGTTTGTTATTTTCAAGCATGATAATTGTGCACCATTTCATATGAGGAGGTTCTAAGAGTAAGCAAGAACACAATGAATGATTGATGGACATGGATTGATTTTATAATATAAAAGGAAATATTGATCATGCTAAATTTTTGTAAGTATGGTATTTGATGACTTATAAATATTTACTTATTAGGCTATTAGTTTTAATTATAATTTAGATTAATTATAATGATTATAATGATAGATTATTCTCTGATATGCTAGTAAATTAATGTATCAATTTTTTTTTTTTGTTGCTTAGTTTAGGTCTAGAATTATCCAGTGATTTGTGATTGTTTTTGTCATTTTGCTACAGTTTTTTTATACTCATAGCTTTAGTTAACTAGAGCAGTATTAGCTGACCTTTCCTTAGTTAACTAGTGACACATGAAAGCTTGCTTATTTACTTGTAATGTGATTATGTTATTTGTTTATTTTGTTATGTTGATTAATACTTAGAGGTTTATTTAATTAGAAAAATGCTAGATTTTCTTTTTTTAATTCAATTAGTAGCAAGTGTGAGCCAATTTAGCTATTGTAATGTGATTTTGTGGTAAGCATATAGTATCTTTTTATATTGTCATTTGATCATTTTACTTCGTGTAGTATTTGAAATTTATTATTTTTAGATATGATGCTTTCTATCTTAGATTGTTATACATATGAAATTCATAATGTATTTCACGTGTCACTTCTGAGGAAGTGGGTATCAAATTCCAAGAATTGTATATCTATTGAACAAGATGAGATACATCTCAATATGAGTTGTAGAGAAGAACCAAAGAGGATTCTAGCATATAATGTTAGGAGGCTAAGTAATAAACGAACTTTAATGGTTAAAATTTAGTGGAAGAATAGAACTGAAAGTGAAGCTACTTAGGAAAAGGAATATGAGATGAAGCAATTGTATCTTGATCTATTCAAAGGGTATGAGTTTTAAAACATCGACGATGATATTTTTCTAAGGAGGAGAGAGTTATGACACCTCTAGGATTAGAATACGTTCAATCTGTTCTAAACCAACTAGATTCAAGATAACCAATTAAATTCTAGCATTTGAACTCTTCTATAAGTGTGAGAAAATATTCAATATGAATGTGAGAGTCTGTATGTGTTTTAAAGTAGGTCCAAGGGATCTGTTTGCATATTATGAAGATATAAAAATTTCCCCCTAGGGCACCGTAGCACTAGGGAAGTTGGCAACCCAATGCTAAGTTTTTTGGAATTTCGAAAGATTGAACTAGGGGTGTCAATATTTGACATGACCTAAAAAGCTGACTCAAACCCGACCCAAAAATTCTAGGTTAGGTTCAACTCATTTGGGAAATAGGTTGGGTCGAGTTTAAAATTCTAACCCGATTGTAAATTTGGGTCCAGTTCGGGTAAACCCAAAAATCCAACATCAACCCAATTCCTACCTCACACATCACTATGAGTCCGTGACTCGCCCGCGACCCCTCTCCATGCTTACCCTACAACATGTGCTCGGGCTTACCCAGTCGGCTCAGCAGTCCAGCACTTGTAGCCTTGCCTAATTGCCTACCTCGCATGCGCTAGCTTGTCTCTCCCTCAGCCTGTCTGCCTTGCACGTACTCATGCCCGACTACCTCGCCTATACTCGCCCTTACCTGCACTCATGCTCGTTGCTCTCGTAAGTGGCAACTTAGCGGGTTGGGATCAAGTTTTTTAATTATTACGTGTTTTCAAAAATGGGTAGGGTTCTGTTCGAGTCAAATAGTAGCATGTTAATATCAGGTTCGACCTGAACCGGAGCTGCAAGCCCTTTTTGAAACCCCTAGATTAAACTAGTGCAATAACGTTGGGTTTTATGTCATGATGCTTTAAACTCTGATAGAGAGCGCTACAAAACTGGCTTGACTGAGCACTATGGCGCTTGGCATGAATTTTTTATTTCAATATCATTTTCACTAATTTAAACTCATTTATCACTGAAGGCAGCCGACTAGAGAGATATGGAGAGATTTCTAGAGAGAGAAAGTTCCTTTTAGGTGCTTCAATCTAATTGCAGCTATTGGACTAGTTTTTAATGTTGCTCGGATTGAGGTAGGTGACATTTAGCTTATCTCAGCTTTAAAAAATATAAATATTTTAAGATTTTTTTTATTTAAATTAAAATTCTGTTAGTAAAAAAATGAGATAACTTTTTTATAAGCAAAACTTTCATCATTTAACTTTCTATATATTATAGAAACAATGATTCAGAATATTTAAGTATTTTTTAAAAAAATTTACACCGTGGATTTTATAAATTATGCTATTTTAACTTATTAGAAAATAATTTTTACACTAAAAATTAATGTTGTAGTATAATTAAATATTCAAGATAATATTTTGAATAATCTCTAGTAATTTGGTTATATTCTAAAATAATTTATTTTTGTTTAGTAGTACATTTAGCTGCCTACCTTTATACTATTTTGTGAAATTTTGAAATGTGTTTACTTATGTTTCAATTATTATAATACAATAAATTATATTCTTAATTTGTTGGAATATGTGATTCTGATGAGTTCTATTATGATGCTAAATGCACATTCTCGTGCCAATGACACTACTAGTGTTATATACATATTATGTTATCATAATTTTATGATTTTATTTTTTGGGAGGCATAATTGTCAAAATTCTTAGAATTATATATGTTTGCAGGCGTAAGGGTTAGAATTCTCTAAATTATGTATGTTGGGAAGTATAAGAGTTAAAATTCGCTTAATTTTATCTGATATTAAATGCGTATTTATTTATTTCTTCAGCATCATCATTTGAATTTCTGATAATTGTATTAATATTATGCATTGTATTGTGATTTATTTTATTACTTTCAGCACTTTTTTTTTTTAAACCAAAAAGCCTCTCCATGTTAAACAGTAAAAGGATACAAGGACAGAATAGAGAAAGGGCTCGCTAAAGCTCCCAAGAGCAACAATACAGGAGGAAAGAGAAACCAAATGAGCTGGAAAGCCAAACACAAAACAAGGTGAAATTAAGATTACAAGAGACACAAATGTGAAGAACCAGACTCACGAGGCAGCGCACACCCACCCTCAAGCTAAGCAGGGGCCCTCCATTGGAGGCAGCAAACGAAGAGCGACAATTTACAATCCCAACCCGCAAAAGGCCACCAAGGTTGCCAACAAGCTAGGCCCAAGAGGTACCACACTGAAACCTCATCATCATAGACCATAATAAACCACCATCTAATAGAGAAACCACCATCAAACAGAGAAAACCATCGACAAAACATATCGCACGTACTAGAGGAATCCACAAATAACATAGAAGAAAAAGCAGCAGCTATTCCTAAACCAGATGGAAATTCATTTCTTCTTTAATTTACGCTTTTTCTGCTTACTATTTTTAAGAGAAAGATCATCGTCAATAATTTGTAGAATACTCAGATCAACATTTTCCCTCCAATCTAAAGAATTCTCATCAAATTCCTCTCCATCAGTTAGGGAAAATTTAACATTCAACCAATCCACATGCATGATCTCATAATCCCTAACACTGCAAGATAAGTGAGGAAGTAAGGAAACATTAGAAATAACTGAAATGGGGACATTAACCATTCCCCCTTTTCCCACCATATAATCCTCACCCTTAAGAATAGAAGCATTAGTATCCTCACAACAATTAAGAGTAAAAAACCCACCTTCAGATGGAACACAGTCACAATTCCCATGATCAAAAGAAACATCCTCATCAGAAAATTTAGCTTCACCATCACTAACAACAATATTAGAGTAAGGGGAAACGATATGACTAGTAACCAGGTTAAGTAAACAAGGAATCGATCCACTAGCCTCAACAACCTCACCACTGTGAGGTACATCAAAAACAACACCCCCTTCCACAAAATTACCAGAGGAAGGAACAATCGACCTACTAATAGACAATGTCTCCTCAATGTCATTAACAACTTGGTTAGGAGGAACCAGCACAACAATCGGTGCAACCAAAGCAACAAGAGACCCACCATCAGCAACAATCAGAACCACTGGAATAACAGGAGACCCAACATCAGAAATACCCGAGGGAGGACCTATAACCCTAGCTACCTCGACCCCATTACCCGCAAAGGGCTTAAAAAGACCCAACACATTAGAAGAAACAACAACAATATTTCCCTCAATAACAGCATTTTCTACATCATCAATTTCATTCTTAACAAGGTTAATTGGATTAATAAAAGTAGCAAGAGTAGGGACAAAGGACAAAGACCGACACTCCCCTTTGACATGCCCGATAGCTTTATAGAGATCACAAAATGGAGGGAAAACCTACATTTGCACTTTCTAAATGTAACCCAACTTATCAGGACCGAGCCACACTTAATCTGGATAGTTTTTAGTGATGTCCTGTTCAACTAAGACATACGCCAAAGAGGGCCAAGAGCCAACAAAGGTGGCGTTATCAACTTTTAGCGGGTGGCAAAACAAAGAACCCAATGCATGAAGGATTCGTGGAGCGAATAGATGGGGCCACAAATTAGGGAAGGAAATCCAAATGGGGAGAACAGGGGATTCATCACCGATATCAAGGGAAGGAAACCATTTGATACCTTTCATGTAACAATTGTAAATAAGGTAAGAATGGTGACAGAAAACCCTGCTATAATCCATATCATTCGTCAAATTAATTAGCACATGAGAAGAATCAAGCAAGGTTACAGAAAAATCCGCGGATAGCTTAAGGTTTAAAAAAAGGGAAATTTACATACATACCACTTTATAACATCCTATTTACATATCTAACACCTAAAACTTTAATATTACATCCATACCACCCTATATTATTTTAATATCAAATATACCACTTATATTTCTTGGTATTTATGTAATATTAAAGTTTTAGGTGTTAAATATGTAAATAGAATAGTATTAAGTGGTATGTATGTAAAACTCCCTTAAAAAAAACATACTGATAGTATCCAAACTAAGGCATATATACTGGAAGGGTGCCGCCAACAAAAAAATCTCCTCCTCATAGATACACACAGTAGGTAAATCATGATATATAGTCATTTTGATGGACGAAATACAAACATTCGAAGCAGTATCAGATAAAGCGCGCGTCCAAGAAAGAGTGCGGCTTCTTAGATCCATCCAAAAAACTAGGATCCAAAAACCACTTCGTCGCTATGACGGCCACAAGGGCCAATGGGGACGAATCAGAGAACAAAAAATGCACGAAAAGAAAAACAAAAGGAATGAAGGACTTCCCTGAAGCCAGAGAAGTGACCACAGGTGAAGCGAGGCGGGAGGCCCAAGCTCTGAAAAAAAACCATAGCTTCGAACAGGAGAAAGATCACTTAATTATAATAATGAAATCATTTAAAAATTTAGATTGATAAATTTGGTATGTTGAGACATGTTA
Source organism: Dendrobium huoshanense (assembly GCA_016618105.1). Taxonomy (NCBI): domain Eukaryota; kingdom Viridiplantae; phylum Streptophyta; class Magnoliopsida; order Asparagales; family Orchidaceae; genus Dendrobium; species Dendrobium huoshanense. The sequence goes on along the minus strand of CM028347.1, from coordinate 76,118,331 downwards.
GCGCAGTCTATAGTAATGCACTGCACTGCACTTGCACATGTATTTGGATGATTAATGAAAAAAATTTATGGATGAGTTTATTTTTAGTGCACTAGATATTATTAGTAGCTTAATAGTTATTATTGTTTTCAAGTTAAAATTTGGATGAAAATTTTGAATAATTTTTAAAACTTAGATCATAGGATTTGACTGTTGCAAATTAACACGATAAGACTTATTTAGTATTTGGGTTTCATCAGGTTCGGTTGTGATCTATAACATTCCATATAAGAAGTACATAAATATCCCTTATACATTTTTTACTTTTATTATATATGGGCCACATAATACAAAATAAAAAATAGATGTCTTCTAACAACCTTTGAATGATAACCTAAGTTTTTGTGTGAATAAGATGTTCTAACATATGATATCTCAACTAAATAGAACTTCATTATTAAAGCTCCCTTATTGTGGACTATCAGTGACTTTTCAGCATATGGTAAGCTATATGGTTGGAGTATTGCAAGGAAATTAGCTTACTCGTACTGTATGGAGCTCACTAAATCATTTACATTAAAATATGGAGGTAAAAACTTGTGGTTTGACAGTTATCATATGTTTCTACCTATTAATCATCTATTTATGAGCAATAAGGATGTGTTCATCATGAGAAAATGAGTTAAGAGATAAATCCCCAATCCAAATTAAGTGGTGGTTAGACATTTGAAAGAATGAATGATATACCTAGTAATTTTCAAATTCTTATATTAGCAGATTGTAGAGTATGCGGATTTAGAGTTCGGCATAACTGAATGAAAATTTTTATTTTTTGGACATCACCTGACTAGAGTACCAATTGAATTAGGCATAATTTGGATGTTATGCATATTGAGAAGAATGTATTCAATAACATTTTGAATATGGTTATGAATGTGAAAGGCTAAGTAAAAGATAATTTGAAGGAAAGAATGGACTTGAAATAGTATTGTATGACAAATTAATAATCTTAAGCTAAGAAATTGATGGAATGATAAAATATTAAAGTGAAAAGCTCCTTTATTGTTCACATAATAAAAGAGAAGAGCAATTTATTAGCATGTCCAAAACTTGAAAATGTATGATGGGTATGCCTTAGATGAAAGCTGGTGTGTTGATATGAGATTTATGAGTCATTTGGAATGAAGAGCCATGACTGCCACATATTTTTGGAATATTTGTTTTCCTTTGTATTCAACTACTTAACCATATTATATTCTAAATCTTCAAGGATTTATGTTCTACAAAGTTGAATGAAGAAGCATTAACAATAAGTGACCAAAATATATCATTCATTCTTTGTAAGCTTAAGAAATTTTCTCTCCTGAATTTTTCATCATGGAATATTTGCTAGTGTATTTATCATATGAGATAAGAGTTGGTGGTACAGTTCAATATCGTTTGATGCATTTATTTGAGTGGTAAGTTAAACCTTACTCGCTAAAATTATACCTGTGCAGTTCAAGTGAAAGACATATCAAGTATGACATAAAATATTATATGTAGTAATAAGTCAAGATACATGCATCCTTGACATAATATTGTTAAGAAATTCCTCTTAATTGGAGTCATAATTATTGATTATGTAAATTCAAAAAAAAATTATAGTAGATTGCTTATCCAAAGGCTTCCAATTAAGAAACCATCATGCGAAATGAGACATAAGACAATGGAAGAATTGAAATGTTATGAGGGAGACCATAGCTAGTTGAATGGATGTCTCAAGATTTAGATTCAAAGTGACAACCTAATTAAAGATATTGTGCTAGATCTTTTTAGAGGTCTATCCTAATGTTCATTCCTATGACGAACATAGTAATACTTATAGATGAAATGTTAATTTATACTTTTAATGATACTTTTGCTTGAAGAATTCAATCAAAGCAATACCACACACCTCTTGATTAAATGATCACATAGGTGTGTGTGTATGTGTCAGTGTGTGTGTGTGAGAGAGAGAGAGAGAGAGAGACAGAGAGAGAGGTTAGGTCACTTTGAAAGAGAGTTGTGTAGATCTCAATTCCTTAGAAGCACTTATAGAACTAGACAGTTATTCATGAACAAAAGGGCAATAATACTTAGTTATAACTAAGACTGGCTCAAAAAGGAAGTTATTAAGATATACCATTATTTGCACAAATAATAAAATAATTCACAAACATTATCTCTTAGGTCGGTCATTAGAGTCAATATATTATCAGAATGAAAAGTTCAAGTGCTAACACGTAGTGTTTTTTTTTTTTTTTTTTTTTTTTTTTTTTTTTTTTTTTGTGGTCGACAATCAATTTCATTTATTTAATGAATTGCTAGAAATTGATTTATAAATTATCGGTAATTGAAAAATCGATACTCATATTTATAACCTATAAATTAACACCTTTACAATTTGAAATATTATAACCTATGAGATTAAATCCTCTATTATTCTAAGCTTTATAATATCCTTCAATGTTGATTTTTTATTAAATATAATATATTTTTATTGATATAAGTAAACTTCTTAGTTTCATTTTATTTTTTATTGCATGCAATACTTCTAAAATAAATATCTTGTGAAAAAAAGGCTTTTTCCACCAACATATAATACAAAAATTAAGTTTCAATTGGATTGTTTGGCATAATTGAAATGTTTTACTTCCATCATTTAAAAAAAAAGACTCAAATAAATCTATTATCTTCAAGAGCCCGCAAATTTCACACATAAAACCATATAAATCTTAAATTTTACACATATCCTTTGATCAGTTCTCTTAAAATGACCAAAAATTTACACTTAAAATTCAGTTCTCTTAATAATATATAGTAGACTTTTAGTCATAAAATTTACATCCTTATGCAATTACTGAAAGGTATAATTATACGAATCTTGAGGTAAATCTGGCTGACCATTGGCTTTTCTAACGTCCATTTTGCAAGATTGCAGTGATGAAGACAACAGAATTGGTTCAAGATGTTACTGAAACAGCTAACCGAGTCCAATGCAAAAGATAAATAAAAATATAAAAATAGAAATTACGAGGCCTAATACGCACAAAACGTCAGTATTTCATTTGGAAAAAACATCAAACTCTTCAGTTTCTTCTCTCTCTCTCGTATTTGTTATGAGACGTTTGTAATACTTTTTATTTATTTTTATTTATTTATTATATTTATATTTTGATAGCAAATAAAATATATCTTAAATTTTAAAAAATTATTTTATTTATTTATTAATTAATTGTGGTAACCAATAATGACCGGATATGGCGATGATTGACGGCAATATTTATTTTTAAAATTAAGCCTGTTGATTTTTAAATTAATTTTCTATTAAAAATATATAATTTTATTTTTGTATACTAAAAAAATTGTCTTAAATGAAGGCTTAGAAGTGAGAACAAACAACCGATGTCTTTGAATCTCATATATTCTAATTAAAAAATTGAAATAAGAGGAAAATTAGTGATTTATGACAGAATTAATTAAGAGCCACAATAGAGAAAAGTTAGAAAATTTTTCACCCAAGAAAAAAAAATCTACTCCGAGCATTTTTCGTTCCTTTATTTCTTTCGATTTTGTGGATTTTGGATCAGGAGACATTGCTCAAGTTGGGTTACTCTTTCATATATGTGCTTAATTGGGCCTCATTCACAAGGTGTTCAATAGGGAGTAGGGGTGTTCGTGTTCAGATTGATTAGATTAATAAATGGGTCGGATTATGATTGAATTTTTTATTTAATAAATATGTCGGGCTGTGACCTTCAAATCCATTTATTCGAAAATGACATATTTAATATATATTTTCTTATAGGTGGATATACTCTTATTATTTATTTTTTAATCAAATATCATAAATTTTATAGTTAATGCACTACAATTTATAAAACAAAACAAAACTGGTCAACTGATCGGCTTCGGATTGATTGGTGTCAGGTCGGGTCAATTTTGGGTTTAACTCAAACTCGATCTGTTGACTCATTTTAACACCCGTAATACAAAATTAGGGCATTACATTGTATTTTTGCACATTTGATTTTTATGATGGTGATTTTTTACCATCCATTAATGGAATGTAACATATATATATATATATATATATATATATATATATATATATATATATATATATATATATATATATATATATATATATATATATATATATATATATATATATATATATATCTTGATCGTGCAAAAATCTCGAGGCAAAATCAAACCGGAAACTTCAAAATTAAATATGGAATCATTTGAACTGCGATTTCAGCAAACTTACATTCAAACTAAGCATCTCGGAATACAAACCCAACGATACCAAATTCAACTCAATCTGAGCCCAAATGAGTCCGAATAGATGATTTGAAGCATTGTTGGAAGGTTCAAACAACAATTTGGATTACCAAATGGATTTCAAACATAACATGCTTATAGTCGAATCAAGCGACTCGACGAGACGAATCCAACGAGCCCAAAATCGCCAAATTCCGATATCATTAAAACCTTCAAATGTCTGACAAACGGTCAACAATCAATGGATTCAATATCGGCCGTCCATCCGAATCACTCCACATTTGCCCTTGATCATCCTTCTATTTATGGGTCATGCCATCATCAAAAAATTATAAATAGCCCCTCATTTATCTTGAGAGGGGACCCAAGCAAGAGAAGCAAGAAGAGGAGAACATAAGAAGAATAGGAGGGAATAAACTCCTCCTCGACTACTGCTAGAATTCTGCCCGACCTCTAAGTGATGCCGGAATTTCGCCCGAACTCCATGTAACGCCGGAGTTCTGTCCGACCTTCAAATGACACTGGAGTTCCACCCAAACTCCAAGTGACGCCGGATTTCTGTCCAACATTCAAGTGATGCTGAAGTTCCACCCGAACTCCAAGTGACGTGGGAATTCCGCCCAACCTCCAAGTGACGCCGGAATTTCGCCTGACCTCCAAGTGACGCCAGAGTTTCACCCGAACTCCAAGTGACGCCAGAGTTCTGCCCGAATACCATCTAACGCCGGAGTTCTCCTCGGCTGCCAACTGACATCAGACTTCTACCCGGCGCAGGACTTCTGCCTCTTGTCGAACTTTCGCCGGACATTTATCTGATGTTGGATTTCTATCCATTGCTGGATTTCTACCTGACACCATCTTTCCAACCTTCGTCGCCCGTCGGCTATGGTCCTTCTAACTTACGTCACCCACTGACTACAGTCCTTCCGACCTCTGTCGCCCGCTGACTACAACCTTCTAACTTACGTCGCTCACCGACTACAGTCCTTTCGACCTCCGTCGTCCGCCAACTGTGGTCCTTCCAACCTCCGTTGCCCACTTACTACAGTCCTTCCGACCTCCGTCGCCCGCCGACTACGGTCCTTCCGACTTATGTTGCCCACCAACTACAGTCCTTCAGATCAAACAAACACATTAGTAGTGATTCTTTGTATTCTCATCATGTAATGTACTCTATAAGATGTACATCAAGTTAAGGCCTTCCCCCAACGAAGGACCTCATTTGTAATCAACTGCAATACTAGTGGATTCATTCAAACTGGACTAGGCCCCGTGGTTTTTCCCACTTTTTTCAGGAGTTTTTCATGTAAAAATATTATTGTCTCTAGTGAATGACGCACCCTCTCTTTTTGTTTATGTGCGTGATGGATCTTCGTACAACGCTAAGCTATTAAACTTTATATTTCTCTACCGCCGCGAATACTCCAGGACGCAACGCTAAGCTATTAAACTATATATATATATATATATATATATATATATATATATATATATATATATATATATATATATATATATATATATATATATATATATATATATATATATATATATATATATATATATATATATGTTGTTTACTTGAAGAAAAATTTAGATCATTAGGCTAAGAGCTAAATTATCATCATACCTTATTTTTAAATAGTATATTAGTTAAACACAAATATTTTGCAAAATATATGTAAATTCTCAATTAATTCTAATAATTACGAATTAAGACATGCAACTGCAATTAAATTAATGGGGACAAAGAAAAGGAAGGGAGAACAAAAAGGCAGAAAGCTAGATGGAAAAAGCGAAAAAGTGTTTGGCCGACACAACTGGTTGGAAGATGGTTGGCCATGCCCATCATTTATTATTCTGCATGGGAAGAATCCAATGTGAATCAAAAGATGGGGAGATTATTGCGTGCAGAATATACGTGAAATCGATTGATTTTATCTTTGTAGACAGAAAATTAGACACATTAAACTGCACTTTTACTATTCAGAGAGACAAATTAGACAACTCTCTGTATTTGATCTCCGCACGTAATAATTTCTCCAAAAGGTGGAGGATCTGGTAGCTTAATTTGGCACTTGATAGGAAGTAGGGTTGTAATTGAGCCCAATTGATTCGTGAATTAATTAGTTAGGTTTCGACTTGATAAATGACTCGTGTATTGAGCTCGATAAATAGCTTGTATAATGAGCGATAAATTGCTCATCTGTTGAGGTTGATGAGTTAACACATCCAATAGGAGACAGATTTGATTCGACTAGTTAGCTTGTAAGTTGACTCGTTTAAAATAGTTTTACTATAAATATATTTAAATATTTTAAAAATTAGAATTAAAAAATTGAGACATAATTAGTTAAAATATCAAAAAATTTATGACATAAACAATTACATAAAATTTTTATGAATGAACTTTTTTATATTATATGTATGCATGGAGAGAAAAAAGAAATTCAATTAGACTATGATTTGAGAAAGAAAAAATAACGCTTATTTACTTGCAATAATTATTAGAAAAATACAAAAAACCAATTTTTGGAGTATGATTTTAGGATTGCTTACACTACACCGAGGGTTAATTTGGTTGCAAGAAGTTAAAATATATGCTAAATTTGAATTTATTTATTTGTTTGGATATAACTAAAATTAATATAATTATTTAAATTCAAATATTTATTTTATTTATTATTTAAAATGAATGAAAAATATATATTTCAGTTACGAATAATCAAATGAGTCTAAAAATAGTTGCAATATTGGCATCTCAACTAGGGGTGTCAATATTTGGCATGACCCGAAAATCCGACTCGAACCCGACACGAAAATTTTGGATTCGGGTCAACCCGAACCTGAAACGGGTCGGGTTCAGGTTCGGGTCCAGATTTTCAACCCGTTTTGAATTCCGGGTCGGGTTATGGTTGACCCGAAAACCCGACAATGACTTGTTTCTGACCCGTTTTACTGTAGTCCTGCATATTTACAGGATTTGTCCATGCTTCAGTCTTCACAGGCCACAGTTGGTGGAGTGAAGTGAAGTCGAACAACAACGTCGTCCGTGCCTCCGTGGAGTGAAGTCGAACAGCAACGTTGCTGAAGGAGCGAAGTCGAACAGCAACGTCGTTGAACTCTCGTCGTTTCTTTCGATCTAAGTTTCGATTCCGACTGTGAGCTCCCCTCTTTGCTCCGTTCTAACTTTTGATTCCCACTGGAAGAGTGGAAGGGAAGTAGGGAACGTCGTCGAACTCCCGTCATTGCTTCCGATTCCAACTGTGAGCTCCCCTCGTTGCTCTGTTCTAACTTCCGATTTCGATTGGAAGAGCAATGAAGGAGCAGCGACTAGGAAGGGAACGTCGTCGAGGCAAGGAGCAAAGTCGAACAACAACGAAGGAGCGGTGACTCCTTAACAGTGAGCGCTATGAGCTCCCCTTGTTGCTTCCAACCAAAATGTTGTCACTTCCGATCGGACCGAAAGGAGCGAACAACGCGAACAGGCGAAATAGCGAAGTCGAACATCAACTTGGCAGGTCGGGTTCGGGTTGACCCAAAACAAAGCGGGTCGGGTTCGGGTCCGGGAAACTAACCCATTTGAAAAAAATGGGTCGGTTCAAACAGTACCAGGTTAGTTCCGGGTTCGACCCGAACCCGATCCGTGACCCGAAATTGACACCCCTAATCTCAACATCAGCATTAAAGCTATGTGCAGCACGATATTTTTGTATACCCCTATATATGAAATTAGGATCTAGATGAATCGTATGATCTAAGAAAGGTATTCGCCTTAGGGTAGCCCTACCAAGATAGGCCCTCATATCAGAGAAGAATGACCAAAAAGTGCACTCGAGTTAGCCTTGAGGGACTTGTCCAAAACACAGTTGCACTAGTTATGAGGGTGCACCTCCGAAAAACAAGTCTAAATAAAACACTCACCATAGAAGGGCTCATCCTAGTGAGGCACTCGTCTAAAAAAATCGCTTCGAATAAACGAACATACAATAAATAACCAAGAGACATTCGTCCACCCAATAACAACTTCATCAACTCAATCAACACATCAGTTGTAGGTCACAGTTGAAGTAATTAACTATTGACACTCGCTCAAAGTTTTCGAGAGCCACACTAAAGATATTTATCCACATATAGCTACTAGAGCCTTATCAACCTTTTTAACCCTATGAATATAGGGTTGAAAAGATTTTTTTTTTACTTGCCATTTTTACTATTCATAGAGAGTAATGTAATTCCAAACTCTCTTCTCCTTGTTTGCCCATTTCACCTTTCCATTTCTTTAGCATTCATATTACTCTTGTAAGTTAGATCAAGATGTCGCCCATGAGCAAATTTAGATCTAACAATGTTCTTAGGTTCAACCAAACTATGCACGAACTTTGAATACGTATTTTCAAATAAAAATATATAATGGTCTAACGTAGCCCAACACAATCATGAATATTGACCAAGTTAGCAGAAAAATGAAAATATTCTGCCAAACATTTAAGACTACAAATAAAAAATCAAATCATTAAAATATGAAACTAAATCATACCAAGAAGATCTCTTTAGTACTGTTGCGTCCAGGAGTATTCGCGGTGGTAGAGAAACATCATATTTAACGTCTTAGTATTGTACGAAAATCCGGCACGCAATCAGATAAGGAGAGAGGGTCTAGCATTTATGAGACACCAAGATTTTTATGTGGAAAACCCCTGTAAAAGGGGGAAAAACCACGGGGCTTAGCCCAGTTTGAATGAATCCACTAGTATTGCAGTCGATTACAAATGAGACCCTTCCTTGGTGGAAGGTCTTAGCTTGATGTACATCTTATGGAGTACATTACATGATGTAAATACAAAGGATCACTATTGACATGTTCACTTTGTTAGAAGGACTGCAGTAGGCGGGCGACGTAGGTCAGGAGGACCGTAGTCAGCTGGCGACGGAGGACTGTAGTCGGCGGGCGACGGAGGTCAGGAGGACCGTAGTCAACGGGCGACGGATGTCGGAAAGACCGTAGTCGGCGGGCGACGTAAGTCAGGAGGACCGTAGTCGGCTGGCGACGGAGGTCGGAAGGACTGTAGCCTGACGACGAAGATCAGTAGAACAACGTCAGGTAGAAGTCCAGCAATGAAAAGAAATGCATCTTCGCATAGATGTCCAGCGAAGTCCGATAACCGGTAGAAGTCTGGCATCGGGTAGAGACTTGGCGAAGAGTGAAGGTCCGACGTCTGTTGGTGGCAGAGGAGAAATCCGGCCTCCCTTGGGCGGAGTTTCGGCGTCAGGAGGGAACTTTATCGTTAAATGAGAAGAATTTCAGCATCACATGGAAGTTGTGTAAATTCCCGGCGTTTCCTGAAAATTTGGCAGAGTTCCGGCGTCTTCAGGCGGCAGGAAGAGCTTCGGTGGTGGTCGAGGAGGTGAGGAATCTCCTTTTTTCCTTTCTCCTCTTCTTCTTCTCTCTCTTCACTTTTTTCCCTTTGGTGTAGAATGAGGGCTCTATTTATAGTTTTTCTGGAGTGGCGTAGCCCGTAAATAGGCGTGAGATCAAGGACGAACAGGGAGTGGTTTGAATGGACGGCCGATATCGAATCCTTTGATCATGCACCGTTCGTTGGACATTTGATAGCCTTAATGATGTTAGAATTTGATGATCTTTGGCTCGTTGGATTCTTCTCGTCGAGCCCTTCGATTCAAGTATAAGCTCGTCAAAATTGAAGATTGTTTGGTAACTCAAATTGCGGTTTGAACCTTTCAACAGCGCTTTGAACCCTTGATTCGGACTCATTTGGACTTGGATTGAGTTGATCTTAGTGTCGTTGGGTTCGTATTTCCGAGACGCTCAGTTTGACTGTAAGCTCGCAGAAATCGAAGTTCATATGCTCCCGAAATTAATTTTTGAAGCTTCCAACTAGTTTTTGCCTCGAGATTTGTGCCTGATCAAGATGATTTTGCGATGTCGTATCAGTTGCCCCCCTATTTTCGGACGTCGAAGCTCCAGGAGTCCGAAAATATATGTGTCGACAATTTGCATTGGCCGAAACGCCAAAAATTGCGTTCCGAAAACTAAGCTCTTGCTCAAACTTGATTGTAAAGGCCCCATTGAGTTCCTAAAGTTGCAAAATTGAGTCCGAAACGTCGAAAAACGGGTCCGGGGACCCCAAAAACGTCTGATTTGGTCTTCCCGGGGCGAAAAACAGACCTAGAAAGGACCGGGCGGCCGAACCGGTCGGACCGGCCGGCAAGCCGCCGCCGCCGGCGAGGAACTGCGGCTGCGCGCGTACCAGCGGCCGAACCGCGCGCCCGTACCCGCGCCTGAGCGCACCGCGCCCGCGCTGGGCTGCGCTTGTGCCTTGGCTGCGCCCGCGTGGCTTGCCGCGTCTGCTGGCTGCCGCGCCTGCTGGCTGTCGCGCTGGCGGCCGTGGCCGGCCGCGATCCGCGGGCTGTGTTCACTGATCGCCGAGCTGGCAGCGCCGTTTCGTGCGGCCGGTTGGCTGCACCGCCTTAGGTGGGTCCCACTTGCCGAAAATAGACATTTTTGATCATTTTTTGCCCAAAAAATGCCAAAAAATTCGAAAAAATTTTAGAAAAATTGGGGATTCTCGAATTTGCAATAACTTCTCCTCTTTCTCTCCAAAACCTATAAATAGGCCTCCTAGGCCTTTAGAAAATTTGTAACTTCTCTTTTTTGCTCCCTCCGGTTCTCTTGCGGCTGAGGCTTCCGCTATTTGCGAGTTAGAATTTTTTCCTACTCGAATAGCGCCCCTCCTCGCGTGCAGAAACCTACGGGATTTCTTCCTCCCCCTCCAGCTTACTGACGGTTGAGGCTTCCGTTATTTGCGAGTTGGAATTTTTTTCCTACTCGAATAGCGCCCCTCCTCGCGTGCAGAAGCCTACGGGATTTCTACCTCCCCCTCCTGCTTACTGATGGTCGAGGCTTCCGTTATTTGCGAGTTGGAATTTTTTCCTACTTGAATAGCGCCCCTCCTCGCGTGCAGAAGCCTACGGGATTTCTCCCTCTCCCTCCGGCTTACTGACGGTTGAGGCTTCCGTTATTTGCGAGTTGGAATTTTTTCCTACTCGAATAGCGCCCCTCCTCGCGTGCAGAAGCCTACGGGATTTCTTCCTGGTGGTTTCTCGCGAGGCAAAAATGGGTGATCGCACTTATACCAAAGATGTTTCCGTCGTGGAAGATCGTCCAACTGCGCGTTCAGAGAGTTCGTTGCAAGTAACATTCAAGCGAGAAGCCGATGGCGAGTAGCAGTCTGCCGACGAGGAGAAGTCCGACGACAAGGAGAAGTCCGACATCGGGTAGAAGTACGGCCTTGGGCAGAAGACCGACGAAAGTTTGTCGACGGGCAGAAGTCTGACGACATGAAGATGTCCGCTGATGAGCAGAACTCCGATGATGCGTAGGAGTCCTCTGACGAGTAGAAGTCTAACGATGAGTAGGAGTCCGCTGACGAGCAGAAGTCCGACGACGAGTAAGAAGTCCACTGACGAGCAGAAGTTTGACGTCTGGTAGAAGTCCGCTGACGAGCAGAAGTTTGACGTCGGGTAGAAGTTCAACATCGGGTGGAAGACCGACGAGAATTCATCGACAAGCAGGAGTCTGACGATGAGTAGGAGTCCGCTGACGAGCATAAGTCCGACGTCTGGTAGAAGTTCAACGTCGGGTGGAAGACCGACGAGAATTCGTCGACGAGCAGGAGTCTGATGACGAGTAGGAGTCCGCTGACGAGCAGAAGTCCGACGTCTGGTAGAAGTTCAACGTCGGGTAGAAGACCGACGAGAATTCGTCGACGAGCAGGAGTCTGAGTAGGAGCCCGTTGACGAGCAGAAGTCCGACGTCGGGTAGAAGTTCAATGTCGGGTAGAAGACCGACGAGAATTCGTCGACGAGCAGGAGTCTGACGACGAGTAGGAGTCCGCTGATGAGCAGAAGTCCGACGTCGGGTAGAAGACCGATGAGAATTCGTCGACGAGCAGGAGTCTAACGACGAGTAAGAGCACGCTGACGAGCAGAAGTCCGACGTCGGGTAGAAGTTCAACGTCGGGTAGAAGTTCAACGTCGGGTAGAAGTTCAATGTCGGGTAGAAGTTCAACGTCGGGTAGAAGACCGACGAGAATTCGTCGACGAGCAGGAGTCTGACGACGAGTTGGAGTCCGCTGACGAGCAGAAGTCCGACGTCGGGTAGAAGTTCAACGTCGGGTAGAAGACCGACGAGAATTCGTCGACGAGCAGGAGTCTGATGACGAGTAGGAGTCCGCTGACGAGCAGAAGTCCGATGTCGGGTAGAAGTTCAACGTCATGTAGAAGACCGACGAGAATTCTTCGATGAGCAGGAGTCTGGCGACGAGTAGGAGTCCACTGACAAGCAGAAGTCTGACGAAAAGGAGAAGTCCTTCGTCGGGTAGAAGACCGATGACGAGTAGGAGTCTGCTGACGAGCAGAAGTCCGACGTCGGGTAGAAGTTCAACGTCGGGTAGAAGACCGATGAGAATTCGTCGACGAGCAGGAGTATGACGACGAGTAGAAGTCCACTGACGAGCAAAAGTTCGACGTCGGGTAGAAGTTCAACGTCGGGTACAAGACCGACGAGAATTTGTCGACGAGCAGGAGTCTGACGACGAGTAGAAGTCCACTGATGAGCAGAAGTCCGACGTCGAGTAGAAGTTCAATGTCGGGTAGAAGACCGACAAGAATTCATCGATGAGCAGGAGTCTGACGACGAGTAGAAGTCCGCTGACGAGCAGAAGTCCGACGTCGGATAGAATTTCAACGTCGGGTAGAAGACCGACGAGCAGGAGTCTGACGACGAGTAGAAGTCTGCTGACGAGCAGAAGTTCGACGTCGGGTAGAAGTTCAACGTCGGGTAGACGACCGACGAGAATTCATCGACGAGCATAATTCCGACGAAAGTCCTGTAAGGAAAAAATTCAGCGACAAGAGGAAATTCAACATCAGGTAGAAATTTAACTTTGTGGAGAAGTTAAATGAAAGTCCCTTGACGGCATTCTGGCGACGTTAACCAAGGATGTAAGACCTATCCGAGGTTGTATGTTAGAACATCTATTCGATGACATTAACCTGTGTGGAAAGGTCGAGAGAATCCACCAAGGATGTGAGACCTTTCCAAGGTTGAATGCCGGAGCCCTGCTCGACGACGTTAACTTGTGTGGAAGAGGTCGGGAGAATCCACCAAGGATGTGAGACCTTTTCGAGGTTGTATGCCGGAGCTCTGCTCAACGACGTTAACCTGTGTGGAAGTGGTCGGAAGAATCCACCAAGGATGTAGGACCTTTCCGGGGTTGTATGTCGGAGCCTTTGCTCGACGATGTTAACCTGTGTGGAAGAGGTCGGGAGAATCCACCAAAGATGTAAGACCTTTACGAGGTTGTATGTCGGAGCCTTGCTCAACAATGTTAACCTGTGTGGAAGAGGCCGAGAGAATCCACCAAGGATGTAAGACCTTTCCGAGGTTGTATGTCGGAGCCTTTGCTCGACGACGTTAACCTGTGTGGAAGAGGCCGAGAGAATCCACCAAGGATGTGAGACCTATCCGAGGTTGTATGTCAGAGCCTTTGCTCGACGACGTTAACCTGTGTGGAAGAGGCCGAATCGGATCCCCCTAGGATCGATTTTACCTTGATTGGGAGGGGGCGAATGCCGCGTGTATCCCGAATCAAAGGTGAAGAATGGTCTATTTTTAGACCGTTACTGCCTTTTTGAGGTCGAGGTTAAGACCTTGCTCGAGGAGTAGAAGTCCAACAATGAACTGTATAAAGCTTGTAATTGATTTGAAGTACCCTTGCATTTGCTCGGATATTCCTGAAATATCAACTTGATGTTGAAGGTATTAGAGGATCTATTTGACCATGGTTTGAGTCAAATTGCCCCCCAGTCCGCATTTGCTTCTTATAATATTGATGCTATGAGTGATCTTTTGAGATTGGAGCAAAAGTTGCCCCCCAGTCATGAACCACGTTCCCACAGATGGCGTCAAACTGTTGCGTCCAGGAGTATTCGCGGTGGTAGAGAAATATCATATTTAACGTCTTAGTATTGAACGAAAATCCGGCACGCAATCAGATAAGGAGAGAGGGTCTAGCATTTATGAGACACCAAGATTTTTACATGGAAAACCCTTGTAAAAGGGGGAAAAACCACGGGGCTTAGCCCAGTTTGAATGAATCCACTAGTATTGCAGTCGATTACAAATGAGACCCTTCCTTGGTGGAAGGTCTTAGCTTGATGTACATCTTATGGAGTACATTACATGATGTAAATACAGAGGATCACTATTGACATGTTCACTTTGTTAGAAGGACTGCAGTCGGCGGGCGACGTAGGTCAGGAGGACCGTAGTCAGCTGGCGACGGAGGACTGTAGTCGGCGGGCGACGGAGGTCAGGAGGACCGTAGTCAACGGGAGACGGATGTCGGAAAGACTGTAGTCGGCGGGCGACGTAAGTCATGAGGACCGTAGTCGGCTGGCGACGGAGGTCGGAAGGACTGTAGCCTGACGACGAAGATCAGCAGAACAGTGTCAGGTAGAAGTCCAGCAATGAAAAGAAATGCATCTTCGCATAGATGTCCAGCGAAGTCCGATAACCGGTAGAAGTCTGGCATCGGGTAGAGACTTGGCGAAGAGTGAAGGTCCGACGTCGGGTAGAAGTCCGACGTTTGTTGGTGGCAGAGGAGAAATCCGGCCTCCCTTGGGCGGAGTTTCGGCGTCAGGAGAGAACTCTATCGTTAAATGAGAAGAATTTCAGCATCACGTGGAAGCTGTGCAAATTCCTGACGTTTCCTGAAAATCCGGCAGAGTTCCGGCGTCTTCAGGCGGCAGGAAGAGCTCCGGCGGTGGTCGAGGAGGTGAGGAATCTCCTTTTCCCCTTTCTCCTCTTCTTCTTCTCTCTCTTCACTTTTTTCCCTTTGGTGTAGAATGAGGGCTCTATTTATAGTTTTTCTGGAGTGACGTAGCCCGTAAATAGGCGTGAGATCAAGGGCGAACAGGGAGTGGTTTGAATGGACGGCCGATATCAAATCCTTTGATCATGCACCGTTCGTTGGACATTTGATAGCCTTAATGATGTTAGAATTTGATGATCTTTGGCTCGTTGGATTCTTCTCGTCGAGCCCTTCGATTCAAGTATAAGCTCGTCAAAATCGAAGATTGTTTGGTAACTCAAATTGCGGTTTGAACCTTTCAACAGCGCTTTGAACCCTTGATTCGGACTCATTTGGGCTCGGATTGGGTTGATCTTGGTGTCGTTGGGTTCGTATTTCTGACGCTCAGTTTGACTGTAAGCTCGCTGAAATCAGAGTTCATATTGTAATATCTCGTTTCCTTACTGTTCCTCTCTGATTTGGATTTTCCTCCCAGAATCGGCCAGGACGAAGTTTGGATCGTCCAAGCCGATCAGTGCATTGAAAACAGCTGATTTCTGGAGCAAATTCTGGACAGAATCGTCCAGGACGATATTGAGATCGTCCAGGACGATTTGCACTGTTCCTAAAATCGTCCTGATCATCGCCCTGGAGTATCGGCCAGGACGACCAGAATTGGTCTGATCGTCCAGGCCGATCGAGACGATCGGCCAGGCCGATCCATGTATGATATAAGGAAATGAGCTCGTTTTGAGGAGAGAGAAAATCAAAAATAAAAATCAGATATTTTGTAGAGAGAGAAAGAGAAAGGAAAGAGAAGAGGAAACTGGTTTTCGGAGACCGCGGAGCGCTTTTCGTCCGACGCTGCTGTTGGGGAAAGTGAAGATCTCGTGGTAAGGACTCCGAACCCTGTTTCTATTTTCAGAGATTTTGTGTTTTGACCGAGATATGATCTGTTTTGTGTTTTCGTAGTCGACTTTTCGACCTGATTTTGATTTGACAAGACTTTCACCGCACAACTTTTAGTATGTCATAGATATGATTATTGTACACGATTTGACTGTATTCTACGAAGATTTTACCGGTCGGAATTGATTCTACGTGATTTTAATCGATTATAATCGAATAGAAAATAATCGGGACCTGATTTGATTTGGATTTTATAGATCGATAGTCTTGTATTGATGTTATTGATATTCCTTTGTAATTTGGATAGATTTGGAAACTGTGTCTTTTTGCAGGATTTTTGTGTAAATTTGACCGACTACCGTTATGCTGCCCGATTTTCGTACGATTCTTGAATTGTATGAAATTGATAGATTGATTAGATATGGATATGACTATTGATATGATTGCTTTAATTTATACTATTGAATTGCTTATTGATTGAATTGACTATTGATACTGATCGCAAGTGGAACCTGGTTGAACATTGGTGGAGATTGATATTGATACCTGTACAGGATGGTGGGCCGACGGGCTTTCCTTTAAACATTGATTATTGATTATTGAAGGGAGATATAAGGAGTTTATTGATATGCCGACGGGCGAAAAGAGTGACGGCTCTTATTGATTGAACCAATGTATTATCTACAACAGCAATATGGATTCTACAACAGCAACATGACCAGTAGATTGTACTTGTTCAGTATATAGTATTGAATTGCATGTTTACTGTTTTGTTTTATAGATTCCTGCTTTATCGACTTTGATTGGATTTACCAGATCGTACGATTTCATTGATTTCACTGATTGATTCCTGTGCATCGACATTGAGCATTGATATAGAAATGGATAGATATAGATATTGCATTGATGGCATGGACATCGACTACTACTTGTAGATTCATTGTTATTGCTGCCTATAGACTTATAGATTCACTGTCGCTACTGTTCTTCACTGTATTGACTGTTTTATAGATCTATTGTTTCGTATCGCTTTTCTCGACTGATTTCATTGATTTGATCGTATCGATTTGATTGACGACGTTGTATTGATTTAGTTGATTGATTCTATTGATTTATCGAATTGCCTGCTGCTGCATTGATTGGTTTTATCGACTATTGATTTCCGCTGCATTGACTCATTGACCATTGACTGATTTGGATTGAATAGATTGACATGCATATTGATTACATTGTCGTGCTTTGATTTCAGTTATAGGTATTAGGTGACCTGCTGGGCTTTGTAAAGCTCATTATATGTGGTTGATATTTTCAGGTCAGGGCTCGGGAGCAGGAGATAGGATTTGATCCAGATCTGCAGGTTTTTAGTTCTTTTGATAGATAGATGATTCTTTTGTACTCAGGACAGGATAGCTTTTCTACTTGTATTGATAGTATAGTTCCTGAGTATTGTATATGATGTTTTGAGATATGAATCGACTGTTATATTGATGTTTAAATTGTTATAGATGTTTGATAGAATGCTTACTGAAGGATTTATAGATAACTCTGGTAAATTGTTGCGAATTGATCGACATTCTTTCCAAGTTAGATTCTGGGGCGTGATAAGTTGGTATCAGAGCAGTGTTATTGGAAGAATGGATTGTTACCAGAGTTGTAGGTTTGGATTGAGAATTGGGTAGATTGGGTAGCTTTAAGAGCTTCATTGGCATACATCATTGCATGTGTGTATTATTGTTTTGAATTGTGCAGGTGAAAAGATATGGATCGTCCAGCAGAATCCAGTGTACCGAATGAGCAACACAGCGCATCTCCAGCACCTTCAGAGAGTATGATGCAGTTAGCTACTGCGATTGCACATGTTATGGGGGATGCTCAGAGCAAGATGAGTGGGAGCAAAGAGGAAGAAGTTGACAGACATTTACAGATGTTCCACAAGCTGAAGCCTCCGTTGTTCAAAGGGGCTGTAGGACCACAGGCTGCTGAGGATTGGATAATGAGGATAGAGAAGATTTTTGATAGCATGCAGTGTCCGGGGAACAGGAAAGTACCATTGGCAGTATTCATGTTGGAGAGTGAGGCAGAGAGATGGTGGATTGGACAGCAGAGAGAGAAATTCCAGGGGAAGACCAATGCTGAGATCACCTGGGATGAGTTCACTACAGTGTTCAGGATGTGGTTTGTACCACCGTCAGCTCAGCGACAGATGCAGGAAGCATTCATGAGATTGGAGCAAGGCCGCAAGTCAGTGATGCAGTACGAGTCCGAGTTTACTGCACTTGCGAGGTACGCTGCTCACTTGATTCCTACTTCTGAAGACAAGTGTTATAGATTTCTGCACGGATTGAATAGAGAGCTGAGGCAACCACTAGTACCTTTTCGGATCCACGAGTTTACTGAACTAGTGGAGCGAGCCCGATTGATAGAAATTGATTTGGCGACACCAGTATCGAGGTACGAGGATACCAGGAGGAGGAGAGATGACGTACGACGAGATGATTCCAGAGATAGAGAGAAGAGAAGCAGGTATGAGGGTTCGAAGGGATCTGCATCGGGATCTGCGTCACGATCTGCATCGATAGTATCATCTGGTGGTTCTGGCACGTGCAGTCATTGTGGTAGACGACATGCAGGTCAGTGCTACCTAGTGACGGGACAGTGTTTTCACTGTGGACAGCAAGGACACAGAGCAGCAGATTGTCCTCAGAAAGGACTGGGTGGAAGGACTGGTTCTGGCACGGGTACAGGGCAGCAGAGGACTGTTGCCTCGAGAGCCTACAGTGAGAGATCAGGGAACCGGATGGATGATAGGACTGTCAGAGACCAGAGGGAGACAGTTGCGCCACGACCTCCAGTGGTGCCACGCATCTACAGTCTACAGAGTTTACAGCATCAGGATCAGCAACGACCAGAAGATTCTACTGGTAAGATTGATTTGACTAACCGATTGATATTGACATATGAACATTGCATATTGACATTGGATTGATTGCATTGTGTGTTCTGTATGGATTTCGACGAGTTTTGTTTTGGATTTGGATTTGATCGATTTGGTTTGCTTCGTGTTTTGCTTCGTACCTTTAGGGAAATGTCGGGACGACATTTTTCTAAGGTGGGGAGATTGTAATATCTCGTTTCCTTACTGTTCCTCTCTGATTTGGATTTTCCTCCCAGAATCGGCCAGGACGAAGTTTGGATCGTCCAGGCCGATCAGTGCATTGAAAACAGCTGATTTCTGGAGCAAATTCTGGACAGAATCGTCCAGGACGATATTGAGATCGTCCAGGACGATTTGCACTGTTCCTAAAATCGTCCTGATCATCGCCCTGGAGTATCGGCCAGGACGACCAGAATTGGTCTGATCGTCCAGGCCGATCGAGACGATCGGCCAGGCCGATCCATGTATGATATAAGGAAATGAGCTCGTTTTGAGGAGAGAGAAAATCAAAAATAAAAATCAGATATTTTGTAGAGAGAGAAAGAGAAAGGAAAGAGAAGAGGAAACTGGTTTTCGGAGACCGCGGAGCGCTTTTCGTCCGACGCTGCTGTTGGGGAAAGTGAAGATCTCGTGGTAAGGACTCCGAACCCTATTTCTATTTTCAGAGATTTTGTGTTTTGACCGAGATATGATCTGTTTTGTGTTTTCGTAGTCGACTTTTCGACCTGATTTTGATTTGACAAGACTTTCACCGCACAACTTTTAGTATGTCATAGATATGATTATTGTACACGATTTGACTGTATTCTACGAAGATTTTACCGGTCGGAATTGATTCTACGTGATTTTAATCGATTATAATCGAATAGAAAATAATCGGGACCTGATTTGATTTGGATTTTATAGATCGATAGTCTTGTATTGATGTTATTGATATTCCTTTGTAATTTGGATAGATTTGGAAACTGTGTCTTTTTGCAGGATTTTTGTGTAAATTTGACCGACTACCGTTATGCTGCCCGATTTTCGTACGATTCTTGAATTGTATGAAATTGATAGATTGATTAGATATGGATATGACTATTGATATGATTGCTTTAATTTATACTATTGAATTGCTTATTGATTGAATTGACTATTGATACTGATCGCAAGTGGAACCTGGTTGAACATTGGTGGAGATTGATATTGATACCTGTACAGGATGGTGGGCCGACGGGCTTTCCTTTAAACATTGATTATTGATTATTGAAGGGAGATATAAGGAGTTTATTGATATGCCGACGGGCGAAAAGAGTGACGGCTCTTATTGATTGAACCAATGTATTATCTACAACAGCAATATGGATTCTACAACAGCAACATGACCAGTAGATTGTACTTGTTCAGTATATAGTATTGAATTGCATGTTTACTGTTTTGTTTTATAGATTCCTGCTTTATCGACTTTGATTGGATTTACCAGATCGTACGATTTCATTGATTTCACTGATTGATTCCTGTGCATCGACATTGAGCATTGATATAGAAATGGATAGATATAGATATTGCATTGATGGCATGGACATCGACTACTACTTGTAGATTCATTGTTATTGCTGCCTATAGACTTATAGATTCACTGTCGCTACTGTTCTTCACTGTATTGACTGTTTTATAGATCTATTGTTTCGTATCGCTTTTCTCGACTGATTTCATTGATTTGATCGTATCGATTTGATTGACGACGTTGTATTGATTTAGTTGATTGATTCTATTGATTTATCGAATTGCCTGCTGCTGCATTGATTGGTTTTATCGACTATTGATTTCCGCTGCATTGACTCATTGACCATTGACTGATTTGGATTGAATAGATTGACATGCATATTGATTACATTGCCGTGCTTTGATTTCAGTTATAGGTATTAGGTGACCTGCTGGGCTTTGTAAAGCTCATTATATGTGGTTGATATTTTCAGGTCAGGGCTCGGGAGCAGGAGATAGGATTTGATCCAGATCTGCAGGTTTTTAGTTCTTTTGATAGATAGATGATTCTTTTGTACTCAGGACAGGATAGCTTTTCTACTTGTATTGATAGTATAGTTCCTGAGTATTGTATATGATGTTTTGAGATATGAATCGACTGTTATATTGATGTTTAAATTGTTATAGATGTTTGATAGAATGCTTACTGAAGGATTTATAGATAACTCTGGTAAATTGTTGCGAATTGATCGACATTCTTTCCAAGTTAGATTCTGGGGCGTGATACATATGCTCCCGAAATTAATTTTTGAAGCTTCCAACTAGTTTTTGCCTCGAGATTCGTGCCTGATCAAGATGATTTTGCGATGTCGTATCAAGTACCAATTTAATGTTCAATTAAAGTAACTCATAAGCTCATGTATTTGATATCCAAACAATAAATGATGGACAAATATTTTCTATTTATTAAGGGCATCTCCAACCGAAATTCTCATTTTTCACTGCAAAATGCAGTAAAATCAAAAAGTGCCTTGATTCATCTCCAGTGGAACGTCATTTTGCCCCCAAATCATTGCTCGTTTCTTTCACGCTTTTCTCAAACGAGTTCGGTAGAGAGAAAGAAATGGCGCAAGTGAACAGTGCGATGCCAATAATGGCGTTGCACTGTTCAACTGCGATCAAATGACGGAAGAAATGGTGTTCGGTTGCAACGTTTTAGGGCCTCCATTCGGCTGTTTGCCGAACGGTTGGAGATGGTCTAAGGATGCCAATTATCATCACCAAATCAAATTCTAAAAAAACAAAATAAGTGAACACTGATGGATGATTGGGATATGTTTATGTTGAAGGATGATTAAAAAAATTATTGAGTGCCATGAAAACTATTACTTTTTACCAAACTAATTTGATTAAGTTTATTTCATTTTGACAAAAGATAAAAATCTATAAGATATAAATTATCTATAATTGGTGATACGTCTTCAAAAAGTTCACTTGATCAATACGTTCCTTAATGTAATTGTTACGTCTTGGAATATTTGCGGAGATAGAAAAATATAGAATTTAACGTCTTAGTTTTATACGAAGATCCAACACACAATCAGATAAAAAAGATGATGTAGTGTTCATAAGAGACACCGTATTTTTTACGTGAAAACATCTCTATAAGAATCGCTATATATATTTAAAACAGATTAAATGAGGAAGAACCAACGTTTGATCTTCTCATTGTAATTTATAATATAGGAGGCTAGGAGCCAAGTTTTGCACGCTAATGCTTCTATGATCAAATCTTGCTCGCACCTTCCTGCAAGACATTATTGCTTGTTTTCTTTGACCACGTTAGTGCTGCACCACATGCAATTAAAATAATAATAATAATAATGTTAGTTGAAATTATGACTAATGAAATTAAAAATTTAGTCGTAGGGTGAGATCAAAGTTGAAACTGAGAAACTGTTTGGGATAGCTTTTTCATTGTTTTTATTTTTAGATAGCAATCATACTTTTATGACTTTTTTTTTTTGTTATTTTTTCACTACTTTTTAAAAAAAGTTTTAATAAAAACTGTTTTTTTGCGGCCAATGGTTAAGGTTTTATTTGGGATGATTTTTTTATTGCTTCTTAAAATAATTTTTTAATACAAAAATTAAAAAATTTGTACTAAAAAATTGCTTTAAGAAGCAGTAAGAAAGCTGACCCAAATGAAACCTAAGTTATTTTCTTCGTAGCAACTTTATAACCAACTTTATAAAATGTTGTAATAGTTCCAAACAGATCTTGAATTAACAAATCTGAAATCATCTTACAACTTTGAATTTTTTTTTTTTTGCCTAACTAATATTCTTAAGTAAATAGTGAGATAAAATAAAAAAGAAGAATAATTAATTTTTTATTATATATTATAATTGTGTTAATTCATTAAGGAAAACAAAATTGCCCTCCAAGGCATTGATATATAATATTGTTTCTAGTTAGTAGTGTAAAAAAGTCGAGCTAACTCGAGTCGTCTTTAACATGAGCTTGAGCTAGATTAATTAGTAAAATTCGGACTTAATTTTATGAGTTCAAGTTGACTCACGAGTTGGCTAATTTAAAATAAAAAACGAGAAATTTCTATAAATTCAAGCATTTTTTATTTTAAAAGGAGAATAATAATGAGAAATTAAATGAGAAAAAATAAGAGATAATTTGAAATAAAGATAACAATTATAATTTTGAAATATTTTAATAATTTTATACTAAACTTGTTGAATTTTTATTTTAATTGTATTTAATATCAACTAGCTAATCAGTCAAGTTGGAGCTTATTCAAACTTAACTTGTTAGCTCACCGGTTGTTTATTGAGTCACCCTTAAGCTGGCTTATAACACAATTTGACTCAGCTATAACCTTAGATCTAAAGGGGCCCACCTATTGTGTCAGCTTAGGAGGGCCCAGTGGCCCACACTAAATAAACCAGAATGAAATTTTGATCTGTACACAGCTCATCTTGGCTTGTTGGTTGAGAGCTTAGGATTCCAACTAAGAAGTTTTGGGTTCGAGTCTTTACGTAAACGTTGTGGGTATGAGTTTGACTTAAATTACCTAAATGTCCAAAATTTTTATATATATATATATATATGACCTGTCAGGAATCCCCTCAATTGGGCCAATTCGTTTATTTTTGGATAGGATGGCTTACCTAAGCATTGTCGGATTGTATTTTGAAACTTCCAAAGAATTTTAATTCAAACATTATCTAAAACATGAAGCCGATTTTTTTTTTTAAATAAACATTAATAAAACTGAATATATTTATATATTTAATAACTAAAATTTTATATTTATTTTAATAATAAATTAATTTGTAAATCATATTAAAATATCATTTGTGTTAACTTATTTGAATTAAAATATATATTTTTATACATATTTAAATATAATTTTAATACTAAGAAATTGTATAAATAAATATAAAATTTTAGTTGTTAGATATATAAAAATATAAGAATTGTATGATATATATCTAAATCTTTTTTAAACGAAAATTTAGCTATCTTTGCCTAATAATATATATAATTGGGCAAATGTTCTCATTATTTATTTTCTTTAAGAAATATGTAAGGAAAAAAAAAACGATTGTGTTGAATTCATAATTGTAAGTGAATCACATCAGATTTTAATACAAGTACTAAATGAAAATAAGATGAAGAAATGGAGAAATAAAAAATTATAGGGTTAAAAGCTATGAGATTTTATTGAAAAAGGCTTGAGTACATAAAATTGCATAAATTTAGCTCACTTGCTAACCCCTTATTTTTACATTTAAATTGAATCTTGAGAATTATAGAATTTATTATATATGTGGCTATAAACATTTAAAAAAAAACTCAAGTTGTGTAGCCTAATTTTTCATATTGAAATATGGCTGCTAAGTTACTAGAATCTCTGACTTAAGAAAGTCTTTTACCTAGCTAATAAGTCATTGACTGGGCATACAAGAATAGATAAATAGTCGATCACTAGTTTCCCAAAAGAAGGAATTTGCCACTGGAAGAATTGATATAGCTGACTTGATAGGTCATACTCACATGCCGAGGGAATAGTCATAAGTTGTAGTCACCTACTCGGGATAAATTCATTTGTAGACTTGACAATTTCCTTTTGATTTACAACATAATTGACATAACTTGAATATGATTAACTTGGTTTGAATTTGATTTTCTAGATAATTCGTTGTACATATGTAGCTATCCCCTAATGAATTCACAAATTTCTTATTGAATTGTATTTTGAATAAAATTAGTTTGAACTAGCTCAAATTTATTTCATACCTTATTCAGGCTAGGTTTCAATCTAGCTTAAATCTAGCTCGAACCAACATTTGAACCTTAGTTCAAACCTTCATCCTTTCTCAACCTTCAGTATTCATTGTTCATACCGTAATGATTCAATCCTAGAAACACCTTCATGTAGGTAACTTGTGTGTGAATGAATATTCTCCTTCACACATTGCTAGTTCTATGTTATCTTCCCCAAAAAGGGCCATCACACTACTAAAGTTTCATGGTACCTTCCATGGAGAAGTCTATCCATGCACTCATATTCTCATTCACACTCCATGTTCAAACAAATTTCATTCACATAAAACTTAAATAAGTAGCTCAAAAACACAACAGGGACAATGTCATCTGAAATGAACTTTCAAATATATTTCTTCAAGAAAATAAACATAAATTATAGATCATTAATCCCTATCTCAATCCTATATGTAATGTGAACTGTTACATGAAACATTATCATATGAATCAATTACTATTGTGCAAACTTGATTTTTTAGATAATGGGTTGTATATAATAATATAATATTATATTTATTATCAATACACAATGTCTGTGTTCTATCAATATCATTGCTAGTCTTTGTACCGTGGTGTATGCATTTTGTTGATGATATTCTTCTTATTGATAAGACTAGAGAGGGATTTAAGTGTTTGCAAAGTCAATTGTATGCATTTTGTCGTCGATGTTTTCCTCTAGTAGTTTTTGTATGCATTTTGTTGGTCATTAAATAAGAAGCATAACATTAAGTTAAGTGTTTGCAGAGATGAGAATGCTCATGAGTGAGAGAGTTGCCTTAGATGGTTTCCTCACATAAAATGGCGGCCTCCCGATGAGAGGTATTAGATTTGGCTTATGTTAAGAATGGTGTTGAGGTATTAGATTTGACTTATGTCAGTAAATCTGTCATAATATCTTTGATACAAATTGAGGATGCAGTTCAGTGGAAAGCAGGCATCATCAGTATAGGAGGAGATTGATTCTAATTAGATATTTTTTCTTATTTCTTGATATCTATTTTATATGTTGGACATTTTTTATGTATAGTTCTTTAAATCAGTTAGTAAACTATTTGTTGAATGTTAAAAAGTTTGTTTGTATTCAATGTTTGAATGATTATGATATTTGTATATTTTTATGCAAGTTTATTGTGTTGTAGAAATCATAAACATAAGAGGGAGTGCTTTTTTTTGCTACAGGTTTCACAAAATTTTTGGCTGGAAATGGAGATACGATTCCATCATAGACCGACGGATTAGTTCTGCGGATTGCTTGTCGGAAATTATATTATGGAATCGTCCGACGGATAAACTACATATACTATAACTAAAAAATGATGCATTATACTATTATATTATGCCGGTAAGCCTGCCAGAAATATTTTCGAAGAAAATTTCTCTGGAAAAAGGTTTTCGACGCATGTTTTGCCATTGAGTGAAGTTGCGCCAAAAATTCGGCAAAAAAGCAAATTTTTTGGTGAATTCTGCAATTTTATGCCGCTAGTAATGCATGATTTTCCTACAGTAAGAGTGCACATTTTAGATGTCTTTGGTCTATTGTTCAGAGTGATGATGAAATAGATGAGCGACTAAGCCATTAATAAGAGCACACATTCTTTGAGCAGTTCTGCCAACAAACTTTAGAACTGACCAAAGAAGGCTTCTCTTTTGACCTCATCACCTCTATTACAATTATCTTCAGAGATGTCAAGTGTTCGGGAAAAGTGCAACCCATGACCTTTCATGCAAAGATAAACACATAATTAGAATGAGATGAAGACTTCGCCTCATCAAGACAAGTGAGTCACTTACCATAGAAAATCCTATAAAATTTTTGATAGGTGATGTGGTGTTGAACAATCAACAGTTTTTTTTTTTTGAACAATCAACAGTTAACTCTTCACAAACTCCAATACCGACTCCCCTTCAGAATATAATTCTAGAAGGATAAACTTCTTTTTCTTTAGTGCTAACAGAGCAATCAACACCTTCTATCTAGGTGCACACAAAATAACAAAAAACTTCATCTTCCAATCTCACATCTTATTCGCTAAGCCTACTGTATTGTCAAATGCATGCAAAAATTGGATGAAGCATTTCTAGGATGCCTTCACCGTGAAAAGATTCTTGAATAAGTTAAATTATTATGATAAATTGTGTTCCCATAGAAAAGAAGAAAATGACATAACCACCACCACAAAGTTTGGCAAAAGTTGAGCAGGAATGACTTCATAAAAATTCAAGACTTCCTCCGTCTCTGTGCATAGAGGGAATTGTAGCCCCAACATCAAGTGCTTTAAGAAAGACCAATTCCCCATTTATCATAGAGATAATTCGCTCGTCTTCCTTCGCCGATCTTACTACGTAGTTTCCATTTAAAAAATAAAAACCTTGAAAGACATACACATCGTACTCTTCCATAAGGTTAATCCTAGGCAAGTCCTTTCAAAGGAATCTACTCGCACACTTACACAAGCAAGACATGTTAACATAGGTATTCAACTACAAAGGAAATAAAAAAGACGCAAATATCTCATCCTATGGCCCTACCTCTCTTATTTATCATCCAAACCTAGTATGTAGAGATCAAAACATCCCAAATAAAATTAAATGCAAAAGATTATTCCCTCTCATCATTACAGGATCCAAATAACCATATCGCACTTGCTCCCAACCGCCATAATGGCAATTCTCAAAATTTATGGAACACTTGTTATCTCATCCTATTTGACAAAAAAAAAAAAAAAAAAAAAAAAAAAACTTTTTGCAGGTCATTTTAAGAAGCCAACGATTTTATTCATGAAAAGGGCAATCATGCCTGAGTTCGAAGATAAATATAATAAATGGAAAAAGAAAAACAAAATCATCCTATACGACGACCACACCGCACAAGCTCTAACATAAAATCCTTCACCATATTAAGTGTTAGTGCTCCCATCTTGTCAAGATACTCCACAATGTATTGAGCTCCCTGATAAAATCCCTCATGCTTAGTTTAACTAAGCATCGAACACCACTCGAATCCCATCAACTTTATATGACTCCACATGACATCCATCTGATCATTCAGTAAATTCACTGCACCTCTCAGATTGCCATCACCCGCAACAATAGCTCCCTCTCCATCGATATTGGGTTCACTCACATCCTTGGCCTTAACTGCTGATTCCAAGGCTAACAACATTCTAACAATTTCTTCCAATGAAATTTGATATATGCGAAAGGCAAGGTCAAGGTATAAGGTATACGAGAAGGAATTCAGCAGCAACTTGAGGATCTTGTCCCCATTCGGCTCCTCAGAAACCTCTTCGATAATCTTTTTAACATCAACGATAGTATCATAAACAATTACATTCTGCTATGGGGCACTCACTTCCATCAGAGCAGCTTCACCCTAGGGATGTAAATGAGTCAAGTTTTAGCATTATTGAGTTCAGCTCATCAGTCGGAAAGCGAACTTGAACTCGAGCTCGAGCTGGAGTCAAGCTCAAAATGTGAGCTCAAACTAGAGCTCATCCCACTGTAAACGAGCTCAAGCCGGCTCATCGAGCCGCTCGATTTTGTGCCCGTTTTTAATTTCCAGCTCGATTTTTAATTTCCTACTTGGTTTTCATTTTCCCACCCGGTTTTCATTTAGGAGAAAATAAAGTTGTAGCTATCTATAATGTAATAAAAGTATATTGATTGATGGAATTGAAAAGGCTGCAAATTTTAAGCCTCATTAACGAGCTCATTTAGAGAGAGAGAAAGAGAGAGAGAGAGAGAGAGAGAGAGAGAGAGAGAGAGAGAGAGAGAGAGAGAGAGAGAGAGAGAGGGATTGAGTAGGTCTTTTTTGGTACTGTCATAGAGGTATTAGCATTTATTATTCAAGAGTGAGTGAGAGAGAGATAGGCATAGTAGAATATTTCAAAATCATGCTTTGAAAATTCTTGAAATACACGGAGGTGGGAATTTAAAATATAGGCAGGAGTGGGATTTATACATCATTTATTATTAATGTTTTTTAAAATATTTAAATGCAATAAATTTGATATGGCTCACAAACTCACGAGCCGAGCTAGGCTCAAGCTCAAAAGTTGAGCTCATTTACTAAAAGTGCTCGAGTTTGAGCTTGAGCTTGACTTGTGAGCTCAATGAGCTTAGCTCGCGCTCCCATAAAAAATTGAGCTTGAGCCAGCTCGGCTCACTTACACCCCTACTTCACCCACACACACTCGCATGTTCTCTAGAAGAAAGGAACGATTCTTCCCTTCATCCTAAGATCCTTCATATTCACCAATCATCCCTCCCACCATTGGAACAATGGAAGCGTCCATCTCCTTCATCATTATATGACCAACAATAAGATTATCCTCAATGACAATTAGATCCCCAACATTAGCACGTGTCTTCTTTAGTAGAGTACCAACAGTAAGATCGATCGAATCTATTGATACTCGTGCCTCTTTTCCACAATGTCCTTACTCGACATAATTTCTTCCACATACCAAATGCATCTTGCACTCTTGAAAGCAGCTTTACTAGAAGCTATAACACCAAGAAGAGAGAAAAATGTATCTCGATGAATTTGTGCAAGGATAATAAGTTGGAAATAAAAAGTATCTCCTTGACCCGATACCAATATTTATAGAGAAACCTATTGACTAGATTATTAGGTCTCTAGAGATACATGAACCTCATAGAAGATTCAGGTAAGTAAATTTGTATTTACTCACTCTCTTTTCTCTGATTTATGATTCATTTATCTAAAATTCTTGGCATTTGATGGACAAATGGCCAAATAAATCAGGGAATTAAATGTACACCCATGACTGTTTGTGTAGGTACCATCTTGTAGGTATCTTAAATGTTACGTTTGGGTCACACAAAAGAAGAGTTTTCTCTTCTTTCAAGACAGTCTGTTCAAATAACTCACTTAGGAGCTGCGAAGGAGCTTATTATTGTAGCATAGCGGACCACATTCGCCACGTCCTCCAAGTAGTTGCCCTCCCTGACGGGGAAGACCACATAAGTTCCTCTCTCAGTCGAACAATTCTTTAATCTTCTTAGCCAAAGTCAATTCTTCTATGCCACACCTTGTTGGCTCAAGAAAAATGCATGGCACGAGTGTGCGAATCCCGCTTTGCAGCTGTAGGATTCCATTTTCCTTAAGTCAGATTGAAATTAACCAGATTTCCTCTGAGGATAGTCTCATGGTTTATAAATCTAGGGTTCTTACTTCCTATGAACGCAAGCACTCATAGTTAATTACCTCTCTTACTATGTAAGTGAGAACTCTCGATTAAGGATGAATAAATTTTAGATATTTTTAGTCTCAATTGTGAGGAAGATGAAGGTAAACCCGATCAAGATCCCATGGTTCCATCGTCCCGGGTATACCGTAGATTTTAGTCTACCAACACTAACAATCATTGATCGTAGTGTCCAGGGAATCTGATTAGCAGCCATGGGTTGCCTCCTCTCATGGATCCCGAGTAGACTGAAGTGGCTAGATGTTGATTTTAGTTTTAATTTAATTTGAGTTTGGGCTTACTACTTCCTTAGAAGTTGCACGTTAATTTATTTAATTTGGGGCTTACGGCTCCAATTAGGAGTTGCCCGTTAATTTATTTAGTTTGGGGCTTACGGCTCCAATTAGGAGTTACCCGTTAATTTATTTAGTTTGGGGCTTACGGCTCCAATTAGGAGTTGCCCGGATAGTTTGTTTAGTTTGGGGCTTACGTCTCCAATTAGGAGTTGCCCGGAGAATTTGTTTAATTTGGGGCTTACGGCTCCAATTAGGAGTTGCTCATTAATTTATTTAGTTTGGGGCTTACGACTCCAATTAAGAGTTGCCCGTTAATTTATTTAGTTTTGGGCTTACAGCTCCAATTAGGAGTTGTCCGGATAGTTTGTTTAGTTTGGGGCTTACGGCTCCAATTAGGAGTTGCTCGGATAGTTTGTTTAGTTTGGGGCTTACGGCTCCAATTAGGAGTTGCCCATTAATTTATTTAGTTTGGGGCTTACGGCTCCAATTAGGAGTTGCCCGAAGAATTTTGGTTGGATAGGTCTTATGGCTTTCTTAGAAGTTGCCTAACGGTGTGTCTTACGACCTAGCCCTGTAAACTAAGCGGCCTGAGTTGTAGGTCTTACAACCTAGTCCTTTTAGACTAGGATGCCCGGGTGAGGGGTTTAGGTTTGTGTTATCACCTAAACATTTCCCTCAAATTTCGGACTTACGACTTCTATTAGAAGTGGCAGGGGTTTTAATTGGGTTTAGGGGCTAGGTCAATTTCCACCTAAAACTTTCTCCTAAGGTCGGGCTTATGGCTTTCCTACGAAAGTTGCCGGGTAGCGGGTCTTACAACCAAGTCCTTATAAACAAGGCTGCCCATTAATTTTGAGTTTGATTATTTGGAGATTTGTTATTTAGAGAAATTGAAAGGGGTTGTAAATTCGGGCTTATTGCTTTCCTACGAAAGTTGAAGGGTAGTGGGTCTTACAATCTAATTCTCATAAATTAGGCTGCCCGAAGGTTTGAATTTGATTGTTTGAGTAGATAATAGTTGTTTGATACTAGATCACCGTGGTTTTTAATTGGTTATTTACTAGTAGTTGTACTTACTAGCTTGGCTAATTGTCGTTGTAACTCCATTGTTCCTTTGCTACGGTAATTTTCCTAACTATTTGAGTAGATTACTTTTTCTGTATTATTGTGCTGATAGTTTACTGTAGCATTCTCTACTTTAGCATTAAATTTAATATTGATTTAATTGTAATGCTAAATGAATTTAATTTATTTATTGCAGGAGTTTGTACAGGAGAGACTTTGGAGAACATGCAAAGGAGTTTGAAAATTTTTGAGTTATTTGGAGAGGTTGTACAATTAGTTTGAGAGTTATTATTTGGAGAGGATTTTGGAGAGTTTGAGAGCATGTATATGTCAAATAGTGGACAATATTCTTTCTTCCTTTTTTCATTTTATTCAATGCATTTTTTTTATATTACTAGCTCTAATTAGTCAATTAAAATGCTCCTGAATTTAAATTGCTCTCAAATAATTTTTTATATTTTAAATAACTTTTGTATTTTATACAATTAATCAATCAATTAATTTTAATTAATTTTGATTAATTAATATTAATCAATTAATAAATTTTTTTTATTAATCAATTGATTAATTAACATTCAAAATTTGATTGCTTTCCAAATTTAAATTTTTTTTATAAATCCGTGTTTTTTCAAAGTTTGCTAAGTCCAGAATTTTTAAGAAAATTTTGGCAGCCTCCCGGCGTCTCCTTCCCACCGAGGGAGAAATCGGGACGGCACTGCCGTAATTCTTCCTACCCGGACCTAAGGTCGACGGCGTAGGGTCTTCGAATTAAAACCATCCCACCAGGATCTAAGATCGACTGCGTAGGGTCTTCCAATTGTAAAACCATCCGCCCAGATCTAAGATCAATGGCGTTGGTCTTCAATTTTAAAACCATCTGCCAGAATTAAAAATCAACGGTGCAGGTCTTCAATTTCAAACCATCCCGGTCGGACCTAAGGTACGACGACCGGGGTCTTCGACACCTGTTTGAAATTCAATGTTATATATATACATTTTTTTTTATCTTCCCCCTCTTTTTTTTCTTCTTCTTCTTCTTTATAATATATATAATATATATAATATTTTATTACTTTTAATATAACAATATAATATATGATATTATATTATTATATTATATATTATAATTATAATAAAAAGGAGAGAGGGAGAGGTAGTTCGGGAGAAACCCGATCGGCTAGGGTCGGAGGCCACGCACGGGCTCGGCGGGGCTCGGACGGTGGTCGGCGGGGTCGGCGTCGGAGCAGGTGAGGTCGACGGCGGGTTCGCGGCCTGGGGTCGGACCGGCAAGCGCAGGCGGTTGGAGGTGGGTTAGTGCGTGCGGCCTTTGCGAATTGAAGTCGAACAGCGACAATAGAGCCGAAGGAGAGCACGTGCAATCTCTTCGCTTCCTGTGAAGAAACAAAGCCGAGCAACAACGACCTAAAGAGAAGATGAAAGGTGAACCCTAGACGCCTCTGTCAAGCAATAAAGTCGAACGACGATGTCGGAGTCGGAGGAGCGAGGCGAACGAGCGTGTGTCAGTTCTCTCCCAACTCTTTCATTCCTTTTATTGGTTTCTTTTATCGAATGGTAGTTACCGAAATGAAAGAGTGTGTCGTTCAGCGAGGTGGGGCCGACAGACGCGGGTATGTCGGTTGTTTCCAAATTTTCATCTGTTTCATTTCATTCATTTTTTTTAAGTCAACACACCTATCAAAAGTTAAGTTAAAGGCACGCATCTTGTTCACAAGACATCATTCATAATCGAATCATCATCGAGTTTAGAGATATGTCTCAAATCATTACTCACCTCTCTCAATCTAACGGGGCGATATCATACCAACTTCCTACCTAACGTCGACTTGATCTCCAGATTCCCATGGGTTAACCTTACCCACATCCTTTCTCATAATATTGCTTGTAAGAGATGTCATAATTAGGTAATGATAATTTAGACGCTGATTAAATTAAATTGAGTCAATGACTTCAATTTAGTCTTATGAGGTATGTCAATATTTGTGATTAATTCTTAAAATATTGAACTAGAATTTGCTAATTACATCCAATCCAACATCAAGAGATGCAAATTCATCCAAATTAGCATTACAAGTAGCTTCCTAGAAACATGAATAATTGCTCTAAGTAGCCAAGTAGTTAACCGGCTTAAGGATACCAACCGTACGCTCATTAAAAAATTGGTCGCAGTACAAAAAATGAGTTATTTCTTGGCGGCATCTACTTATTAATCGTCCGATTAACAAAATATCCCTGAATTAATAAGCTACTTCTCCTCCGCTGATTTGATCCCGGATAAGCATAGAGCAATCATCTCTCTCTATATTTCTCTTTGCTTCTTCCTGAGAATTTTCTAAGAAGTTTAGGATCCGTTTTTTCTCCTCCTTCGTCTCTTTCTCTCTCCCATTCGCCAAGTTTGCTCTGACATTTGACCCAATGGGCTATCTTTCATGCCGAGCCGATTCCTCGATTGGCACCTGTCGCTCCATTTCCTCTTTCTCACCTATACTCCAATCGCATCGCAGTAAGCCTAAGAATGCCAACAGCTCTGGCGCGGCGGGGACTGACGATGCAGGCAACGACAACAAAGGAGATGTTGCTGAAAGCATCGCAGGAGCCGCATCTCATTCCCATCCTCGCATCCGGAATTTCTCCTACAGGGAGTTGGAATCCGCCACCCAAAACTTCGCCGAGGCCGCCCTCCTCGGCCGCGGCAGCCACGGCACCGTGTACAAAGCCGTCCTCCGCTCCGGCAGATCCGTCGCCGTTAAACGCCCATCGCGCCGTCCAATCCCTTCTCCTGCCCACGAGGTCGACAACGAGATTGAAATCCTTTCCAATATCCAAAACCCCCGCCTTGTGAACCTCGTCGGCTTCACTCCTGCCGGCGGCAAGAAGGAACGGCTACTTGTTGTTGAGTTTATGCCGAATGGTACTCTCTACGATCTCCTCCACTCCAACCATCGCCCTCCAGGGTGGGCTCGCCGACTACGCCTCGCGTTCCAGACGGCGAAAGCCCTCCTCGCGCTTCACTCCTCCCATCCGCCGATTATCCACCGCGATGTGAAGTCGGCGAATGTCCTCCTCGACGATCGGTTCAATGCCCGGCTGGGTGATTTCGGTCTCGCTCTTCGAAGTGATGGAGATGAGAACGACGCCGGCGGATTCAACTCGTCTGTCCGGTCCACACCGCCTGCGGGGACTCTAGGGTACCTCGATCCCGGTTACATCACGCCGGAGAATCTGAGCACCAAGACCGACGTTTTCAGTTTTGGGATTCTTCTACTCGAGATCATCAGCGGTCGTAAGGCCATTGATGTCTCCTACTCCCCACCTTCAGTGGTGGAGTGGGCGGTGCCGCTCGTTAAGAAAGGGAAGGTCTTGGCGATCTTTGATCCTAGAATAGCTCCACCGAGACACCCATTGGCAAGACGGCAGCTTGTTTTTCTTGCTGCTAGTTGTGTTCGATCCTGCAGCGATCGGCGGCCGGCAATGGAGGAGATCGTAGAGCAACTCAAGGTTCTCAGTCGGTCGGTGCCGGCTAGGGTTTGGACTGTGAGCACTCCATGCTCCGTTATCGATACGGAAAGTACGCTTGTGAAGCTCAAGCTTGACAGGCCAAAGGAAAGAGAAGAGATACCTGCGAGCGTAAAGAAAACCTCTTGTTCTTCTCTTTCCTCTTGTTCTTCTTCTCCTCCTCCCACCAATACTCTTCCTCCTTTGAAGATAGTTGGACCTCCTAGAAATGGTAGGGTGATGGGTGTTAGAAATTCGACTGACCTTCTGGTTCAGCCTGAAGATCTGCCTATTGGTGTAGTCAACATTGGCTTTAACCGAAGCAATGAATCACTTAACTGCAGATCTAGGAGATTGCTTGTTGCTCCTGCTACGTATGATGATGAGGGGATACTGAAAGTGAGAAGAAACCAAACAGTAAGGGCTGTAGAATTAGAGAAAAAATTAAGATTGGATGGAACCAAGAGTGTGGGTGGCCAGATTACAAGTAGAGCAGGCGAGGCTTTATAACTTTTGATCTGATAGTTCGAAGGCCATTTGATTTTTAATTCCTGTTGTTTGCTTAGATTATTTTTAGTGGTAGAAAACTTGGCTTCGTTTGTCAAATGAAAATGTGCAATTCAGATTTTATATGTTAAATTTTTTTGTGCATTTGGTCAGGGCAAAGGCTTATATATGAAAATGTTGATTATAGGGGTGTTCATGGCTGCTGTACAAATGCACGTTATTAATTTTATTTCCTTGTGTCAATATATATGTTCTTATAGTGATACTTTTTCTTGATTTTATCTAGCAGATCAAAACAACTCTTTCAGTAATTTTTTTATAAGCCTGAGGACCATTTGGATTTTTTTGTGTATTGCGAACATGGCCAACTTGTGGATTCATGGATTGTACCTATTTCATCTTCATTCAGAACTAATAATTTGCATTACCACTCATTTGCTGACTACACAAGAATTATAATTTGTATTGGACAATAACATTTTCTAATCCTTTATTCTCCTAGGATAATATTTATCTTAGCTTGTCATTTATTTATGTCATTCTTTTTTTAAGCAAGCCTTATCAAAACGTTGATGGTTGGAGTCTCTTGGAAAATCGAACATGCCTTTATTGAAATTTTTATATTGTAGCTATTGATTATTGTGGTAATCTCAGTAGAAAGGTTCATGAATTTTAGTCTTCGTTTGGGACGGCTTTCTTACTGCTTCTTAAAGTAGCTTTTTAGTATAAAAATTTTAATTTTTAAGCTAGACAGTTGTTTTAAGAAGCAATAAAAAAGCCGTCCCAAATGAAGCCTTAGTCTATTATTTAGGCAGATATCTGTATTAATTGTTTTAGTTGGTATAACATTGATATCATTTTTTTTCTATGAAAGATTGTGAGACATTTTGTTAAAAACTCATCCTACCATTGAAAACCAGAGGAGCAGTCCTTGATTCTCTTTTTTCCTATTCTGAACCTACTCACATTCTTTATTCTGAGTTGTTGGCCTCAGATATTTTCTTTTAATGTGGAAAAGGAAGGCTGCTGAAGGAACACCGAGAATACTTTAAGACAGACATGGTTTTTCTTGTTCCAACCAGGGAAAATGTTATCGATCTATGCTGACCTTGCATTTGTTATGGAGATGAAATTTTAATTTCCTTGCCAATTATTTAGCCAATTTTCGACTCATTGCAGTAATGTGTAATATACCATATATTTGTATCTGGCAGTACCTCTCAATAAGGCTTCAGATTAGCTTAATAAAATTAATCTTAGCTTTTATAGGTTTGTTTTTTACCTTCATTTTCCATGCTGGTGACACTTCTCAGAAAAAGTTGAAAGAAGGAAGCTTCCTGGAATGCTTTATTGCATGGAAGCAAGTCACATGATATCCATTCATGTCAATATTTACTTCTGTGCTTGAATATGAGTTGGACTTTTTGGATTTTTCTTGTGGGCATGATAAGGATGGAGTGAACCTGTTAGGGTGATTTCATTCTGTTCAATTTGAGTCTTAAGGCTATATAGGTCTGCTATTTATTTATCACATCTAATTAGCTGATTAGCTCGGAATGCCCACAGGTTTTAAGAATCTACTTGTTTCATTTCTTCTTGAGCTCTTCTTTCTCAGCTACCATATATTTAGATCATGTTAGCCATCTCTTACAGTCACCAAACAATGATTTTTTTAACATTATTGATCTATTTTACAAGCCTCATTCTTTTGAAGAATCGAACGGAACTTGTACAACCAATTAAGCTGAACATTCCTTTTCTTGGTGTTTAATAATTTACATTGCAAGTGATGGTAGTTTTTGCACTCCTTAGGACTTCCCATTGCTTGAGGGCTCATATTTCTTACCAACTAAATGATTGCTTCAAGGATAATGCTTTTATTAGTTTTTCTTGCTATTCTTCTCTTTACAGTCCTGAGTTTATTTCACCGTTACTTTTTTTCGCTTCTAGTCTATAATCTGCTTATGTCATACCTGTTTGATGATCTTGATCATGACATCTCAAGCTGAATCAAAAGCACAGGGTTCAAATTAAGAATAGGGTGACGAATATTGTGGTTGTGCTAAGCAGGAGGATGTGTGGTATAGATCTTATTGGATGGAAGCAGATACAGGGAACATTGATCACCTCATTGACTGTAAGTTTTAGTTTAAGCTTTTGGAGTCTCATGGATCACCTTTTTGAAATTGAACAATGCATTACATATTTTCTCTTATTTACCCCCATATATTTTTGCTTCTTCAGAAGTACTCATCTCTAAACCATAACTATGAATTGCTTTATCATGATATGGCATATCTAGTAGTATTGCATCATTTTTTAATATATCTAAAAGCTTATAATGATGGTAAAATTTACCATCTATTATTTTAGAACACTAAATTTAGTGAGCTTAACCCACCACAAGACAATGAATTTGGGTGTGGAGTGAGTGGTGTTTATCCCTCGCCTTGCAACTTTTGCTTTAGATTCTCTGTTCTTACTACTTCCTAATTTTATATTTGTATCAATAATGTTAGATTTTATATAGATATTTAACATGATGAGTCAAAATGCTGTTTTTTTTTTTTTGTAATGGACGAAAACTTAATCTTTTCATAGGTGGTTGTGGCGAGTTTCTTTTTTGATCCGACAATTTCTTTCTTTAGTAGTTGTCACAGCGAAATCTCTAGTAGTTATACTTTTTTTTTTGGGAATTGAGTGTTTTTTTTTTTAATTTGATCCCTTCTTTGGTGTTTGTAGCGTGAAGTCTCTACCAGTCTCTGTCTTGGATTTAGATCTTCTAAATTATACTATTAAGAAGAAGATACAATTTCAAAAATCTAACCATGTAAAATTCATTTTGGATAGTTAGGATTAAGATTTGTTTTTCCCAATAATCATTATACCCTTTCAAAATGAGTGATTGGGCAATTGTAACTGCATACGAACCCTTTGCCTACATATAGCTCAACTATAGTATGGTCTTTCCTTAAAGTCTTATAGCTTCTCCTTTGTTTTTTTAAAGGATAAGAAATTATCCATTTTTTATTTAGGAGTTGTTTGGTTGGATTACATAAGAGTATAAAGTATTTCAAATGTAGGGGATTTGAAAATTTTGGTGTTTGGTTGTATGAAAAAGGAATGTAAAATGAAGTAGAGTAAATTAAATATAGTGTAAACAATCTTATTTCATTTTTTAGGTAAGCCAAACTGATGCAGGACTACGTATGTATGCAACCAATTAATTAGGAATTTGCACAACTCTTGATTAGAATAACAGTGAAATAACCATTAGCATTTTAAAACAACGAATAAAACAAGAAAGTGGTCACACCCGCTTAGGCTAAATCACATATCCAGAGGGTTGTAAAACTTTCAAAATAAATTAGTAAATCACTTTATGCCGAGTAGTAGTATCAATACAATCCTTAATCTAACAATAAAAATTAGTAAGCATAAAGGTGCACTCAAACCCTACGTTTACTAAGCTTAGCATGAGCAGTAGGAGTCGTCCTTCGTGACTACAATCAAATGCAAGAGAGAGCTAGATTCAAGAACGGTATTGAAAGGGGAGAAGAGAACCTCTCGTTAAGGAGTAGTGGAGGTCCTCCACTCAACGCCTTCGAAATGCTCGTCGATTGCTTCCACTAGGGTGTCCAGAATGCGCTCTAAGTAGTCTTGGACGGTGTGATCGATCCTTGTATTCACGTCGAACAAGGTTGATTGAAGAATATCGGTGAAGCCTTCCACATCCCAGGTTAAGCCGTATTCAGTTTATGGATCCGCCATTCATGGAAGCTAGGGACAAATCTCCTTTCGTCTTGATAGTGTTATTTGAATGTTGCCGAAGAGAAAGAAGTTTCTCTTGCAAGTGTAGAGGAAAGAGAGACAAGGCGAAAATCTGAAATAAGTTTCAGATTTTTGTAAAGGTGGAGAGTTGATGAGGGAGAAAGGAAATTGGAGAGAGAGAGAGGGACAGCTAGGGAGAGAGGGGGCTGGCGGTATCAAGAGGGGTGCGGATGGGGAATTATTTCCTAACTCAAATATTTGATTTAGGAAATAATTAGGAATTGTGGGCTTTGGGAAAATTCGGCCGAGGGAATTATGGATTAAAAATTATTTCCTAAGTGGGGAGTTGGGATTAGGAAGTAATTTGAAAAGGATTTAATGAGGGAGGGCAAGGGGGGCCGGTGGCATGCATGGGCAAGGGGCAATTAATGAGAGCAATTATGATTTCTTAATTTAGGTTTTGGGATTTAGGAAAGATTTAATTTAAATACTCATGAATTCAAAATTTAAAATTAGATTTAAATTAGACACTTTCCTAAAATAGAATAACTAATTAGGAAAGATTTTGAATTCAAATTTAAGTGAATTTGAATTTCAAAATTATCCCAATTAGTCCCAACCTAATTAGGAAATCAAAAGAGAAGGGAAAGTGGGGAGGAGGCCGGCGGCTAGGGGCCTTGGGGAAATTATAGAGCTTGGTTAGGGTGTGAGGTTAGTCGGAGTTTGGAGGTGGAATTGGATGTGGCGAAGACGAATAAGGAGGTCGGAGGGGGAAAGACAAAAGAGAAAACCACGAACCCGACCGTCTCCAAGGTTGATGGGTGATCCGATCTCCCTCTCCTAGGGATCTCTCCAAAGTTCTCTCCAAAAACTCTCTAATGCTCTCAAACACAAGAGTGGGAAAACTTTCTCATAATTATTCATTACTCAAAAAATAGAACAGTTGGCTATAAATAACCTAATACAAGAGACTCAAGAAATAAAAGACTAAAAGGCCCTCGGGGCTTACATACGACACTCCTTCTCTAGAAGGGTACAACGGGAAATAAAGGACATGAAATAAAATAAACAAACTACACAAAATGAAAATAAAATAATAGATGACATAATCAGAAATATAATGAATCAATCGTGGCTGTAGATCGGCGACAACGTCTCTGGTAAACCTTCCATGATCTGATGTCCCCATCATTCTCCCAGGGTGGGAGAAAACTCGACTCCGTCGAGTGTCTCTGGTGCTCTTGTAGATCTCTAGTGCATCTTGGTAAATCTGCTGCAACTCCTCGCGATCTAGCCATGTATCCTCTGACTCGGGCTTTCTTTTCCACCTGATCAAATACCTCCTTCGTCCACCTCTTGTGGATATGATCTCATCACTTAGGATTGCATCCACCTGCTCTGTCATGGGTGATTTAGGAATATCTGGTAGTGGAGGTAGGTTTGGGATCTCACATGGTGGGTTCACATAAGACTGTTTTATAAGTGGATTTGGCGGGTTAAAATCAGAACCTTCATATGCTACTGAGTTTCTATGTTAAAAGAGGGATTTATATTGAAATTTGCAAACAGATCTACTACATAGACATTATCGTTAATTTTCTTAAGTATTTTGAAAGGTCCAACACTCTTGGCATGCAACTTCTTAACAGTTCCCGGCGGGAACCGTTCCAGACGAATCTGCACCATCACGGAGTCACCAACCTCAAAAGTTTTAAAGCGTCATTTTAAATCTGCATGTAGTTTATATTCATTATTATTCATTTCAATTTGTTGTGTAATTTCCTTATGGAGTTCATGCAAATGAGATGCAAAGATGCAAACTCAAAAATCCTAAACCTAGAACACATGAGTATCAGATCTAACGGATGTCTAGGTTTGAACCCGTATACAATTTCAGAAGGACTTAGACCCGTGGTCCGGTTGATGGAATTATTATAAGCAAACTCAGCAGTAGGCAAAATAGAATCACAATCTCTAATGTGCTCGCTAACCAAAGACTGCAACAGATTACCCAAACTCCTATTAACTACCTCGATTTGACCATCAGTATGTGGGTGAAAGGCGGTGGAAAATTACAGTTTAGTGCCCATTTTCATCCACAGGGTTTTCCAAAAATAGCTGGTGAACTTCACATCCCTATCCGATACAATGGTTTTGGGTAAACCATGTAAACGAACGACCTCATTGAAGTATAACTTCGCAATGTGAGAGGTATCGGATGTTTTGGAGCATGGAATGAAATGTGCCATTTTGGAAGACTGATCAACTACCACACAAATGGCATCGTTCTTACGGAGTATCTTGGGCAGGCCTAAGATAAAGTCCATACTAACATCCTGCCACGGACAATTGGGTACAGGTAGGGGAGTGTAAAGACCCATGTTTTGCTTATGTTGCTTGGCCAGTTGGCAGGTGTGACACCGACTGACCAGCCGACCAACATCTCTCTTCAGGCTGGGCCAAAAGAAGCGATACTCCACGGATTCGATAGTCTTGTTCCGTCCGCAGTGTCCAGCGACGCCTTCGGCTTGGAGTTCCCAGACCAGAAATTCCCTAAGGGAGGTGCTCGGGATACAAAGCCTCTGGGCTTTGAAGAGATAACCATTCTTCAATAGGAAATCGTCCATAAGGCGCGTGCTGCCTGTGGACAAGAGAGTGTAGGTCTCCTTGAAGTCGGGGCATTCCAAATAATCCCTCTTTATTTGGTCAAATCCCATTACTTCTGCTTTCATTTCAGTGGTGGTCATCATACGACGACTGAGAGCATCGACAGCCTTATTTGTGTATGTATATTCTTGAAGGAACTCAACTCATCGACCATGGCATGCATTCAATTTCTTTTAGGAGTTGATAGAACGCAGAGATTCGTGATCCTAGAAAATGACGAACTCTTGCGGGAGTAAGTAGTGTCGCCAATAACGAAGAGATTGGATCACGGCGTAGAACTCTTTGTCATACGTGGAATAATATCATTTAGCTTTTCACTGAAGTAAGCCACTAGGTGACCTTCCTGGGAGAGGACTCCTCCAATTCCGACCCTTGAAGCGTCGCAAGTCACTTCGAAGACTTTGGAGAAATCAGGAAGTCGCATCACTAGGGCTTCCTCCATCTTTTGTTTGATCTCATCAAAAGCTCGGGTGGCGGCCGAGGTCCAGTGGAAATCACCATTCTTTAAACAATAAGTGATAGGAGATACGATGGTGCTAAAGTTTCAAATAAATCTCATATAGAAGGTGACTAATCCGTGGAAGTTACGGACTTCCCGGATGTTCTGAGGGATAGGCCACTCCACAATGGCTCTCACCTTCTCGGGGTCTGCGGAAACCCCTTGGACTGAAACGATGAAACCCAGGAAAATGACAGGATCTACAAGGAAGGTAAATTTCTCGGATTGGCATACAGTTACTCCTTCCTTAAGACCTCACAAACTTGCCTCAAGTGGCCTAAGTGTTGACTAATCGACTGACTGTAGATAAGAATGTCGTCAAAGTAGACAACGACAAACTTTCCCATAAATGGGCGGAACACTTGAGTCATGATCCTCATGAAGGCACTAGGGGCATTACTTAGCCCAAAAGGCATGACTAACCTCTCGTAGAGACCATCCTTGGTCTTGAAGGCAATATTCCACTCATCTCCGGATCGGATCTGGATCTGGTGGTACCCACTTTTGAGATCAATTTTGGAGAATAGTGTGGCACCCGTCATCATATCGAGCATATCATCAAGCCTTAGAATAGGGAATCGATATTTGACGGTGATCTTGTTGATAGCACGGCTATCAACACACATTCTCCAAGTTCCATCATTCTTCAGGGTGAGAAGGGCCGACACTGCGCAGGGACTCAGACTATCTTTAATGAAACCTCACTGCAGTAACTCGTCAACCTGCTTCTTAAGTTCGACATGTTCCGTGGGGTTCATGCGATAGTGTGGCAGGTTCGGGAGAGAGGCTCCAGGGGCGAAGTCTATGGCATGTTGAATGTCTCTAAGAGGTGGTAACTGATCTGAAAGATCATCGGGAAAGACATCAGCATACTGCCCCAAAATAGGCTGCACTTCCTGAGGAATGGGCTCGTCAGATTCGGTGGGAATTTCACGGCCTACTAAGGCGTAAAGAGGGACGCCTTGAGCAATCTTAGCAGTTAGAACCTTGGCGGTGACAAGGTTCACTCCTTTCTTAGATTTGACTGGGTTGGATTTCGTGTCATCCATAACCTGAGGCTGCGATGGCAGAAGCTTAATCTTTTTGCCTGCATGTTCGAACATGCAGGTGTTCGAACTCCCAAAAATGTGGACAGCATTATCGTAGATCCAGTTGCGACCTAATAAGATTTGTCCAACATTCATGTTCAATACATCGCACCAGACATTCTCCTTATAAGTGGCAAAGGAGATGGGTATGTGGCTTCACTCTTTCACCTCCAAGGCAGTAGAGTTGACCCAAGGTACCTTATACGGGTTGGGGTGAGGAACGACAGACAGACCTAACTGGGATACCATGCTGGAGA
This sequence comes from Dendrobium huoshanense, assembly GCA_016618105.1. NCBI lineage: Eukaryota > Viridiplantae > Streptophyta > Magnoliopsida > Asparagales > Orchidaceae > Dendrobium > Dendrobium huoshanense. The sequence continues at coordinate 76,074,639 of CM028347.1, read as the reverse complement.
AAACAACATTTATGCAGCTACCGCTATCCACGATGACTTTACAGTTCTTGTCTTTGATCTTGGTGTAGGTGTGAAAAATCGAAGTCCTACGCCAGTCATCCGTGGGTGTCGGGTGGGATAGCGCACATCTCACCACGCAGATGGGAGAGGTATCCAGTTTCTGAAGGCAATGGAGGATCGCAGTGCCATCCTCCTCCTCGAAGTATTCACCTTCTTCCTCGACCTGGTGGATCTGATCAACCTTGGGCTCAAGATCGTCCTCAGTAATCTTTTCGATGATCGAGACTTTATATGGACTAGAGCACTGAGAAGTGATATGCCCATACCCATGCCATCGAAAGCATTTGGTCTCGGGACTGGACTGAGGAGTATCCAGGGTGGGAGGTTTGCTTCTGAAGTCATATCTAAGTGTAGTGGGACCCGTGGGTGGTCGGGTCGTGTTCCCAGGAGTGGGTCGGGTAGCAAAAGTGTGTGGGGTGAAACTACCAGCTGATATGTAGGAGGGTCTAGAGTCATGTGAAGAACTCGGGTGCTGTAAACGGGTCTCCTCTAGATCAAGCACTAAGCTGTAGTCATTCTCCAATGTAGTGATGTTCCGGGCAAACAACTCATTGCGAAGATCCTCTCGCAACCCGGTACGAAACATAGACAAGATCTGCGCGGGGGTGGTAGAGGTCTCCCCTTTGCAGCAAATCAAGAAGTCATCAGAAGAGGCGATGTACTCCTTCACTGGTTTGTTGCCTTGAGTCAGCCTATTCCACCTGTCCAATAGTCAGGGGAAGTACCACGGAGGCAAGTACTTTTGCTTGAGTTTCCGCTTCATGGACGACCATTCAATAATGTGGTACTCATTCCTAGCTTCCCTAAGACTCTCTAAATTGGCCCAGAACTGACTCACCCTACCCGTGAGCTTCATCTCTACAAAACTGACCTTCCTAGCCTCAGAAATGTCATATCACTTAAAGAAACTGTCCATACCTTTGACCCAGTCCAGGAAGAGCTAGGGATCGAGGGTGCCATCAAAGGTAGGAGCGTCAACCTTAATATTTTTCATAAGTGGTGCATCTGGATCATGACGTGGGTCATGTCGGTGGTAAGGTGCTCGATGATTGGCATGGTGCTGCCTCTCATCCAAACCTGGATCATGACGTGGATCATGTCCGTGGTATGGATTGGCACGAAGTTGCCTCTCATCTCGGTAGGTTTCATCCCCATACATAGAAGGTGGTCTAGATGGGGTGTAGGGAGAAGGGTGGTCTCTAGCTCGCTCAAGTGTATCAAATCTCTCAGTGGTGTTCCTATGAAGCTCATCTAGATCCGCTTGGTTTTCCTTAAGTTGCTGGCTAATGTTGTTCATTTGACCTACCAACAAGTCTAAGGTCCTTCCTAGTTGTTCCGAGTCCGTTGGAAATTACTACGGGACACCTAACAAGACTAGGATGTAACAGGCAGCAAATAATATGAGTAAAACACAATGATGTGATGCAAAATGGTAGTAAAAACTAATAGGGCAGTAACCTAGCAGTGTTCTAAATGACAACAATGCAAAGATAACTTGCAGAAAAATAAACTACCAGGAATCCTAAAATATGCAAGAGCATACCATGCTCTGATACCAGATAATGCTGGACTACGTATGAATGCAACCAATTAATTAGGAATTTGCACAACTCTTGATTAGAATAACAATGAAATAACCATTAGCATTTTAAAACAACGAATAAAACAAGAAAGTGGTCACACCCGCTTAGGCTAAATCACATATCCAGAGGGTTGTAAAACTTTAAAAATAAATTAGTAAATCACTTTATGCCGAGTAGTAGTATCAATACAATCCCTAATCTAACAATGAAAATTAGTAAGCATAAAGGTGCACTCAAACTCTAAGTTTACTAAGCTTAGCATGAGCAGTAAGAGTCGTCCTTCGTGACTACAATCAAATGCAAGAGAGAGTTAGATTCAAGAACGATATTGAAAGGGGATAAGAGAACCTCTCGTCAAGGAGCAGTGGAGATCCTCCACTCAACGCCTTCGAAATGCTCATCGATTGCTTCCACTAGGGTGTCCAGAATGCGCTCTAAGTAGTCTTCGACAATGTGATTGATCCTTGTATTCACGTCGAAGAAGGTTGATTGAAGAATATCAGTGAAGCCATGCTCGCCCCAGGTTAAGCCGTATTCAGTTTTTGGATCCGTCATCCATAGGAGTTAGGGACAAATCTCTTTTCGTCTTGATAGTGTTCTTTGAATGTTGCCGAAGAGAGAAGTTTCTCTTGCAAGTGGAGAGGAAAGAGAGAGAAGGCGAAAATCTGAAATAAGTTTCAGGTTTTTGTAAAGGTGGTGAGTTGATGAGGGAGAGAGGAAATTGGAGAGAGAGAGGGGCGGCTACGGAGAGAGGGGGCCGGCGGTATCAAGAGGGGTGGGGATGGGGAATTATTTCCTAACTCAAATATTTAATTTAGGAAATAATTAGGAATTGTGGGCTTTGGGAAAATTCGGCCAAGGAGGGATTTATGGATTAGAAATTATTTCCTAAGTGGGAAGTTGGGATTAGGAAGTAATTTGAAAAGGATTTAATGGGGGGGGGGGCATGCATGGGCAAGGGGCAATTAATGAGAGCAATTATGATTTCTTAATTTAGGTTTTGGGATTTAGGAAAGATTTAATTTAAATCCTCATTAATTCAAATTTCAAAATTAGATTTAAATTATGCACTTTCCTAAAATATAATAACTAAATTAGGAAAGATTTTGAATTCAAATTTAAGTGGATTTGAATTTCAAAATTATCCCAATTAGTCCTAACCTAATTAGGAAACCAAAGGAGAAGGAAAAGTGGGGAGGAGGCCGGCGGCTAGGGGCCTTGAGTCGGCGACAAGGAGGTGCGGGGTGAGGGAGTCTGGCGACCTATGGGTGGAAGAAATTGTAGAGCTTGGTTAGGGTGTGATGTTGGTTGGAGTTTGGAGGTTGAATTGGTTGTGGCGAAGACGAATAAGGAGGTGGGAGGGGGAAAGACGAAAGACAAGAGAAAAACACGAACCTGGCCGTCTCCAAGGTTGGCGGGTGATCCGATCTCCCTCTCCTAGGGATCTCTCCAAAGTTCTCTCCAAGAACTCTTAAACGCTCTCAAACACAAGAGTGGGAAAATTTTCTCATAATCATTTATTACTCAGAAAATAGAACAGTCGGTTATAAATAGCCTAATACAAGAGACTCAAGAAATAAAAGACTAAAAGGCTCTCGGGGCTTACATACGACACTCCTTCACTAGAAGGGTACAACGGAAAATAAAGCACATGAAATAAAACAAACAAACTACACGACATGAAAATAAAACAATACATGACATAATCAGAAATACAATGAATCGATCGTGGTCGTAGATCGACGACCACGTATGTGGTAAACCTTCCATGATCTGATGTCCCCATCACAAACTCACTCAACCCATTTTTGAGTGAGAATGGTTTACACTGCAAGCTAGCTCCCTTGACGCTGCCAACCACCGCCAACAGCTGCGGTCGCCACCGTCGTCGGTCGACAACCACCACAGTCAATGGCCACCTGTCCCCGCCGACTGCTTCTAGCCACCATCATCGCTGCCACCCTCTGACACCACCACCACCGGCCACCACCCATTGTTGGCCACCACCACCACCCATTGCTGGCCACCACCACTATCCATTGGTCCCCATCATATTTAAACTTTATACTACATTCATTTTGCTTCAAACCAAATGAAAAAAAAAAAAAAAAATCATTCACCTGAATTTACTTTATACTCATCCAAAAAAACTCCAAAGCATTCCTTTTATGTTGTATCCCTTTTTTAGCCAACCAAACAACCACTTTAAAAAAGTGAGCTTAAGGCCAACTATAGATTTTTTTGGGTTTAAGGCCAATTTTAAAATCCATCCGTCTTCTCCCCAATTTCCTTGGGTTTGTTTTCTAGTTTTGCTGGAATTCAATTTCAGCCAACGAATAATTTCTTTCTACAAGCACTTCCTATCATACTGTTGACAATGTAGCTCTATCATTTATGTCAGTCTTCATTGATGATGACGCATTGCCTCATTATTCACACTTGATTTTGTCTGCTAATTGTGGGATGTTGCGCATTGCCAATGTTGACGGCATGCTTCTTGATGTAGAACCAAGCTAGCCATGATTAGGGTGAGATTATTGATTTAATAGAAGGGAAAAAAGGAAGGTGTCCACATACGTTGAATGTGTCGACATACGATGAATGTGGATTTAAAATTAATTCATAATTAAATTCAGATTTGCATGATTTGAAGGACTTTCCTAAAATAGGTTTCCTTATTTAGGAAATAAAATTCAAATTCAAATTCAATTGAATATGAGTTTAGATAATTTCCAAAATTGAAGGGAGCTCATTTAGGGGATAATTTGAATGTCAGATTTTTGAATTTTGGAGCCAAGGGGAGGGATGATGGCCGGCGGCTAGGTGGAGGGGAATTTGGGGATGGCGGCTAGGGGGGTTGGGGGGGTTTGGCCGGCGGCTAGATGGAGGGGAGGGGAATTTGGAGGGCCAGCTAGGGTTTGGGTATAGAGGGAATTTCAGCCAAAGGTTAAGGTGGGATGAAAGAAGTTGGTTAAAGGTTAGGTGAAGGTGGCCGACTGCTTGTAGGAAAGGAGGGGAGGAGGAGGAGGAGGAGAGGGAGTTGGTGGAGAAGATAAACCACGAGCCCGGATGCTCCCTGCGGTTGATGGGTAATACTTTTCCCTCACCTAGAGACTTCAAACAACGAGCCCGGATGCTTCTTGCGATTGGTGGGTTGTTCGTTTCCCTCACATAGGGACTTCACCTCTCTAAAGAACTCTCAAAGCTCTTAAAAACAAAGTGCAATTTTTTTTTTAAATAATCATCCATTACCTCAAACAGAAGAGGGGGTTATAAATAGCCAACATATAATAATAAGACAAATGACAAAAGTGCCAACTGGGGTTACATAGGCATACTTCCTCAAGTGAGGGTAAAAATAAAAAAATGCATAAATAAATCAAAATACAAATAATAACTCAAAATATGGAACGATCATGACCATCGATCTTCTGCTCCTCCTTTGATAAACTTTAACGGTCAGATGTCCTCATCCCTTTTGTTATTGTCATAATAGAGTTTCTACTAACAGTAGAACATCAATACTTGTAACTTGTAAGTGTTATCGACAATGTGCCATTGTTCATGTTGATTCAAAATTGGCATGTCAGTATGTGTGCCAATGCCACACAATAATACTATCAATCTTATCATCACAGTCTTTACCTTGCCTTTAACTTGTGCTATCATTGATGCCCCTGACATTTTACAATTATTCTCACAACTTCGATGGTAATATTATATGTAGGCATATCCAATGTTTAAAATTGCATAATCGGGTATTAAGGCGTTTTTTGTTCGTGAGGCGAGGCGTAAGCCTCAAGGTGTTTTGAGGCGTAAGCCTCAAAATCAAAAGATTGCGTAAACATAAAATAAAAAATTTCTTATATACTAATGAGTAAATAATATATAAAACATAAAAATGCACAATATATGAAATGAAATCAAAATATCCCAATTCTAAGACAACATGAAATATAGTTCAACTCAAACTCCATCTTTCCCAAATCACAGTATTCTTCTCATTAACATATAATTCCATAAATAAATAGCAATGACATATCACATAAGAACTCATAAGTCATCAGCATTGTCATCGCTAAGGGAGTCTTCATTTGATTCATCATTATGATGAATTGCTCTCTCCCCTTCCTCCTCTCCTATAGAGTCCAATGTCTCCGAATTAGCTCCTCCTTCCTCAATATCAGTTATCTTCCTCTTCCTTAAATATTGTTGAATAATATCAAAATGAATAATAGTGTAATACATTAATAAAAGACTAAGAAAACATATTATTTATATACATTTTTTAATTTGTTCTTGAGTTGTGGTGGATGTAGATGCTTTAAGACCATCAAAGAAATCAACATTTAAATCTTCATATTATAATTCATATAACATCACTTCAACTTCATCATCTACAAATCACTCATCATCAGATGTCACATCCTCGCAAAACAAAGGATTTTCATCATCTATTAATCATTTTTTCTTCAAATTCCTATCTCTGAGTCTTCTATTATACATAATGTATGCCAGTGAATTACTGAATTCATCCTCAATGTCGACAAGCGATTTCTCCTGTTTGTATGTACTTGGTTGTAGGTACTCCAATTTCTTTCACAGCCAGATGAAGAGCATGTCAAACCCAAAATTTTCACAGCAAAACGCTGCAATTCTGGAGTCTCATCACTAAATTGAATTCATTGCTCAACTAATATTTATATAAGAGAGTTTAATTAGAGCAAAAAAATAACTTTTAAATAAATGTTTAAAACATTAAATAAAATTAATTGGAGATCGTTTGGCAATTGTATCATTTGCTTGTTGTAATCCAAAAAAGCATTCTTTGTTTCTAAAAGGTACCAATTGCATGTCAACATTTGATCTTTCAATTGCATCATTTATTAGTCGATCCATGCAATGATACAATCCCAACTTTATTTCTGGGTTTGTAGACTTGTTCTTTGCATATTGATACTGAGGGTTTAGGTAATAACCAGCTGCATGCAAGTGTCGGTTAAGCTGTAGCTCCCACCTATCATCAATAATATTCCAAATTTTCATAAAACTTCTCTCTTCGCCTCCTAAGTTGGAGGCAATCATCTCTTTTGCTTCATCCATGGTATTGTAGATGAAACCCATTTCAGGCTTCTTCTCAGCATCCACCATCCTTAAAACTTGAACCAAAGGTATAGTGGTTGTAATGACATATAAGATACTTTGTCAAAATTTGTTATTTAAAACAATCATTTTAATATCTTTTCCCTCAGCCTTCTTCGCCCAAGCACAACTCAACCACTGTGTAGATGTGAACATAACCTCTAAAGATTGTCTAGCATCCAGCATGCTCTCTAAGGTCAAGTAAGCGGTGACAAATCTTGTTGTTGCTAGCCATAGAATTTCTTTCTTTGAAAATTTCCTCATAAGAGCTAGAACTCAATATTGATTGTAAATAAACTTGATTTTTATTTTGCTATACAACGAGCATGCTCTCTTAGGTCAAGTAATGCTGCATATCTATTATTACTCAGAGGATAAAGATGACGAACATTTAGTCATTTAGGTAACAAAGTTTTTCATCTAGATTAGTCTCATAATTTTTCTCCTTAGCTTTTCATGTAAAGAACTCTCTCTCTCTCTAAACATAAATCTCTTAGTCCCTTGGTTATAAAAATTGTTCCTAAACCCAGCAAAAATATTTTCTTATATATCATCTAGTATGGAATGATATTAGCACTACTTTCAAGTGTAGAATGACATGGCCAGAAGCAAGTAACAAATAGAAGAATATGTGTACAGTTGGTCATTTAATTCATGCGTTCTTGATTCAGTACATGAATGTATCTTTGAAGACAACTGCCGGCATTGCAGAAAAATTACATAGTGAAGAAATAGAGGAATAATATCTGATATGAAGCAATAACAAAGTTCAAAATAAAGATTAAAGCTTCAAAGTTCCTTGAGCTGCCTAAGGTTTATAGGAAATATGTATTGGGTATCTCCGTCAAGCAAATACTTAGCAACTATAACATTAGCAGCTTCACTAGGATGATATGGATCCCAAAATAAGTATTTTGAGCGATCCCCACACATGAGAGAAGTAGGCCCGCATGGTACTATTCCAGTCATTGGTCCATTGCTGCAGCAAGCAGAACTTGAACTCTTGAAACCTATGGAAAATTTTATCAGCCACATAATATTGATCACATGAAAGAATATTTGATGCAAAAGAGAAGAAGCACTGTTTATAAGATTGTGAATTTAACTTGAAGATTTGTAAAAAATTGGATTGAATTTAAATTGAAATGAATAGAGCCTAGTAATGTCAGTTAATTTTATTCTAATCTGCCTCAAGCCGAGTTATTGAGGTTTCGTTTGGGATGGTTTTTTTATTGCTTCTTTAAGTGGTTTTTTAGTACAAGAAAGAGAAGCAGCCAAAAAGCGGTCCCAAACGAAGCCTGGGTTTAAAAGGACCAGCTTTGGGCCGACTTTGAAGTTGATTTGAACCAAGTTGTTTATTTTATAAAATATAAATAATTATTATTTGTATCTATTTGTAATATTTACTAGCAAAGTTATTTAATTTAAATATTAGCCTGCAAAAGAAAGTGAGTAGATATATCTTGATGCATTTTATATATGTTAGGATGAACTTTAGAGCGAGCCATTAAATTTGCATTGAGATTAGTGTTTACCTATAATATCATAAATTGCATTAATCTCAGTACAAATTCAAAAACTTTTTGAAGCCAATTCATGCATAAAACACACCAAGATATATTTATGCAATGTTTTTCCTATGAACCACCCTATATACATGACTATCTATGTGCAAATAAGTTGAATTACTTTGAGATTATGAAAGGACCCAATCGACTCGAGATTGGATTATAAAAACATAACAACCCTCCGTTCTTACCATATGATTGGTAGTTATTGATCAGCTCCAACACTAAGTCATAGACATTTGCATGAAGTATTGTGGCTCCAGGAAGGTTCTCATTTAGTTCTATTAGCAAATCCTTCAAACGAGCATTGTATTTTAGAGCTAGCTGGTTTGGCAACTCAACACATTCGGTCGAGCCGACTTGGTTAATCGTTTTCTGATAAGGAATGCATCCTATAGGTCCAACATTGCCTACCACAAACTTCCTTGCATCAAGTGAGTAGAGCCTCTGCCATTAAAATCATACAATTTGTCATTAAAACAAATAAGACAATAGATTAATAATAATAAAAGAAACTGATATACCGAAAGCTGCATTCTTAGATTTCTGATAAGATTATCAACAAACATGTCAGGTGTTTCTAAGATCCTTTGCCCAACAGAAACAACTGGAAGAAGGTAGTTGTTGAGGAAATCATTAGCTCCTATGGTGATTGAGAAGATAGACTTCTTCATTATGTGCTCTTTTGCTTTCTCCTTTCCCAGTAATCCATCAAATTGTTGCCTGGTGATGTTAAAATAATCTATTTGGATGTCCATTCCAAGTCTATTGATCTGCAACAGTTTATAAGCAAAAGTTAACAAAGCTTGTGGAATATTATTGCTTGTAATTTGTAATATTTTGGAATAGGCAATGATTAAGGTTTTGTTTGGGACAGCTTTCTTTCTGCTTCTTAAAATAGCTTCTTAATACAAAATTTTTAATTTTTATACTAGCAACAAGAAAGCGTCCCAAACGAAGCCTAAATTAGTTATTTTCAACATTTTGGCATTAAGAACTCTATAGTTAAATTTTGAAATTGATAGCCAAACAGATATGAGGTTCAAATGTGTGGAACAACAAGAAATTTCTCCCTTCATGATATTTTCTCTTTAAAATTTTCTGATAATTTTCTATGTTAAGATCAGAGAAAGATATGAAGTATAGCTCGTCACATACAAATATTCCTCCAGTTTGGTTCATAATTCCTCCTCCTCCAGATGCATAGTTCACTCCATGCAGAATGGCTGAGCCCTTGGTATTTGGAGCTAGAAATGGTGGTGAATAGTTTGGTTGTCCCAACTCCTCACCTGAAAGAAGTTTGAAAAAAAAAAAGATCAAATATCATACAGAGATTCAGTAGTGCTTATTTTGTCGTGCAAAGAGGAAGAGAGAAGGGAAGACGAACTGATGATATCGGCGATGGTCCTTCCATTAGTGTACCGACCAGTGGGCTGCCCGTTTGATGGCTTGAAGTCGATGCCATTAGGCTGAATATTCGCCTTCGACAATGTCGGTAAATAGTTATTATTACCAGAGTCGACAAGGGAGTCGCCGAAGATGAAGCAAGCTCCCAGGCCTTCTTCTCCTCTCCCTACTCTTGCTATTGCGCCGAGGATCAAGAGAGAGATAGTGAAGATCACAGCCATCTTCTGCTGAATTTTGAACACATCCATACTGAGCTTTATATATCATTTGTTTCTTAAAGGAATGGAGAAAATAGGGGGAGAGCCTATTTGTGTGACTTGTGTAACTGTAATGTCTGGTTTACAAGTAAAAATAAATTGGTTATGACTTTTCTACTTTGTTTGTTCTTCAGAACTTTTCATTTCTTGGGGCAAAAGTAGTGCCAGTGGAAGGAAACGATTGCTTTATTTGCAGGGATATGTAGGCAGTGGCATGAGTGAGTTGCAGTTTTGGCCTTCCAGAATTTCTTTGCTGTTGAATTTGAGAAATCGATGTAGATTTACAAGGCTCAAGTTTTTCAGCGGTTCTTGAGATTTTCTGTGAACGGCACAAGGGATTTAGAAGAATTGAAGAAAAGGATAAAGCATTATTGATGAGTTAGAAGATTTGTTAAAGAATTAAGAAGGTTTAGGCTTCGTTTCGGACGGATTTTTTAATGTTTAAATTAAATTTTTAGTATAAATTTTTTTTAAATTAAAAATTTGTATATTAAAAAGTTATTTTAAAAAATAATAAGAAAGTTGTTTCAAATGAAGACGAAAGTTTCATTTGGGATGATTTTTTACTATTTTATTCTTTTTAGTATAAAAATTCTTTGAATTATATATTTTTTGTATTAGAAAGTTATTTTAAAAAATAATAAGAAAGCTGTTTCAAATGAAGTCTAAGGCTTCGTTTGGGACGGCTTTTTTAATGTTTTTTAAATCAGCTTTTTAGTATAAAATTTTAAAATTTTGTACTAGAAAGTTGCTTCAAAAAGCAGTAAGAAAGCCGTCTCAAACAAAGCCTAAGTATTTAGACCAGTATTAGGTGCTAAAATTTTTATACTACATATAAATATCAAAATTTTTCAGTTTGTCACATAATACTACAAGAATATAAATATCAAATTTTTTTTATTGTCATCGTCACTAGTTAGAAATGCATGTAGGCTTTAGATTGCCTCTGTGACTAATACAGACCTTTTTAAATCTTGGACTCTCTCTTGCTCTGACTAGCCTGCTCTAATTGTGATCTTATTATTAGCGAGTATGCTCTAAAGTAATATTATTATAACATATTTTATTTATTAAATTAAAATTTTAAAGATAAGATTTAGGACATACAGATATTATTATTTGATATAATATTTTATTATCATATTTATTTAACCATAATTCATTATGTAATTTTATATAGTAGGATTGAATTATGAATAAAATTTTCACTAATTTATAATTTATAATGAAAAATTATTAGTATTGTCCATCAATATTATGAAAGGAATTGTCTTGTTTAGATTATTCAATAGAGAGATATCAAAATTGGAGGTATTATATATAATATGATTATATAAGAATGAATTAGATAAATTGTGAATTCTCTAGTAAATTCAATCTTTAATAGGGAGACTTCAAAATTCATCATCTTAGTCTTAATATTGAGTTATTAATAAGCTTCTATTTGTAAGATATGGTTTTTTTGACTTAGTGGCTATTTGATTGGCTGAAAAGGCAATGCAGTCTAAAAGGAATGTAGTGTATTTGAAATATTTTGGAACTGTTATAGGTTTTTACTTATTTTTTGTTTGACTTGAAGTGAAGTAAATACAGTGTAAAGTTCAAAATGATGGTGGTTGGTGGCAGCCGACGGTGGTTGGGGTTGGCCGGTGGTGCTTGACAGTGACCAGTGGTGGCCAATTATGGTCAATGGTGGCTGACGATGGCCAGCTGGCTATGGAAGAGGTTGCGGTCAATGGTGACAATGGCGATGAGTTTCCAGTGTATTTGGAAGCCGCCTTAATTGAAGAAATTTCAAATACACTGAATTTGAACTAGAGGGTGAATTTACTTGACTACCAAATTTTACTCTGCATTCTTTTTACTTCAAACCAAACGTCAATATTTTCAAAACCCTTGCATTTAGAATAGTTTACACCCCTTTTACAACAAACCAAATTTCCCCTTATTTGAAAATAATTTGGAAGATATAAAACTCAGTTATTATATCTTAGAAACATAATAAAACAAATGGACCTGAATGTTAATATACATATATGAAATCAATTCCTTTTAATTTTGAAAGTTGAAAAATTAGTTCCCGTGATTAATTAATTCAGAACTTGAATAATAAAATTCTCAAATTTTATGAGGAAATCATAAAATTTATTATTCATTAGAGAAGCAATTAAAAGTCAAGGTGAAAGAGGTAGTTAGAGATGTGATATAATTTCCTAACTCTAATTATATACTTTTTTATAAAGGAATAAATAAATACATTATTAGATATTTTAAATTGAGTAAATTGTATTATAAATTTAAAGGTACAATTTCATATTTAATACCTTTAAATTAAATTTAGTGGAGCTTGAATTACAGATCCATATGTCCATTTTTCATCACCTTTGTACTAAAACACATTTAACTTATATTTTTTACAAATTAATTAATTGAACACTATTGATTAAAATATGATTTAATATAAATATTAAATTATGATTCAGTTTATAACATAAAAATTTTTATGTTATATAAACAGTTTTTGTTTATATTTTACAAACCTTTTATCTCTAATTAAAACTAGTTTTAGTTAATAGAGATTAATTAACAAAAAGTTTTTAGCACACATGTTTAATATAAAAAGAAGCTTTATGAAATGATCTGTCTATTTGAAATGTTATGTATTGTTTCAAAACATTACATATTTTAGTTTTTATATCTAAATGAAATAGTTTTAATTAAAATAAACTAACAAACGAATAGGAGTCAGAAAGCATATTTTAATACAAAAAGGTTTTTAATGAAAGGTATGGTATGCAGTTCATCTTGATATGCTGGTTAGGAGCTTTGGCTTCCAACCAAAAAGGCTTGAGTTTAAATCTTATATATGTGATGTGTGTATGAATTTGCCTTAATTAACATAAATGTCCAAAAAAAAAAAAAAACTAAAAGTGTGAAAAATTTAAACTTTTCTTACAAGCAGTTGGTTTATTTTTTTTTAATTGAAGGAGATAATCATTCCCTAAGTTTTTTCTAATTCGATGAATAAGATTATGTTGAGAATATAAATTGAATTCAAAAGATATAGTGTTCATCAATTCTTTCTTTTGCGGGTAGAGTGTAATTTCTCAAGTTTTCTATTATTAATTTTTTTTCTTATTGGATTAGAGGCATGATTCTGCCTAAATATTGTCTCAAGTTTATTTGAAAAAGTTGTTCTAATTTTCTCTTTCATGGCAATATTCATTCCAAGAAAATGCATCTTATTGCTTGAAAGATGTGTGTAAGCCGAAATGCTACGGAGGGTTAGGTATACCGGATCTTAATGCTCTTTATTATTGATACGTCATCTTGAAATTATCTTGTCGGGCACGAATCTCGAGGCAAAAAGCTAGCCGGAAACTTCAAAAATTAAATTTGGGATCACATGAACTCCGATTTCAGCAAGCTTATAGTCAAATTGAGCGTCTTAGAAATACGAACCCAACGATACCAAGTTCGACCCAATCCGAGCCCAAATGGGTCCAAATCATGGATCCGAAGAGCTGTTGGAAGGTTCAAACCACTATTTGAGTTACCAAACGGACTCTGATTTTGACGAGCTTATACTCGAATCGAAGGGCTCGACGAGACGAATCCAACGAGCCCAAGATCACTAAATTCCGACATCACTAAGGCATTCAAATGACCAACGAATGGTGCACGATCGTAGGATTCAATATCAACCGTCCATTCAACCACTCCCTATTCGCCCATGATCTCACGCCTATTTACGGGTCATGCCACTCCAGAAAATCTATAAATAGAGCCCTCATTTCTCATAAGAGAGAGGCCGAAGCAAGAAGAGAAGGAGGAAGCTCCTCCTCGACGGTCGCCGGACCTCCGTCGGACTGCTGTCGGAGCCTCGCCGGATCACCGCCGGAGCCTCGCCGGATCACCGCCGGAGCCTCGCCGGACCACCGCCGGATTTTCATTGCACCACTGCCTTAAGGTCCGACGTTCAGTCCCGACGTCCTGCTGAAGACCCGACGTCCTGCTATAGACCTGACGTCATGCTTAAGACCCGACGTCCTACTCAAGGTAAGACCATCAACATCCGATCTTCCAAGTGATACTGGGACTAACACCTGACTCCTTGTCTCCTACCGCCTACGATCCTTCTGACCTCTATCGCCTACTACGGTCTGTCCGACCTACATCACCAGACAACGGTCTTTCAGATCCCAGCTTTCTATCGACTACAGTCCTTCAGGCCTTCGTCGCCTACTATGGTCCTTCCAACCTCCATCACCAGACAACGGTCTTTCAGACCCCAGCTTTCTATCGACTACAGTCTTTCAGGCCTTCGTCACCTACTATGGTCCTTCCAACCTCCATCAACAGACAACGGTCTTTCTAACCCCGATCTTCTGCCGACTACGGTCTCCTGCCGACTACGATCATTCAGGCCAAACAAACCTGTATATGTAACTCCTACCATGTAATGCAATCTATATGATGTACATTTGCTACATTATTCCAAGGCCTTCTCCTAAGGAAGTGCCTCATTTGTAATCGACTACAAATACTAGTGGATTCATTCAAACTGGGCCAGGCCCCGTGATTTTTCCCCATTTTCAGGGGTTTTCCACGTAAAAACTTTGGTGTCTCTTATGAACGCTACACCCTCTCACTTATCTGCGTGTGTGCTGGATCTTCGTACAATGCTAAGACGTTAAACTAAATATTTCTCTACCGCCGCGAATATCCCAGGACGCAACAGTTTGGCGCCGTCTTTGGGAAAGTGATTCCCGACTGGGGGGCAATTAGTGCTCTAATCTCAAAAGATCACACATAGCATCAATATCATAAGAAGCTGATGCGGACTGGGGGGCAACTTTGACTCAAACCATGGTCAAATAGATCCTCCAATACCTTCAACATCAAGTTGATATTTCAGGAATATCTGAGCGAATGCAAGGATACTTCAAACCAATTGCATATATAGTCCCTTGTTGAACTTCTACTCCTTGGGCATGGTCTTAACCTCGACCTCAAAAAGGTAGTAACGGTCTAAAAATAGACCATTCATTATCTTTGATTCGGGATACACGCGGCATTCGCCCCCTCCCAATCAAGACAAAATCGATCCCAGGGGGATCCGATTTGACCTCTTCCACACAGGTTAACATCGTCGAGCAAAGCCTCCGACATACAACATCGGAAAGGTCCTACATCATTGGTGGATTCTCCCGGCCTTTTCCACACAGGCTAACGTCGTCGAGCAAAGGCTCCGACATACAACCTCGGAAAGGTCCTACATCCTTGGTGGATTCTCCCGGCCTCTTCCACACAGGTTAACGCCGTCGAGCAGGGCTCCGGCATACAACCTCGGAAAGGTCTCACATCCTTGGTGGATTCTCACGACCTCTTCCACACAGGTTAACGTCGTCGAGCAGGGCTCCGGCATATAACCTCGGATAGGTCTTACATCCTTGGTGGATTCTCACGACCTCTTCCACACAGGCAAACGTCGTCTAGCAGGGCTCCGGCATACAACCTCGGAAAGGTCTCACATCCTTGGTGGATTCTCACGACCTCTTCCACACAAGTTAACGCCGTCGAGCAGGGCTCCGGCATACAACCTCGGAAAGGTCTCACATCCTTGGTGGATTCTCACGACCTCTTCCACACAGGTTAACGCCGTCGAGCAGGGCTCCGGCATACAACCTCGGAAAGGTCTCACATCCTTGGTGGATTCCTATGACCTCTTCCACACAGGTTAACTTCGTCGAGCAGGGTTCCGATATACAACCTCGGAAAGGTCTCACATCCTTGGTGGATTCTCCCGACCTCTTCCACACAGGTTAACGTCGTCGAGCAGGGCTCCGGCATATAACCTCGGAAGAGCAAAGGCTCTCGCATACAACCTCGGATAGGTCTTACATCCTTGGTTAACGTTGCCAGAATGTCGACAATGGACTTACATCTGATTTCTCCAAAATGTTAAAATTCTACCCGATTTTGAATTTCCTTCTGTCACTGAACTTTTGCCTTGCAGGGCTTTCGACGGACTAATACCCGACGCCGGAATTCTTCTTGACATCGGACTTCTGCTTGTTGGTGGACCTCTACTCGTCGTTAGACTTCTGCTCGTCAGCGGACTTCCACTCGTCGTCGGACTTCTGCCCGTCGATGAACTTTCATCGGTCTTCTGCCCGAGGTCGTACTTCTACACGACGTCGGACTTCTCCCTATCGACGGACTTCTACTCGTCGTCGGATTTCTTCCCGTCGACAAACTTTCATCGGTCTTCTGCCTGAGGCCGTACTTCTACACAACGTCAGACTTCTCCTTGTCGTCGAACTTCTGCTCATCAGCGGACTTCTACTCGTCGTCGGACTTCTGCCCGTCGACGAACTTTCATCGGTCTTCTACTTGAGGCCGTACTTCTACACGATGTCAAACTTCTCCTTGTCGTCAAACTTCTGCTCGTTAGTGGACTTCTACTCATCGTCGGACTTCTGCCCATCGACGAACTTTCATCGGTCTTCTGCCTGAGGCCGTACTTCTATATGACGTCGGACTTCTCCCTGGCGTCGGACTTCTACTCGTCATCAGACTTCTGCTCGTCAACGAACATTCATCGGTCTTCTGCCTGAGGCCGTACTTCTACACGACATCAGACTTCTCCTTGTCGTCAAACTTCTGCTCGTCAACGGACTTCTACTCGTCGTCGGACTTCTGCCCGTCGACGAACATTCATCGGTCTTCTGCCTGAGGCTGTACTTCTACACGACGTCGGACTTCTCCCTGTCGTCGGACTTCTACTCGTCATCAAACTTCTGCTCGTCAACGAACATTCATCGGTCTTCTGCCCGAGGCCGTACTTCTACACGACGTCGGACTTCTCCCTGTCGTCGGACTTCTGCTCGTCAGCGGACTTCTACTCGTCGTCAGACTTCTTCTCGTCGATGAGCATTCATCGGTCTTCTGCCCAAGGCCGTACTTCTACCCGACTACAGGCTTCTGCTTGCCGTCAGACTACTAATCGTCGTCAGACTTTTGCCCGTCGACGGACTTTCGTCGGTCTTGCACATGGCGCTGCACCTCTACCCGACTTCATACTTCTACCAGATGTCGGACTTCTACCAGTTAATAGACTTTCGTCGGTCTTCTGCCCGACGCTGTATGACTACTGGATGTTGAATTCCTGTCTATCATCATACTTCTCCCCGATGCTGGAAGTATGCCCGTCACTTCAACCTCCCTCCTTACAACGGTCTATTCTGACATCCATCGCCAACTGATTAACATCAGACCTCCGTAGAATATCTCGAAGAAGAAGGGGGAATCTCCGAACTTCCTTGCCAAGAGAGGGGCCTCAAAAAATTAAGGGAAGGCCTCAATAGTAAGAACAGAGGGAGAAGAGAAGAAGGGGGAATCTCCGGACTTCATTGCCAAGAGAGGGGCCACGAAAAATTGAGGGAAGGCCTCAATAATAAGGACAGAGGGAGAAGAGAAGAAGGAAAAATCTCCGGAATTCCTTGCCAAGAGAAGGGCCTCGGAAAACCGAGGGAAGGCCTCAATAGAAAGGACAGAGGGAGAAGAGAAGAAGGAGAAATCTCCGGACTTCCTTGCCAAGAGAGGGGCCTCGAAAAACTGAGGGAAGGCCTCAATAGTAAGGACAGAGGGAGAAGAGAAGAAGGAGAAATCTCTGGACTTCCTTGCCAAGAGAAGGGCCTCGGAAAACCGAGGGAAGGCCTCCATAGTAAGGACAGAGGGAGAGGAGAAGAAGAAGAGAAGAAGAAAAGAAAAGAGGAGAAGAAGAGGAGAGGAACAATTTTTCTAAAGGCCTAGGGGGCCTATTTATAGTTTTTGTAAGTGAAGAGGGGAAGTTTCTAGAGTTTTCTAGAATTCTCAAAAAATTTGAATTTTTTCTGAATTTTTCAGAATTTTTTCAGAATTTTTTGGATTTTTCTGGATTTTTTAAATGCACGTGGGGCCCAAAAAAAAAAAATCCCACCGCCTCTCAAGAGGCGCGTCACGCGCCCCTCCAGCCCGCGCAACAGCGCGGGCACTCGCCGGCGGCCGGCTGGTGTGCCGGCCAGTTTGGCCGCCAAACACTTCCGGACTCCGATTTTGGCCCTAAAAGTCCAAATCGGACATTTTTGGGGTCCCCGGACACGTTTCTCGACGTTCCGGACTCGATTTCGGCACTTTCGGAGCTCAACGTGGCCTCTATGACCAAGTTCAAGCAAGCCATTAATTTTCGGAACACATTTGTTGGCGTTTCGACCAATGTAAAATACTACGACACATATTTTCGGACTTCTGGAGCATCGACGTCCGAAAATAGGGGGGCAACTGATACGTCATCTTGAAATTATCTTGATCGGGCACGAATCTCGAGGCAAAAAGCTAGCCGGAAACTTCAAAAATTAAATCCGGGATCACATGAACTCCGATTTCAGCGAGCTTACAGTCAAATTGAGCGTCTCAGAAATACGAATCCAATGATACCAAGTTCGACCCAATCTGAGCCCAAATGGGTCCAAATCATGGATCTGAAGAGCTGTTGAAAGGTTCAAACCTCTATTTGAGTTACCAAATGGACTCCGATTTTGATGAGCTTATACTCGAATCGATGGGCTCGACGAGACAAATCCAACGAGCCCAAGATCACTAAATTCCGACATCACTAAGGCATTCAAATGACCAACGAATGGTGCACGATCGTAGGATTCAATATCAACCGTCCATTCAACCACTCCCTATTCGCCCATGATCTCACGCCTATTTACGGGTCATGCCACTCCAGAAAATCTATAAATAGAGCCCTCATTTCTCATAAGAGAGAGGCCGAAGCAAGAAGAGAAGGAGAAAGCTCCTCCTCGACGGCCGCAGGACCTCCGTCGGACTGCTGTCGGAGCCTCGCCGGACCACCACCGGATTTTCATTGCACCACTGCCTTAAGGTCCGACGTTCAGTCCCGACGTCCTGCTGAAGACCTGACGTCATGCTTAAGACCCGACGTCCTACTCAAGGCTAGACCATCAATATCCGATCTTCCAAGTGATACTGGGACTAACACCTGACTCCTTGTCTCCTACCGCCTACGGTCCTTCTGACCTCTATCGCCTACTACGGTCCGTCCGACCTACATCACCAGACATTGGTCTTTCAGACCCCAGCTTTCTATCGACTACAGTCCTTCAGGCCTTCGTCGCCTACTATGGTCCTTCCAACCTCCATCACCAGACAACGGTCTTTCAGACCCCAGCTTTCTATCAACTACAGTCCTTCAGGCCTTCGTCACCTACTATGGTCCTTCCAACCTCCATCAACAGACAACGGTCTTTCTGACCCCGGTCTTCTGTCGACTACGGTCTCCTGTCGACTACGATCCTTCAGGCCAAACAAACCTGTATATGTAACTCCTACCATGTAATGCAATCTATATGATGTACATTTGCTACATTATTCCAAGGCCTTCTCCTAAGGAAGGGCCTCATTTGTAATCGACTACAAATACTAGTGGATTCATTCAAACTGGGCCAGGCCCCGTGGTTTTTCCCCATTTTCAGGGGTTTTCCACGTAAAAACTTTGGTGTCTCTTATGAACGCTACACCCTCTCACTTATCTGCTTGTGTGCTGGATCTTCGTACAATGCTAAGACGTTAAACTAAATATTTCTCTACCGCCGCGAATATTCCATGACGCAACAATTATGCTTATAATTGCTCTCTTATTCGGAGAATTTTAAATTCTAGAAGTCTTTTTGTCTTTTTGGGTTAAAGGTAATTATATATCTTTGTGAAAGATGTCTTCTTATAAAGCTTCTAGCTTTTGCAAAGATCTTTGTAAGCTTGCTTCTAGCTTCAATTCGATTCAAGATTTTTTTGTTTTAATTCTTATTAGCATAATATTTCTGTGTTTTAATTCTTATAAAGCTTCTAGCTTCTAGCTTCGATTCAAGATTTAGTTCTGAGTTTTAATTCTTATTGGCATAATATTTCTGTGAAGGATGTTATCTTAGATGACAACTGGTATTTACCGCTTGGCCTACAATTTTTGAATGTCTTTATTGGTATTCTAAACACTTCTATCTCTTATCTTAAATGGGAGAATGTGCAATATCCAAAGTTTAAGAATTTTTATATTGCTTAATTTCAGGGGTTTGTTAAAGTCTCCTGGTATAAATATATTTGGCATAAACGATATGCCTTGAGGTACTCCTGTTATGCTTGGATGACTTTATTATATAGGCTTAAAACTGCTGATATTCTTTATAATAGAAATATTTATTCATTCTGTTTGTATTTTGTCGAATTCTAATTTAGAATCTTATAATCATTTATTTTTTGATTGTAAGTTATTTTTTTCCATTATTTCTTCTTTTATTCCTAATCTTAAGCATTTTTTTAACCTAATCTTTTTCAAGTTTTTGATTTTATTGTGGAGCTTAGTATTGCTTGTAATATTAGATATTATTATTTTTTAACTACTTGTTGTAGTTTATAATTCATTTGGCATGAAAGGAATGATATGAGATTTTCTGGGATCTGTAAGAATTCGGATTCTATTTCCAGTCTTATTAGTAAGGCGATTTTTGCTAAAATTTTGGTTTGAAAAATTTTTACTGAGATTTTGAAATTCATTGTCTAATTGGTTAGTTAGTTTGTTTTTTTTTTCTTATGATTTAAGTTATGGTAGGACTTTTTAGCTTGTCTTTTATTTTTTTTTCTGGTTTGTTTTTTTATTATTACTTGTGGCTTTTATTTGTGGCTATTCTTGTCAACCGGTTTTTTAATCTGGATGGACATTAAAAGCTTGTTTTTGTTCCTCTATTTTTATTTATGTTAGCTGCTGGTTGTTTTGTTGGCAGGTTTAGTGGATTTTGTTTGTGGTTCTTGTTGCTGTTGTTGCTTTTTGGCAGTAGCTGTCTATGGATTTGTCTTTCTGACGCTGGATTTTGTTGGTTGAGTATTTGTTTGCAGGCTTGTTCTCTCTTATTGCTTCAATTTCTTTTTATGTTTGGTGTTACTCTTGTTATTGCGGGTTGCTGTTGCTGCAGCTGCTGGTTGGAGGTTTGTTGATGCTGCTTCTACTTTGTGATTTTTGTCTTTGGACTAGGTTGCTGTTGTGTTGCTTTTTTTTGGCTCTCCTTTATTTAGGGTGATTTGTCTTACTGTTAATTCTAGCTTTTCTTATATTTTCTCTAGTTTATTCCTTTTTATTTGTTGTTGTTTATGACTATTATTGTGAACTGATTTTTAATCTGGATGGACATTAATAGCTTTTTTTTTTGTTCCTCCATTTTTCTTTATGTTGGCTGCTGGTTATTTTATTGACAAGTTTTCGTGGATCTTGTGGATTCAGAGTGTAGTTCTTGTTGTTGTTGATGCTTGTTGGTGGTAGTTGTTTGTGGTTTTGTCTTCAGACATTGGACTTTTCTGCTGGGTCTTTACTGGAAGGCTCTTTCTCTCTTATTGCTTCAGAATGTTTTAGCGGTTGTTGTTACTTCTGTTATTGCAGGTTGTTGTTGTTGCAGTTGGTGGTTGGAGGATTACTTTTGATGCAGCTACTTTTTGTAGTTTCAGTCTTTGGACTTGGTTGCTGTTGTGCTCGTTTTGGCTCTTCTTTATGAAGGGTGATTTATTGTATTTAGCATATTTTCTGCTATTTTCTATGTTTTATTTCTTAGCTACTCTATTTTGTAGCTTTAGTTCTTGGGTTGGGTGGTTAGTTCTTGTTTTTTTTTTTCTTTTCATTGGGTTGTAAGGTTTTCTTACTTCCTTTTGATTTTGTAATCTTTTTATTCTTTAATGAAAATTGGGCATGTTTGCCCCTAATTTTCCAAAAAAAAATATTTTTTTTTCTTATTTGAATAGTTATTACAATATCCTCTTAATAACTTTTTACTTAATAACTTTTTTACGTAAATTAATATTGAGAAAATCTCAGTTTAATTTTCTATATCTCATTTTTTATTTTCATATTGATATATTAGATATTATAAATCCTACAAATGGTATTAGTGCCAGAGTTTTTTTTATATTGATATATCATCAAAAAATTATCTTGATCGGGCATGAATCTCGAGGCAAAATCATGTGTGAATTACCAATTGAAATGCATGGATTTGCTAGAGTCAAATATACTAAATGAGCAATACAGTGCAGCTCTAATGCCAGCAAATAGTGTTATGCACTTGGGCATTGTTATAACACAAGTAATGGGAGATACACATAGTAAATCAATCGGGAGTAAAGCAGAAGAGGGAGATAAGCACTTATAAACATTCCTTAAGTTAAAACCTTCGTTGTTTAAAGGTGATATAGGACCATAGGATACAGAAGACTGGTTACTGAGGATAGAAAAGATCTTTGACAACCTGTAATGTCCAGAGAGCCGAAATATATCCTTAGCTATGTTCTTATTTGAAGGAGAGGCAGAGAGATGATGGATTGGACGACAAATAGAGAAATTCCAAATGAAGACTAATATTGAGATCACTTGGGATGAATTTACTATTATATTCAGAATATGGTTTATACCTCCATCAGCCCGACAAAAGATGTAGGAAGCTTTCATTAAGTTGGAGCAAAGACGTAAGAAAGTGATGTAGTATGAGATCGAGTTTACTGCTCTTGCTAGTTATAAGTCTTAGGGGTGTCAATATTTGGCACAAACCAAAAACTTGACCATAAAATTTCGAGTTAGGGATTTCAACTCGTTTGTAAAACTGGGTTGGGTTCGGGTTGACCTGAAAACATTAAATCAACATGGTTTTACTCATTTTTAATTGATTTAGAAGATTGTTATGAAATAAGTAAACGATATTTCCAAAAAAAATAATAAACCATGTTGCCCAAACTGAATTAAGTTTGATTTATTTTAAATTGATTGAAGTAAATCTTACTTTAATTCGATTTAGCTAAAGACATTTCTTATATATATATATATATATATATATATATATATATATATATATATATATATATATATATATATATATATATATATATATATATATATATATATATATATATATATATATATATATATATATATATATATATATATATATATATATATATAAAACTCATGTGCTTGGACAAGTCGGGTAGGAAAACTTTAAGTAAACATTTTAAATAAAAAATATTTTAGTAAAAATAAAAGAAGCGGGTAAGGTTTGGGTCCGAAAAATCAACCATTTTGCAAAAACGGGTTGTGTTAAAAAGTGTCGGGTCAGATTCAGGTTCAATCCGAACCAGGCCCAAAACTCGCTTTTGACAGCCCTAATGATCCTTATTGATCCATACTACTAAAGAAAAGTGCTACATGTTTATGCAATGGTTGAATAGGGAGCTCAACATCCATTAGTGCCTTTAAAAATCTAGGAGTTTTCTGAGTTGGTGGAGCGGATCAGATTGATAGAAATTGATTGCAACACCAGCATCCAATTATGAGGTGAGCTTTAGGTATTATGTTAGCGGGAGAAGGGGTAGAGATGAACTAAACAGAGAAATATATACTGACAAGAAAGGCATATATAGTGATTCAAGGGAATCTACATCGGTAGCATCTATTGACTGTTGTGATGAGTACATTCATTATGGTCGACGACATTCTAGGAAGTGCTACCCATTGAATGGATGATGTTTTCACTAAAGACAATATGAACATGAGGTAGCATATTGTCCTCAAAGGGAATTTCGAGGAATGACTGATTCTGTTGCAAGACAATCTAGACAGATAGAAGGCCCGAGGACTATAGGTTCCAGAGCAGCATATAGTTAAAGGTTAATCAACATGATAAAATGATAGAAATATCAGTGATAGTCAGAAAGAGACTGTTGCATCATGACACCTACACCACAAAATTTAAAGGTGACCCGAACTAAACTAGACTCAAATAGTTTACCCATTACACCCTCAGCCCTCATTCCACTCCATCAACGTAACATCGTGCGCTCATGTACCTGCTTTACCTACGGCCCGATGCATTCATTGCTGGATCTCGATCCGACCGTCCCTCTTGCTCCACGTGCTGTATAGCTTTGGTTCGCCTCATTTCTCTTCCCGAGCAATGGAGACTTGGTTTTAACAACTTTTATTTGGTCCGGTGAACGTACGTTCCTCTACATTCGGCCACCAATGTATTAACGCCACATAACAGGAATAAAAGACGCCGACCCGACCCGCTGTTTTTTGGGTTCTCGCACATGCGCGATGCAAAGGGCTGAAGAGAGGAAGACGACAGCTGCCCATAAATGTCCGTCTTCATCTCAGTCTTGAAGCTGCAGAACATCAAGCCATCAACGCTGTATCCAAAGCGATTTTCAAATCCAAAGGGAGAAGCCAGTAATAAGCGATTATCACTAAAGCTGTTGTTGCCCGAATACTGCGGAAGCAGACGTTGGTACGCTTGCTGCATTGCTAGCAATTGATTAGCTTGCTCGGCATCAGCGCTTCTCCGTTGCATCAACTGACATTCTCAGTTGCCTTGGAGTCGATAGAAAATATAATTTTTTCTAGCAATACCGAGCAAATCCCTAGCAATACCGAGCAAATCCTGAGCAAATACTAAGTTTTTTCTAGCAATACCGAGTTGTACTGAGTTTTTTCTAGCAAATCCGAGTTGTACTGAGTTTTTTCTAGCAAATCCTGAGCAAATACATAGCAAATCCTGAGCAATACCGAGTTGTACTGAGTTTTTTCTAGCAATACCGAGTTGTACTGAGTTTTTTCTAGCAAATCCAGAGCAAATACCGAGCAAATCCTGAGCAATACCGAGTTGTACTGAGTTTTTTCTAACAATACCGAGCAAATACCTAGCAATACCGAGCAAATCCTGAGCAAATACTGAGTTTTTTCTAGCAATACCGAGTTGTACTGAGTTTTTTCTAGCAATACCGAGCAAATCTCTAGCAATACCGAGCAAATCCTGAGAAACACCGAGTTGTACCGAGTTGTAAAAAACTCGGTACAACTCGGTATTTGCATGGTATTGATCTTCACAGAGCGGTATTTCTCATTTTTTTCAAAACAATACCTAGCAAATACCGAGATACCGAGAAAATCGTGAACATAGCATTTCCGGGTTCCGCTCCGGGTCAAGTCGTCCGGCCGCGGATTTAGAGTTAGAGCACCTGGCGACATGTTATTCGCGGCCGAAAGTAGCTCTACGTCAGGTCGTCAGAGGACGTAATAATTGTTCTGGTTTTAGAGGTGCGAACTGCTGGTGGTAGCGAACGCGATAGAGTAAGGGAAGGGGGCAAGATGTTCCTGCGGCGGTTCCTGACGGGGGGAATGGGGTCTTTGTTGATGGCGAAGGTGAAGGAAACGACGGGAATCGTGGGCCTCGAGGTTGTGCCGAACGCGCGAGAGGTGTTGATATCGCTGTACACGCGGACGCTGAAGGAGATCGAAGCCGTGCCGGAAGACGAAGGGTACCGTAAGGCCGTCGAAAGCTTCACCAGCCACCGGCTTCAGGTCTGCCAGGACGAGGAGGACTGGGAGGCGATCGAGAAGCGTATCGGATGCGGACAGGTGGAGGAGCTTATTGAAGAGGCCCAGGACGAGCTCAAGCTCATCGCCAAGATGATCGGTCGGTCTTCTCGCTCTATTGTTATCTTTCATTTTCTTGGATGTGAGTTTGTTCATTTTCATCTTTAGGGTTCAGTGTTGTTTAAATTGTGAGGTGACTGGCAGCACGGAGATTCCTTTGTTGTCCTTTTTTCTCCGATTGAGGGATTAGTTGGTTGATTTGAGACATCATTCCTGTGGAAGCCCGTGTTTTCTACGACTCTGCTTGTTTCGTTTGTTTTTCTTCTTGGGCAGGGCAGTGAAAAGATGATGACTTGGTCTCGGTTCATTTACGAAAGTAGAAATTGGCCTATATCTAGAATTCCTACAGTATTTTCTTTCATTTAAAGACAATGTTTTTCACTGAAACTTTAGATTTATAATTCTCTTGATTTTTCCTTGATTTGATTTTTTGAAGTGAATGCCCTTCAAAGTCAAAATTTGCTGAAGTAATGGATTTGGTAGTTTGAAGAACATGCCCAAGCCTACGGTTAAATGCCAACGAATTTCTTAAGCGCACCAAAACTCAACAAAATGTGAAGTTCATTGTAATCAATAGATGTGAAAAATAGAAACGTAACATACGACACATATAAAGTCTTGGCCATAATATTTATGTCAAGATAAATACATACTACACAATTCTTATATATGTATTTACATATCTAACATCTAAAATTTGATATTTACTTACAAAGCACCCAAGTCATTAAATCACATAAAAAATATAACTATTTTCAACCTTTCTAAAGTGAAATGCATTTTTTTCATGCATATGTTTTAATTTGATTGAGATAGTAAAGTGTTATATAAATAAATATCTAAGTTTAAATATTAGATGTGTGAATATATAAGAATTAAGTGGTATGTATGTAAATCCCTGTAAATAAAATTGTGCAAACATGAAAAAACTAGCTATCTATCTCTAACATTATATATGCTCATCTGAATCAGAAAAATTGTGATGGAGCTATGCCACATATTTGATTTGGCTTGCATGAAAAAAAAGTATATGTGAAATACAGAATAACTAAATTGACAAGTATAAGTGCACATGATTATGCATGCAAAGAAATCAATACATGGTAGTTTTACCTTCATTTGACCCATAATTGCTGCAAAATCAATTATATAGAGACCAGAAAAATGATAGCAAATTTTTAAATTTTTTTTGGTAGAATCAAGATAAAGCAAATAAAACTAGCATCTCTCAAGATTTTTGATAGAGTATCCTCATCCCTTGACCAGTTAGCCCTTACTCTATTCTGCAAATCATTTGAACTAGAGAACATGGAATGAAACTTAGGTTAAATACATTTCTATAAAGGGAAAATAAATTTTTAGCCACTAATTTCAACAACGAATGGCTCTATGACCATGGATCTATGGAAAATATAGTACAGGCTTTGAAGAAGGGAAGAAAGTCTTGTAATTAATGAAGGCCCTTCACAGCAAATAGAATGAATTGGAAAAGGTTAAGACTTGCTAGACGATGAATGGTACAAGGGTGGACAAGAGTACAATGAAAAAAAGGCAAGAAAATGGTGTTGGTACATAGATTGGTAACATCAAATGACCAATAGAGGCCAAGAAAGGCCAAAAGATTAGGAATATTATAGTTAACATTTCGAAGAGATAGGAGGACCATTTGATCAAAGTGTGCAATAATAACCACATTGATATATAGAGCTTCACTAATGATGATTCATTGATAATGGTGAACTTAAGACTAAAGAACCAAGCCTGCGCATCAACACATCTTACAAGAAAGACCTCTATGCTTGGATGCAGTGTGTTGTAGGGGCTTTGAAGCATTAGTATGAGGAATAATGAAAGAATGGAGATGGTTTATTTCTATTTTTCCTCTCCTTAAGATTTTTGTGCATGTTTCCTTACATGAAGCAAGTAAAAAGTTTATTTATATTCATGATGATTATGATCATGATAAGGGCTCACATTTAATGGTAGGTAACAATGAGGCTTTATTATTCACATTATTCTCTTCGATTGGAATCAGTACCATTATCCACCATGCCTCATCTCAAAATCTTGGTCTATGATTCAATTATTGGGCGTTCATTGTACTCTATGAACTGTACAATTCTCCTTACAAATAATTGAATAGAGGTACCAAGACTATGTAGAATGTAGTGCATGTTCAAATATAGTTTCAAGTGCAACATTAGATGCGAAATACGTGTGTAATTATACATCTTTTTTGACATACTTCATTTTAAGAGAACTCGTGAATTACAATGACTTCAATATCATCAATTTGAACTTAACTTGATACTTGTGTGTTTAACATGTTTTATGTGAGAGATGTAATAAGTGAAACATAATAAACAAAAGATGATAATATAATGGATTTGAGAACAAAAGGAAAAGAGGGAAAGAACTAACATATAAGAAAGAACTCTTGTTAAAAGAAGGAGATCGTTTCTCTTAGAGTCTTCAAGTCTCATACTTTATCAAGGACTACAAATCCCAAAATAAGCAAAATGTTAATGTAATGCTATAGCTAAGTCCAAGCTATTGTTGGGTTATTTGTACAGTGTGTGCGTTTGAGTTGTGGGGAGTTTGGGATTGCTACAATGTTAGATTTCTGGTCTTTGTGCATGAATTTTTCTATTTGTGTTGTGTGGTGGTTTTATGGTACAATGTTGAAGTTATGGGATTTTTAGATATAATTTGTCATTGATTTTATGTCTACTATTAGGAATTTTGGGATTATCTAGAATTATATTGGGTTGATTTTAAATAAATCATAAGAAGGGTGGGGGCGCGGAGATTCTACAAATTGATGTTTTGAGGAGGAATGTAATTGATTTTTTTTGTTTTTTGCTCAATAAAAATTCTATCCAATTTTAAATCTTGTGAGTGCGAGTTGGATGACAGATCTTTCTCATGTGGTACTATTTATCCTACTTAATTTCAAGTGAAATCATTTTATTGTACAGCATGAGGTTTGATTTTTCTTATTTTTGTACTCACGTTCATTGTTTTTATTTCTTCTACATAATTTGACATTGGCTTGCTTAGCGCTCATGATTTTTTTTTTCCATTTGGTGCATAAATTCAATTAATACCCAACCAAAATAAATTACAATAGCTCACTAATTTAATATAATTCTATATCCTCGTTGAACTTATTAGATTATTTTGATCATTTTGTTTTTGGTTGGGTATTAATTCAAGTATTGTCTATATATTTTTCAAAAATACCAAGTGGTTGAAATATTTGGGGGCTTTTGATTTGTGAATCCTCATTTTTTCTTGATGTATTTACACTTGCATCATATTAATTGCATTAGTGAACCAAAACTTTGAGTCATCTGGATCAAATGGTTTGTATATCCAAAGAAAATTTAATTCAAACTAAATATTATTCTCGTACATATCTTAAAATTCTTAGTTTTAAATTATATGATAACGAGGTAGGATAGGGGTAGCAATTTTTTGGTGAAGTCATATGAGGAGAAATAGTAGAATAATAGTGGTATAAGGAAGTTGCAACCCCTAATTGGAATAGTTGTAATATAAGCTGTAGTGAGAAATTGTAGGGGCACTTACAAGAAGAGTTCAATTGAAGGAACGTTGATTGAGCAAACCCACAAAGAAAAGCTGCACATTTTATCTAACCACTGTAAGAACTCTTGGAAATAGTTTTAGAGCAGCAAGTATCTCATAAACATAGGGATATAATTGCATGGATAGGATAGGCACTGCATGAATATTTTAGAAACCATAGCAATTTTTCTTACAAAATTTTGGCTTCAACAAATCGTTATGTTGATATTCTTTCATTAGATCTGTGCATATTTGTTTGATTTTCTGTGGTGTGGGTTGTAATTCCAATTCACAATATTCCTTTAGTTTTTGCTATTATTGATGGATGCAATTTGATCATCAATAATGACTTCAGGAACTAGATTTGGATAACCATTTAAAAAAATGCACAATAGATGTATTGTATTGGATGTAAAACCAAAAGGAGACAATAGTTTTAACATATATTAAATACTTTGCATATTGAGATATAGTTTCAAATAAATATCAGATGTAGAATCCTTTTGGAACTATGAATCTTTTTTCACATCAAAATATTTATTTGAAGAATATTCGCGAATGACAATTTCTTCAATCTGATATAGTTTGAACATGGTTGATACTATTATTATTGTGTGTCCAACAGGCTTTAGATGAGATATACAACTAGTCAAGCCTGATAAGTTGAATAAGACAAGATGAAGAAAGAGACAGAGGGAAAAGTAAAGGGAATGAAATAATGGATGGGCAATCTCTCATGCGTGAACAGATTACTTCTTCTCACACTTGATTACTGATTAAATTTCCTGAAATAAGAAGAGTGGTTTGCATATCTAAAAGCAAGTTTTATTAAACTAAATTGTTTTTTTTTACATGTTTCAAAATGCTTTATTGTAAACTTCATATAAACCTAATAGGATAGTTATGGCATCGCCTTAGAAGCCATTGGAGAAGAAGCCACCGAACAATAGTTTCATAAAGAAGCTAGAAACCTTGCCATTTTAGTCGATAGGATAAGTTGTCGGGAGAAACTATTGGAACAATTGAAGAAGAGCTTTATCAAAGAAATATAAACAATATATATAAATAGAGGAAAAGTTAAAACCTGTATGAAGAGTAGTCAAAGGTCAATTGAGCATCACACTCATAAGAAAAGCTGCGCACATATAATACACTTTAGCCAGTTGCCACAGATAGCCCATGTAAATAACATTAAAGTTGCAGGTATCTTATAAAATTATGAATGTAGCCACAAGAATAGGATACGCACTACAAGAATAGCGTAAGCCCTATGCCTATTTTCGCTTTAAAAATTTTGGCTTCAATGAATGGTTATTTTGATATTCTTCCAATAGATTTCGACATGGTTATTTGATTTTCTGTAAAGATATTTATGAATCAACATTTTTAGGTTTGTGTTTCGGCTTCATACAATTTTTACTTTTAGTGGTGGACACACTCATGTAGTAGGATAAATATTTGATGTTGTTGTTGTAGCGGTGGACATGATTTAAACATATAAACAATAGCTCTAGACTCTCGTGTGTCTATTTAAAAAATGCACTGATGAATTACAAAGAAGAGATGAAAAAAAAAAATTCAAGACAATGGTTGATGGTTCCTAAAGCTATATTACCTTCTTTTGAAAATGAGACTGATACTAATGTTTTTTAGATTATTATATTTTGCATTTCTCCAAGTATGTTGTATATATTCTTCTATTTTAGAGTCGGGGGGAAAATATTTTTTTTTTATTTAAATGGACGAGGACTATATGAACTCTTTTGAATTTTAACTTTTCGTTATTAACATTTGCATTATATTTATACTTTTTAGAATTAATATGAAGCTTCTAACAAATATTTTTATGCAAATCATGTATATGAATAATGGGCAGTTCAATAGGATATGCTGCATGTAAGGCAATAGAAAAATTATTTATATGAATTCTAATTGGTACATTAGATTATTCCAAGGGAAAATTGAAATAAAATTGTAATCAATATTTTTCATCTAATAATTGTTAAAACACACTAATATGTTGTGTATATCATATGAATAAGTAGTTTCTTCTTAGAGAATTAACCCAATTGGTTTAAAACTTGAACATAATGAGTTTTTTTACTTTTAAAATCAATTGAATAAGCCGAGTTTTAAATTTTAGGTCTTTTTTAAAGTACTTTTCACGAATATAGTCAAGGAAATATAGATTTAACCAACATGCTCGACTAGTTCTTTTTAATGAATTTATGGAATATGAAACCAAGGGCCAAATAGATCAAATTATCTATTTGGTTCCTCGACTTGAGGCTAATATTAGCGTATAAATTCTTATGAGTTATAATGTTGTATTATTAAATTGATTTGACAACTTATATAGATATGATTTATTCAGCTTCAAAACAGGGATATATTTAGATTTTAAGTTGAAGTTAAGATATGGTCTCATTCAGATTTAATTTCAAATCCTGGTTTTGAATTTTATTTAATTTTAGGTTCATTTGCATTACTAAGTCTAATGCAAACTGTGATGCATATCATAATTAATTTCAAATTCTACACTTTATGTACAAATCTTTTGTTACTATAATTTTTTTTTTTCATTTGATTCATCACAAATTACAATTTATTCAATATGATCAAGTTTAACCACACTTGGTACTATTGTTGATGTGTGTTTATCAAGCTTTCAGATAGATGTGGAATAAACGAGATATCTTGACACTATTATCATATTATTTAAAGTTGTTAAATTGATCATGCATAAAGAATTTTGATGATATTTAGAATCTGACTTTAATAAGGTATACCATTAAAAAAAATTATATTTCAATGATGTTATTGATAGGAAATACTTGAGTTCATAAGTAATCCTATCGGATCTACTTGAGTTCGCAAGCAACCCTAATACAAAATTGGTAAAAACAGCGAGGATATTCAAAATCAGAGATGAA
This sequence comes from Dendrobium huoshanense, assembly GCA_016618105.1. Taxonomy (NCBI): domain Eukaryota; kingdom Viridiplantae; phylum Streptophyta; class Magnoliopsida; order Asparagales; family Orchidaceae; genus Dendrobium; species Dendrobium huoshanense. The sequence goes on along the minus strand of CM028347.1, from coordinate 76,042,566 downwards.
ACGGCCAAGAAATAATAGAACTTTATTAAATACTCAAAGCAAAATAAGCTAAAAGAAAAGATACAATTGATCCTCTATTCGAGAGGAGGGTCGTTCTCTCCCAATCTCTAGACACTAAGTGTAGAGCCAACAACTCCAAGAGAACACCAAACTAAGCATGCCTTCACCCTTCCCCCCTCATCTCTATTTATAAGCCTTCGTAGCCCCATAATTGCCTCTCTCACCTTCCATACAAATATTTAATTTAGAATTTAAATTTCCCACCTTCCATATATGTATTTAATTTAGAATTTAAATTCCCTAGTGGACCCCACCTTGAGCGGCAAGCCTGAAATAGGCTGTGGGCCCTACCAGCTATGCATCATTATATTAATATCATATAGAGTTTGGTTTTGAACTATGATTTCCTATACATTTAACGGAGCTGATTTCCCATTAGAATTATTGAAAACAAAAGGCTAAGCAGATAGGAGGCCATTTCAGTCAACAATTAAGTTTTTCATCATTAATGATCAAGAAAGAATTTGGCATTCTGATTATAATTATTTTTCATTGTAATAAAATAATTTTGTTGGTTTCAATGATGTTCGTTATATGTAATATCATGTGTAGTGTACACAACTTACGTTTTTATGTCATCCTTAGTCATTTTCCTTGGCAGTTTCATGAATTTATGCTTTTTAAATCTATGTGATTCTTCTCTAGCTATGTTGTGCTGCGTAAATAATATTGCTCCAATTGATCCCAATTTCTAAGTTGAATCGATTAGCTAAAAAAATGGTCATTACTGAAAATAGTGGAATGTCCTCATCTTAAATCTATATCGCGATGGGGGAATCTATTGTGTAGTTGTTCGTGAATGAAGGGATATTTGTGAGTTGTTGGTGATCTGGGAGACCTTGTGATGATATATGCGGCACATTTGCTGAAGTTCAACTTATCTATTATGAGATTGACTGACGGAAGATAAAGATGAGCACTCAAACAAACCGGTTGATGGTATCAAAAAAGAGGACCGGTGATGTGATCGAGGGGCAACACAAGTAATAAGGGAGGAAGTTGGAGTCAGAGTGCAATGCTGGTTGGGGTTGAATTAGGGAGCACGAATAGGAATGAGCAAGTGGGTTTTAGATGAATTTATGATGAAATTAGTTCCATCGCAAATTCTTTTACCCTTCCTCTCTAGTTAATTATTACGACAATACAAGCATATGTCACTAACTTATCTCTATTTATGACATTGTTTGCTATAAATAGTGTCAATCACAAATGTGATAATTTGTAATAGCCAACCGCATAAAGTCAGAAGTTTGTCGGAAATTAATTATTTTATAGTAGTGATTGTTCTCATTAAAGTGCTAGGTGCATTTGTCAATCCAGATGGCATCATCAACCGTTAAATCAATATGATGTTATTTATTCCTAGCGGTGATAATTCATTTAAAAGTTCATTCCTACAAATATCTTTCAAATCAACTAATATTTGATTAACATTATTATACAATGACACAACTTTTAAATATTGCACTATTTAACTCTACACCAACTACAGTACAGATCACCCCTTCATGCTCATCATCCTTCTCTCATCAATCTTAAAGGCATAGTATTTGACCTTTAAAAATGAGTAACATCCAATGCTTAGCCAAAATAACAGGAGCTATGCTTATAAATAATACATTTTTATAGACTCTATCAATACATGTGGTCGACTGAATCAAAACTGTAAATACTTAGGCTACAAAAATAACAATTTATCAATCCAGACTACCTTTTATAATTGTGAATTTTATTCTGATTTCAACTTCATATGATTAAAGGAAATTCTAGGCATCACAATTGTGCAACTTTCACAATCAATTATGAGCATGCAAAATTTCCAATGGTAAGCCTTGAGATCAATGGTAAATGGATTGCAGTGAAGTAACTCATCCTATGTACCCTAGAAGGTATTCTAATAATCCAAAATATATAGATTCTTTTGCTAAAGAGAAAATATGTTAGAGTACAAAATATATAGACCCTAGAAATGATACTTTTTTAAAAATAAGTGGAGTTGAGAAAATTTCCCATAGCCTCAATAATTTTATGAAACATGATTGTAAAGGCAATATAAGGTTGGAGACTATTTAAAAACCAAGAGAGAACAGCATAATTTGGAGAATTTAATGTTATCATCATGAGCCAGAGTTGATGCTTAAAAGATAATATGATTTTTCGTTGGAACCACTAAGAAATCAAATACCCTCAACCACATAGGTGGGTGGTTCCATTGAATATTTTTTTGTAGGGGTGTCGAAGGTAGAGTAGGGTTTCGCATCATGTAAGGAGATAAGGTCAGTTATAATGCCAAGTAAGAGATGGAGACTCAGTTAAAGGAAAGATGTCAGATTATCATCTGCATAATGTGGAAGAGTAGGATAGTGAAGTGTGAGTGAAGCTATTGTATAAGGCACAATGGTTAACCATAATGACAGGGTTGTGCAACAAGTGCAGGTGAGGTGTGAGCAATATGCATGCATGCAAGTAGGGGTGTCGATATTTGACACGACCTGAAAACCCGACTCGAACTCGACCCAAAAATTTCGGGTTAGGGTCAACCCTAACCCGAAACGGGTCGGGTACTGGTTCAACAAATCGACCCGTTTAAAAAACTGAAATGGGTTCGGGTTGAACCGAAAACCCGCAATTGACCTGAAAATCCATTTTTGACCCAGAAACCCGAGATTAACCCGTTTTGACTCGAAAAATAGCAATTTTTGGTCGGCCCCAGGTCATTCGGGTCGAGTCGGGTTGACTCGGGCCCAAAGTAGGTTGGGTTCGGGTCCGAAAAACCGACTTGTTTGCAAAAATGGGGCGAGTTCTGGTTGACCCCGAATAGTCCCAGATCATTTCCGAGTTCTACTTGAATCCGACCCGTGATCTGAAATTGACACCCCTACATGCAAGTGAAGCTAGGATAGAAAACAGTTGGTAGTGACAAAACCAATAGTTGGAATGAAGTTAGCTAGCAACAGGCAAGCAATCATTGGAGGGCCCCAAGCAAGTGAGCATGAAAAGATTGCTCTATGCTATTGATTAGATATTTGAGGCCTATGAATGGACATACATTATCAGAGAATAGTACACTAATTATGATCATATTAAATCACATGTAATGACCCTCCTTATGTTGTCTAAATTGGATTAAACGACTTTAATTTGTGATTTGAAACTAAGTAGAGTTTTTGTTAGTAAGGTTTGATGGACATATTTCTTGGTAAACTAAAATATACGTGGAAATTTTTTTGTTTTTCCTTAGGTTTCATGCAGCAAATGCATTTTTTTTATCTTATGGTCATCAAATTGGATTAAAATACCGTGTGCTTTAATCAGTTCACCATGACCAATTATCATTTTTTATCAAGCTAATAAATATATCTTGCTGATGAGATTGATTTTATCTTATTCGTGGATTGCAGAGTGGGATCCATGGGGCGTGCCTGATGATTATGAATGCGAAGTCATTGAAGATGATACTCCTATTCCTAAGCACGTTCCTCAGCACCGACCGCCACCGCTTCCTAAAGAGTTCTACAAGACGCTGGAAGCTGTTCAGTCGAAACCAGCCTCAAAGGACGAGTCGTCCAATCAGTAGGAGTCGTTATGTATGTTTAAAAGCTTCCAAGATGCTTTGAATTTGAACCTTTCAGCTTGCTTCCTTTGTGTTGTTAATTAATAATGTACTTAGCTTCCACTGGAAGTTATATTAACTACCCGTCTATTGAAGAATTTTTTTTTTCATGTCCAGGTTTGTGAAAGATGAGAGAGATTGAGAGAGAATGTTATGATTTTGTTTGATTTTTTTTTTTTTTTTTTTTTTTTTTTTTGTGATGAAAATTTGATGTCCATGTTTCATCTCCTATTTATAAGTGAAGATCAAAGTTAGTGTTATAGAATTAAGTATATAATGTAATGATATAGAGAATATATACATTGAATTTGATATTGTTAGATTTCATTTGAAATAACTTTCTTAATGCAGCTGCCTAGTATAAAATTTTTAATTTTTGTATTAAAAGGTTGTTTTAAAAAGCAGCAAAGTTTCGTTTGGGACGACTTTTTTCCTGCCTTTTAGAGCGGCTTTTTAGTACAAAAATTTTAATTTTTGTACTAAAAAGCCACTCTAACAAGTAAAAAGAAAGTAGTTACCAGATGAATTAGGCTTGTACCTGATTGGATGTCACAACTAGATGAGTTCTTTTGGGGATTAAGGCTTCATTTGGGAGGGTTTTCTTCCTGTTTCTTAAAGTTGCTTTCAAGTATAAAAAGTTTACTAAAAAGTTGTTTTAAGAAGTCATAAAAAAGCCGTCCCAAACAAAACCTAAGTTTCTTACGGAGGATAAAGCTTGAACTATCACTTTATATGGTTCTTGATTCTATTGTTCATTTCAAAAAGCTGAGAAGTGCTAGTTAATAAAAGTTTCAAAAAACTATTTATCATCAATAGATGTTTTATTATTCCAATGAACTAAAACGTGATTTCAACAGTTGGATCAGTACATGCTTTCTTAGAGTTAATATGATTGATCTCCAAAAATAAATTTTTTTTTGTAAATGGAGGATTTTATCTTCAACTAAACAGTTAATTTGAACAAGTGGAGTTTACTAAGTCCCTCATATAATAAATTATCTTCAATATTAATAACAGGAAGGGTTCATATATCAGTAGAGAAATCAAGAAAATATGCATAAGATTCAATATTATTAAGAATTTGAAGAGGTTATAAGTCATTGCATGTAATTTCTTAATACTTAGATATTTGATAATACTCTAGCCACATGTTACTCAAAATATAAATGTACACTATTTCAAAAGATAACACTTTGATTTTTCTAGATATATTTTTAATATATAAAAATTTTTATGTGGGCAAATGTAAGTCTCTACTTCCTAAACTATTTTCCTACTAGATATCTAAGTAGGCTTCTTAATATTAAGTTTACTATTTCAACCATCAGTTTGGGGGTGAAAAGCATATGAGAATTTTAATTTGATGCTAAATAATTTTTATATAGTCTTTTAAAAATATAAAATAAATTGAATATCATGATCAAAGACAATAATTGATGGAAGGATATAAATGTGCATAATTTTTTTAAAGAATATTTTAATAGTTTGACAAACATCATTAGTTTTAGAGCATGGCAGGAAATGGACATTCTTGAGGAATCTATCAACTATTGCAAGAAATGCTATCATATCCTCGAGCTATACGAGCAACCCTAAGATAAACTCCATCAAGAGATCTTCACGAGGCCTATAAGGGACAAGTAAAACAATAAATTAACCAAACTTCTATTTGGTGGCTATTTTATTTATATGTTAGACATTTAGATATTAATTTTTTGACATCTCTGAAACTCTTAGGTGTTTGCCAATATAAGATCGTTGCAACTTTGGCAGGGTAAGGTTTTACTCTAGTAATGAAAATGATAAATAAAAAAAATTATGTTAGTTTGTAAAAAGAAATTTTTCTTCAACTTGTTGTATAACTTTTTTCCTAAGAGTCTCCAAAACTTTCCTAAGATGTTGCATGTGGCTTATTTCACTTGAGCTAAAAATCAAGATGTATTCAAAATATACATAAAAATTTTTTCCCATAAAGGGCTGCAGAATTGTATTCATCAACCTCATGAATGTGCTAGGAGCATTTAAGAGTCCAAATGGCATGAACAACCATTAATAAAGCATATTGAGAGTTTTAAAAGTATTTTTTTCATTCTTCTCTCGATCAATGCCTAATTTGATGATAACCACTGTTGTGACTAATTTTGGAGAAAAAAAAATTCCGCTGATATTAACTCTAGCATATTGCATAGTCAAGAAATAAGAAATCTATATGTTATAATAATTTTATTTATAGTCTAACTATCAACACATATTCTCCATGTTTCATTTTTACTTGAAAATTTTTAAGGTCGGGCATCACATGGACTAATATTTTCTTATATTAATTCTTTCTTAAGTAACTCCTCAACTTGGTCTTTTAATTTTAGTATGTTTATTGGGATTCATTCTATAATGAGGAAGGCTATGAATTTAGAAAGATTGAACTAAATCAATATCCTGGTGCATAGTTCTAAGAGGGGGTAATTTATCAAGAAATACATTAGCTATAATATAACTATACTAAAAAAGGAGTTGGGAGATCACAATAGGTATGTGAGAATCATCAAAGTTTAGGGTTACTTCTTTTATATGTAGCAACTGAAAAATACTTAGATTAGAAAATATCCTTTTAGCGAAGTTCCAATTCCTATAGTTTTCATTGGTGAGATAACAAAATTAGGTAAATAGAGGTACTTGAATTATGATAAAAATTAATAATATTATCCATGGTATTAGGGTTTTTAAAGATAATCGATTGAATATTAGTACATTTCCTTGTTATAGATTTAGTTTGCAAATCACAACTTATCTTATGATATACTATAATAAGTGTTTCTATATAGATTTGACTAGTAGAGTTTAATAGTTTTGTTATTATATCAAAAATGTAAGTATTCTTTCTACCATAATGAGTAACACTCATGCCAAATAATCAAGGTCATCCTAGCAAAATATGAATAATATCCATGGGAAGGACACCTTATTAGATTTGATTTTTATAACTGTTAATATTAATAGGAAGTAGGATTCTACTAGTAGTGGGGAAAGAAATATGACTAACTCAACTAACTTGAAAAGATTATGGGTGTGGTTTGGTCATAATATTGGCTATAGTAATGATGTGGATTGAGATGCATGTCATTCATTGCATTTTATATTTTTATAACTAATCCACATTGTTTTACTACCCATAATATATAAACTAAAATATATTCTTCCTTCTCTTATCATCTATCTCATTCTTAGTTATAGTCAGGCATCCCATTATATTAAAATGAGGGAGGGTCAATTATATACTCAAATTCTTCATCAGATAATCACCTAAACATCTTATGTGGGATCCTCAGTTACTTACAAGAATAAAATTTGGGATTTTCATTGATATTACATGTGAAGCTTCTTATGGATTATTTTTGAAACTTTCTTTAATAGAAGTTTTGGATTGGGAAAATAGATGTTGTGGGTCTAATTGTAGATTTATACGATGAAGTGGAGGGAATTTGATCCTAAGTTTAGATATATGTTTATTTATTTTGTTGCTAAACCGAAAAAGCATAATAAAAGGCTTCTTCTAAGGCCTAGAGGTCAAATAGATCAACCTTATTCATGATGTCAGACTTAAGTCCAATGAAAATTTTATTAACTAGTTAGTAATCATTATCAATACTATCAGCTATAGAAATTAGGTCTTTAAAGATGTTTAAATAATTATTAACCAAAATACGACCTTGCTTTAAAGTCAATAATTTCTCATACAATTTTTTATCATGATGTCTCGGGTAATATTTGGCTCTTAATATATATTTCATCTCTATATATGTTAGGGTGGTTCTTCCTAATCTATGCTCCTTTACTAAGATGTTTTTTCATGTCCAATTAATTGCATTTTTATAAAATTAACTTGTTGATAGTTATCCATCTTATATCTTTAACAAAAGTCATCCATTTTGACTAACCAATATGGGAACCTATTAGGATTATGAATACCATCATAGATGGAAGCTTCAAATTTAACTCTTCTAGAGGGATCATTAAAATCATCAACAGTTCTATGAGGATGGCCACTTCTATATCCATTCCTAAAGTTGTGTTATCTAAAATTAGGTGTATCCTCTTCTTGATTTATGATAGAATCATCATCTTCTAAAAGTTCATTTTGATACGTGAAATATGATTTCTATTTGCAAATGATTCAAAATAGCTCTCATTTGATTCTTTAGTCATTGTGTTTGAGTTCTAGTCTCCTCAAATGATTCCTTGGCCTTAATATCATTTTCATAATCATAAGATCTAAGGAATTAACTATGCTGGTCAAGCTTATAATCTAAACATGAGAAAATGATTTGGGTGTCATAAGATAATTTTTTTAAAAATAAATAAAAAAAGAACGAGAGGGGAAGGGTTATAAATGAGAGAGAGAGAGAGAGAGAGAGAGAGAGAGAGAGAGAGAGAGAGAGAGAGAGAGAGAGAGAGAGAGAGAGAGAGAGAGAGAGAGAGAGAGAGAGAGAGAGAGAGTGAAATTTAAAATATAGATGCCAAAATAAATTAATTTCAAGTAAAAGAATTTCTAAGTGAGGTGGGGTATAATAACCTCTTATGTCTAGAACTCTCCATATGCATTTTAGGCTCTTTTGAAAAGGTTCTTTTAATTTTGAATACACTAAATTCACACACACACACACACATAAAAGGCAATTTAGATTTTTTTGAAAAAGGTTCTTTTAATTTTGAATACACTAATTTTGAATGCAAGAAGCATATGCCTATACCTATAAGTCGAAGCCCTTATGATGACCAACTATTCAAATTTTGATAAATATATAATCAGTTTTATCATAAAAAATTAACACTAAAAAAATAAAGAAGGTTATATATAGTTTTCCAAGAACAAACATAATGTTTTTATTTTCTTGAAGTGGATCACAACCTTATCAAGATTTTATCCATGATAAAAGTTTATGGATATGTTCACATAGGGATATTGTCTAAGCATTTTGGTGGTTCTTATTAATCAAATTTATGTTGACACCATAGGCAATATATATATACAAGTGATTAATATGTTGAAAAAAATTATCATAAAAAGGATATACAAACCTGAAACTTGCTAAACCGAATGGCAAGCCTTTCGAGTAAAGTCCAGCCCAATTTTTTTTTTTTGTCTAAAAGTTATGACTATATTTGGTCATTTCCAAATTTGCTCTAATACTAAATATAATCGCAGTGGGAAGCCTTTTGGTGAGATCAATGGCTAGAAAAAACTATGAATATTTAGTTTAATGTTTAAAAAGTGTTTTGTGATTTATTGCAAAATGGAGATTATTTTAAAGAGGTATACTTGTAGGAATGCTAAGATTAGTCTGGTTTAGTTTAATTTGGGCTGATTTGGAAGATCATTTTAGGGATTATCTTTTATGTGGATAAATGACTAAAAATGATGGTAGAAGGTTAGCTTATGATGTGAACTTATGATATGGAGTTGATGGTTTAGTTTGTTGGAGTTTAGGTTGATGTCGTGTTCATCAAATAAGACTAGGTTCAAGGGTTCCCTAGTTGGGTCGCAAGCTGTGCAGAAGTTTTTAAAATGGTTTTAAGAATTTGATAAATAATTTATATTTATATTTTTATTATAGTGTCTCTCCTTTAGCTCTTACAGCTTGTCAGAGAAGCCCTTACAAAATTTCTTCCAATAGCCCGGTGCAGCATAGGACCATAATCCTTTTCACCCTTCTGCTGAGGCAGAGAACCTAGAATCTTTTTCACCCTCCTGGTGTGGTAGAGAATCTAGAATCCTTACCCTCTTGGTGAGACAGAGAACTTGGAATCCTTTTCACCCTCCTAGTGAGACAGACCTAGAATCCTTTTTCACCCTCATGATGAAGGTAGAGAACCTGGAATCACTTTCATCTCCCTCGGTGCAGTGGAGTAGTTGGTCTTTTGACATCAAATAGGTCATCTTCCCAAAGCTTCCCTCAAGACAAACCTTAACACATGGAGGAACTCAGGTGCAAATTCGCCATAGCAACCCACAAGGATCTTCCCTTGCAACCCACAAGGATCTTCTTCTGCTCTTACAAACTCCATCCTTTATTTCCCAAGTTCTAGGCTCTCTTTTTAAGTTTTTTTTCAGAAAAAAATACTCAATGGATGCCAAAAAAACTTTTATAAATTCTTATAAAAAGCTTAAATAGAGGGCTTAAAAAACTAAAAAAAAAAACTCAAATGATTTTCTGTTAAGATGATTGTGTAGTATAATACTTATCATACAGTAAAATTTATTCAGCAAAAAAACTCTTCTATTTTCCTCTATTTCTCACTCCCATGAGTGTGTGTGTGCATAGTCACAAGGCTAGCATACACCTTTACAAGATTTGACTCAAGAAATTGAAAAATACATTAAAAAAGTTTACTTACTCTTTTAGCATATCCTATTATTTGGGCGTGAAAAGTAGTTTTTGAAAAGTTTAATCTTATTTGGGAGAAATTTAAATTGACTTTGAATTTTAATTCTAAAATTGAACCACCCATAGGAAAAGATATATTACCTCGAGAGGTAGAAATAAAATTTCAAAATGGGATTCACTACAGGAAAAACAGTTAAAACCGGCGGTTTTTACCGGCGGTTAGTGTAAAAGTACCGGCGGTTTGGCAAATTACCGGCGGTCTGACGGCGGTCCATTGACCGCCGGTAAAAACGGCGTAGGAAACAAATTCCGACGGCCTTTTACCGGCGGTTTATTTTTGCGGCGGTTTTCCGGCGGCCCATACCGCCGGTGCTCACCGGAATTTCAACCGTCGGTCTTTCGGTAAACCGTCGGTAAACCGCCGGTCCATATTGTTGTCCGGCGGTTTAGCGACGGTTATATAACCGCCGTTAGTACCGGCGGCACAATGAGGGATAGGCACCGGTAAGCCGCCGTTAAACGCCGGCGGCTAAACCGCCGCCCAAACCGTCGGTAACACCGACGGCCTACAAACCGCCGGTACAAACCGCCGGTAATAGCTGTTTTTCCTGTAGTGATTCATATTTAAAATTACAAATTCTATCAAAAATATCGTAGTCAAATTTAGGAAAAAACTACATATGGCCCCGAAGGGCCAAAGTAAAGTTTGATCGAATATCTAGCTACGATAATTTAGATGAATTATTGTTAATCTCATATTCAAAGTTTTATCAACAAATGATATATCTCCCTAAAGGAAGAAAATTCTATTCATTAATGATTATTTGAATATATATGACGATAATGATTGTTATTGATTTTAAGTTTTCAAAAGAAAATTAATTGAGTTTATATATATATATTTTTCTCTCCATTCACCTCTCTCATTCCCTTAATCATGTCTTTCCATGGAAGTAAAGAAGAAAAAGGAAGGTGAAGAGAAATCAAGATTTTGGTTGTCAATTTGTTTTATCGCTTTAATGAGTATTGCCCAAATCATTGTAGGAGACATTTATAATATTTCTATTTTTAAAGATTTTGATTTTGTCTGTTTGATTTCTCCAAAAATAATTTTATCATATTTTCTCAATATATAATAAACTTTCATCGCATAACTTAATTTTTATATAATGTAGTACCGATTATTCCAGATATTTTGACTCATTGATTTTATAAATTTTTTAGGTAGTATGATAATTATTGTATTTTATATAATTTGCATAAAATAGTAATTTTAAAATTTTAATGCAAGCAAACTATTAATATAAGTATTATGAATGAATATGAGTATGGGATTGGGTAATAATAGATTGATATTACTGTATTGGTGTAAAAATAAGTAAATGTTATTTATTTACTAATGTTGGTTGGGCATTGATTAACCTGTATAATATGGCAGACCAACGAGCTTTTCTTTAAATATTATGATTTTATGTTATCCTCTATTGATTTATATGGTTCACTGATTGAGAGTTATAATCAGATGATTATTGTACCGATGAATAAAAAGTTACAATTCTATTTATTGAGCCAAAATTGCTGATTTACTAATTTTTTGAAAACCACCATGAAAGATAGAATTTCTTACTTGTTTAATGTGATTACTAGAATGTATAATACTATACTGATTTATTGGTATTATACTATTTTGCTATTTTTACTGATTATTATCACTGTATTGTTTTATTATTACTAAGAACATGAGTTTGATTTTTGAGCTTGTGATATAAGATACACTACAGGGAAAACGCTGAAAACCGGCGATTTTTTCCGGCGGTTAGTGTAGACTTACCGGCGGTTTTTTATGTTACCGGCGGTCTAACGGCGGTTTGTTAACCGCCGGTAAAAACGGCGTAGGAAACCAATTCCGACGGCTTTTTATCGGCGGTTTATTTTTACGGCGGTTTCCCGGCGGCTAATACCGCCGGTGAACACCGGAATTTTAACCGTCGGTACTCCGGCGGTGTGGCCGCCGATATTTCTACCGCCGGCAAACCGCCGGTCAAAGTACCGGCGGTTTTCCGGCGGTTAAACCTGGCATCGTCTGGTTTATTAGACCGCTGGACGGCGCCGTTAGACCGCCGGTAAAGTACCGGCGGTTGACGGCGGTTATAGCCGTCGGTATTACCGACGGTTTAAACCGTCGTGCGTCCATCGTATAACCGCCGATGGCCGTCGATAAGCCGCCGGTACGTACCGGCGGTTTAATAATATAACCGGCGGCTTTATCTTGTTCGTCCGGTATCGTCGTTTCCGGCGGCCAAACCGCCGGTTAGCCGCCGGAAACCTGTAGCACCTGAAAAAAAAAATTGACAGCATCCCCTCTATTTGAGGGAGGTTCACCCTAAAGTCTAAACCTGCAGAAAAAGCATATATATGTTGGGCAACACGCCGCTATATTCATCACAACCAGAAAATACAAAATTCATCACAACATTACAATCACAAATACACAAGATAGTTCATGATAATGTTACAATCACAAGTTCAGAAGTTCCCAAGTTCTAATTAATACATTCATCAAACATAATAAACATCTAATCATCATCGGTATCCTCACTGTCTGCAGATGGCTGCTCCTGTTGGTCCTTCTTCCTTTGTTTTCCAGCTGTGTAGGATTGCAATCGTGCTTGCATTTCATTCTGAGCCTTCCTCATTTCTTCAATCTCTCTAGCTTGAACCCTTTTCATCTCTTCAATCTCTCTAGTAAGTGCTGCAACCCTCTCACTTACAGATTCTTCAGCTCCACTTGGATCATGAAATGCAGAGGTGTATGAACTGCCCTCAATAGCAAAAGCCTGTGAACCCATGCCATATACCCTCCCCCTCTGTCTTCCACCAACAACTTCTGACCATGTCTGATACTCAGAAATATGGGCCGATCCAGAAGATGATCCCTCGCCAGTGGACTGCCGACTTTCTCTAGCTCGTAAGAAATCATCCTGCGAGTTACAAATAGTTTTATTAAAATAAATTTTTATTCTAAAAATCCAAAAAATTTTACTCACATGAGCCTTCTTAGACTTCTCATCAACCCACTGGTGGTCAGCTTGATGTTGATGAGTTCTTGTATGCAGCTCCAATGGTGTTGGCTCCCGACCCAGGTGCTCTTTCTGCAAATTTGATGCTTAGTTATACTAACATAAATATATGTAATAAACCAATTCAAAACACTTACCAGTCGCCGCCTATGTTCTGTATGAGGTACAGATCCACCAGTATGAAGAGAGCTTCCTAAACCGCCGCTGTCAGAGGCTCTGTTCTGTTTATTCTGCTCTCTCATTTTTATAAACTCCGGGGTAGCCCAAGCACTACTCAAATCTGCCCAAACGCCCTCTCCAATCCAATTAGGCCTCTGCCCGGACTTTCTAATGTCCGTGAACATGTCTCTGAGACGGGTCGCTCCTCTCCTCTCAAAATTTGATCTGATCCTCGTGCTGTACTCAGGCAACCACCTAAATTCTTTCTGTACAAATGTAGGCAATATCAAAAAGATTAGTACAAATTAAATCATATATTTGAAATCATACCAAAAAAAAATTACCTGAAATTCTCCAAACCACATATCTCTAACTAGCTTTGGGATCTTCTTCCAGGATAAGTAAGGAGCATCATACTTATTCTTTATTATATCCCGGATCATATGTATAGGTGGCCTTGAAGGATTGAAGCTGCAAGTGACTTTGTTTATCAATAACATGTAATATATCAAAATAAAAACAACTGAATAACTTAAATTGAACTTACTTATCGCCGTCAGGCTCGATGTATTGACGCTTATCTGTTGCTGTTGCAGGATCGGTAGTGCCAACCTCTGGTGGTCGTGATGGTCCACCCTGTTCATGCTGCACCGGATAGGGGTAGTAATATGGGTAAGGGTAAGGAGGGTGAGGACCAGTGGATGGACCAGCAGCCTGTGATGATGGTGGGGGGTAATATGGATAGAATGGAGAAGCATGTGTCTGATCTGGAGAGGGGAAGCGAGGACTCGTCGAGCTGGGAGGGAAGTGGCCAGGGAAGTATGGAGGTACAACAAGAGGTGGATCTAACTGTCCCTGACCCTGCTCTGGTGAAGGCTGCTGGCTTCTGGCAGGTGGTGGCGGTGGTGGTGTAGGTAGATCTGGTTCAACTGAAGGCCCCTCACCTACCTCAGTCTGTGTGGGTACTCTGCTAGTCGTAATCTTCTTCCGGCGGAACTTTGAGGCAAATGATTTACGAGGAGGATCGTCGCCTGAAGCCATCTGCAATATTAAAAAAAAAATAATTGAGAAACAGTTAATAAAACAGTTAATAAAGCAGTTAATAAAACAGTTAATGAAGCAGTTAATGAAGCAGTTAATGAAGCAGTTAATGAAGCAGGTAATGAATTACGAGAAGCAGTTAATAAAGCAGTTAATGAAGCAGTTAATAAAAGACAAGGTGGCAAAATACAATATCATTTCTAAGCAGTAATAAAAATTACAAAACATTTAAATTCTACAATTCTAAATTACAGAAACTAATCAGAATCATCAAAACTATTTTCATCACTCTCAAGAGTATCTTCACTTTCATCCTGGTTCTCTTCTTCTTCTGAACTAGTTGAACTATTGACATCTTCTAACTCCATTTCAATAGTAGAGGTTGTAGTTGGCATATCCTCAATTTCAACAGGCATATAACTTGACATCTCATCCTCTTGATGTGCAGTTGCTACAATGTATTGTTGATCAATTATTCCCCGTGCTTTTGTTTTTATGACAGCTAACCAATCTTGTTTGTCTCTGCGACCACTGGGATATTTGCTGAAATAAACTTGAATAGCTTGGCTTGCTAACACAAATGGATCAAACTTTCCGTATCTTCTACTATGTTTAACATCTACTAAACCATACACAGGATGAACCCTTGTGCCTCTATTTTGTACTGGATCATACCACTGACAGTTAAATAAGCATACAAAGTTCTCATCTTCGCCTGGGTATTCCAAGTCAAGGACCTCATTCAAAATACCATAATAATCACACTCATCTTCTTCATGAGTGTTTCCTCTAACACATACTCCACAATTTTCAGTTTTTCTTCCTTCACTCCACGATTTGGTATGAAATCTGAACCCATTCACTATATATATTGGCCAAGTTTTTACTTTTCGCATTGGACCCCATGCTAATGCTTGCAAACCTTTATCGAAACATTTGTTATCAGGATTTTGTACCTAAAAATATTTTCAAATTTTAGTATTTTTGATAATAAATAAGATTTAAATTTATAAAAAAAAATGTACTCACATATGATCTGAACCAAGTTGGAAATTCATTTGCAACAGCTTGCTCAATTTCCCTTGAATCTGTCAAAGGCAAATTGCTTACGAAATACCTGGTGACAAATAATACATAAGTATTTTAAATAAATATTACTAATTTATTATTAATATTATATAAGAACTTACTCTAAGATTGGCTCAACTTCTTCACAGTTCAGTAGTATATACAAATTCGCTGTATTTATTTCTAAATCGTTGAGATATCTTTCAACATATTTGCCACTAGGCTTTCCTTGCCTTCTAAATACTGTTAGTGTAGCATGTGATTGTTCTTCTACATCGAAGTCCATGTTACGACCCATTTTTGTTCTTGTACTCCTTACATGTGGCTCGAAATAGTAGGAGCAAAAGTGAGTTGTTTCTTGAGATAAATATGCTTCACATATCGATCCTTCTGGTCGTGCTTTATTCTTAACATATTTCTTCAACTTGTTCAGATATCTATTAATCAAATAAAAATATGTTATCTTAACTGATTCAAAAATATTGAGTAATTAATAAAAATCTTAACACATTTACCTTTCGAAAGGATACATCCAACGATATTGTACAGGTCCACCAACTCTAGCTTCGTAAGGTAGATGGACTGGAAGATGTTCCATAGAATCAAAAAAACCCGGGGGAAATATCTTCTCTAACTTGCATAGGATGATTGGTATGTTATCCTCGTACCTCCGTAAAGCATTTTCACTGAGTTTAGATGAACATAAATCTTTGAAGAAAATGCTAAGCTCAATCAACGGATTTGATATGTAATCCGGTAACATACTGACTATGATCGGAAGAAGAACCTCCATAATTATGTGACAATCATGACTTTTGAGTCCAAATAACCTTGCAGATTTCAAGTCAACACATCGGCTTATATTTGATCCATAACCATCCGGCATTTTTAATCCTTTAAACCACTGACATATCATTCTTTTTTGCTCTAACGTGAAAGAGTAAGGAGCTTTGGGCTTCATTAGTTTACCGTCAGTTGTTGTTACCAACTCCAAATTTTTTCGCCGATAAAACTCTTTAATGTCCATCCTTGCTTTGACATTATCTTTACTCTTGTCTTTAACATCCATAATTGTATTAAAAATATTATCCAGAAAGTTCTTCTCAATGTGCATAACATTCAAGTTATGTCTTATCAAATTAGTTCTCCAATAAGGTAATGTCCAGAAAATACTTTTTTTAATCCAATTATGTTGAACACCATAACCCGGAAATTTAGATTCTGATAGCATTGGATAATCAATAATTGTTGGAATGTTGGATAGTCTCTGTAGTATCTCATCACCACTTAATCTGGGTGGAGGAGGTGATCGCTCAATTCTGTTTTTAACAAATGCTTCTTTATTTCTTCGGAACTGATGATTAGCATTTAGAAACATACGATGACAATCAAACCAAGTATTTTTTCCTCCATGTTTTAATGTGAAAGCTTTACTGTTCTCCATGCAGTAAGGACATGCTAATTTCCCTGCTGTGCTCCAACCAGACAACATACCATAAGCTGGAAAATCACCGATAGTCCACAGCAAAGCAGCTCGAAGGAGAAAATTTTGTTTTATTGATATGTCATATGTGAGCACTCCTTCTTCCCATAATAATTTAAGGTCATCAATTAATGGTTGTAAATAGATATCAATCTTAGCCTTCGGATTATGTGGTCCAGGTATAATCAGAGTTAAGAACATGAACGGAGTAGTCATACACATCTCTGGTGGCAGGTTGTATGGTGTTAAAATAACTGGCCAACAAGAATACGGTGTAGCTGTTTGACTATAAGGAGTAAAACCATCAGTACATAATCCCAATCTTATGTTGCGGGGTTCAGCAGCAAATGAAGGATGCACTCGATCAAAATGTTTCCACGCTTCAGCATCTGATGGATGAGAAAGAACATCACTTTTTGCTATTTTCTCCTTATGCCATCTCATATGGCCTGCTGAACTCATTGATGCATAGAGCCGCTGAAGTCTTGGAATAATTGGTAAATAAAACAAACGGGAATATGGCACATCTTTCTTTGGACGACGTTGTTTTCCCGAGTTCTGCTTAAAACGAGGTGCATTGCAGCTGCGACAAATAACTTCTGCTGCATCATCCTTATAGTATAACATACATCCATTGATACAACAATCAATCTTTGTAGCAGTGAGACCCCAGCTTGGATACTAATTTCTTTGTTCGGTACAAGTCTGAGGGAATTATATTGTCAGCCGGATTAGTTTCCTTCATAAGACCAATAACGTCATTAAAACACTCACGGGGAATATTATACTCAGTTTTAATACTTAGCATCCTCACTGCAATGGATAATTCCGAATGCGTACTGCAACCTTCCCAAATTGGCTTTTGAGCTGTTTTGGTTCATAATTTTTGTTTTTGGTTAATACTTACACAAAAACTAGGCAATTTTCTAATAAGTAACGAAATTACAAAAGTTGGTGAAATGGCAGTAATAAAGGAATTGGTGCCAAAGCGAATGGGCTTTGTTCCTTAGACTAGTGGTATGGCAAGGGACACATTAGAAGGAATACCAAAGCATGCTTCTTGTTGGCTAATGGAGGGCCTCATAATGATATTGAAGAAAATGATGTGCATAAATGAAGATGCAATTAATCCAAGCACACCTAAACCTATGCACCATAACTCTCTCTCTCACATTTTTAAAGTATAAAACATTAACTAACAAGATAATATCAACAAATAATCAAAGAAAAACCATAAAAAATAACCTTAAAAGAGAAATCGGTTTGTTTGGGGTCGGAATCGGTCGGCGGTCGGGCGTCGGAGTAAACTCGTCGGCGGCGGTCGGACTGGGGACGGCGGCGGTCGGACTAGGGTCGGCGGCGGTCGGAATGGGGTCGGCGGTCGGAGTTCCTTCGTCGGGGGCTGATCGGACGAGCGGAGGAGCCGATAGAGCGAGCGACCGAGAGAGAGAAGGAAACAGGGAAAATGAAATGAGCGGGGCGAGGGGGCTCGTATTAGGGCTTTTACCGGCGGTTTTCCGGCGGTTTAGACCGCCGAAACAAAATCACTTATCACCGGCGGTTCAGACCGCCGGAAAACCGCCGGTTCACGTTGATATTCGGCGGTAGTCCGGCGGTTTAACGACCGTCGGTAATACCGACGGTGTATCGTAGCTAAGCCGTCGACTTGGCCGTCGTTAACGTCCGACGGCGTAACCGCCGGCGGAGCCGTCGGTAGTACCGACGGTCTATAAACCGCCGGTCAAAACCGCCGGTATAGGCCATTTTTCCTGTAGTGATACTGATTTGATACTGATATATAATAATTGAATATTATATGTTATATGATTTATTGATAGTACTATATTGATAAGTACTCTGACAGTCTTCATAGATTCTTTAGTTTTACTAATTTATATTATTTCCTTATTGATTCGCTAACATTGTTACAACGTATGCTTTAAGAATGATTGTTTATTGCTTTATTGTCTCGACATGCATATTAGATTTACTAGTTTATAGATTTCATTATTTTCATATTGCATTATTTTACTAGCCTTCGTACCATACTGGTTTACATGTTTTACTATTATTGCATGTGTTTTGCTATTTATGCATATATTCATGATCATACTAATTATCACTATTATGAATTGATTGATTGCATGCATGTTATTTTTTTGTGTTTTGAGTTCAGTTTTAGGATTTTAGTGATTTGTTAGGCTTTTTAACTCCTTATATGTTGCTTAATAATTTCAAGTCAGGAAGATGATCATGAGTGTGAGACCAATCATATATGAGACTTTTAGATTTTTTGTCTTTTTAACTTTTAGTTTTTCTTGTATATTCAGGAGTGAGAATATAGATGACTCTTAAGTATTGTATTGTCAATACTTTTTAGAGTTGATACGTCATGCAAAAATTATCCTGATCGGACACGAATCTCGAGACAAAAGGCTAGTTGGAAACTTCAAAATTTGATTTCGGGAGCATCCGAACTCCGATTTCAACGAGCTTATAGTCAAACTGAGCATCTCGGAAATACGAACCCAACGACACCAAGAGAAACCCAATCCAAGCCCAAATGAGTCCGAATCAAGGGTTCAAAGCGCTGTTGGAAGGTTCAAACCGCAATTTAAGTTACCAAACGGTCTCCGATTTTGACGAGCTTATATTCAAATCGAACGGCTCGACGAGACGAATCCAACGAGCCCAAGATCGCTAAATTCTGACATCATTAAGGCCTCCAAATGACCAATAAACAATGCATGATCGAAGGGTTCACTATCGGCCGTCCATTCGAACCACTTCTTATTCGCCCTTGATCTCACACTTATTTACGGACCATGCCACTCCAAAAAATCTATAAATAGAGTCATCATTCTTCACAAGAGAGGATCCAAGCAAGAGAGAGAAGAAGAGAAGAGAAGGGAGAAGAGAATGAAGGAGCTCCTCCTCGACAAACGCCGGACCACCGCAGGAATAACCTCGCCGGACCACTGCCGGACCACCGCAGGACCTCGCCGGACCACCGCCTTAAGGCCCGACGTTCAGCCCCTACGTTCTACTAAAGACCCGACGTCCTGTTCAAGGCCCGACACTCGGTCCCTACGTCCTGCCGAAGACCCGACGTCATGTTCAGGGCCCGACGTTCAGTCCCTACGTCCTGCCAAAGACCCGACGTTCTGTTAAATGCCCGACACTCGGTCCCTACGTCCTGCCGAAGACCCGACGTCCTGTTCAGGGCCCGACGTTCAGTCCCTACGTCCTGCCAAAGACCCGACGTCTTACTTAAGTAACTGATTGTAATTTGATCACCCTTGAAGGTGATTCAGTCCTTTGTAACCAACTCAAAGTCTAGTGGAATCATTTTCAACTGGGCTAGGCCCCGTGGTTTTTCCCCTTTTAAGGGTTTTCCACATAAAAAATTCTTGTGTTCTCTGTGTGTGTGTGCTAGTTATACGTACAACGCTAAGACGCAGAATTAAATCTCTATCGTCGCGTAATTTCTAGCCCGCAACAAGAGTAATGAATGTAGATGCATATTAATGTTTTGAACTATAAAATCATTTATGCTGCCATTTCTTGATAGCTCTGATTGTTATTATAAAAATATAATAGATAGAATTCTTTTCAATTTAGATTCTGGGATGTTGCACATTGTAGTTAAAATTATTGATTCAAAATTTTATCAAATTATCAGTGATTTTACATAATTATATTTTGGAGGTTTAATTGTTTTTCATTATTATTTTTTAATGCTTGAATATTTTCTTACAATTTTAGAAAAGTAGCATTTAAAAATACTAAGGCATAATACCTGAATGTCAAGAACTACATTGTCTACAACAAATCATAAATTACACTGATAGTTTTCTCATTTAAAAGTTCTCTCGATTTGAACTCCATAAAATTATATTTTAAATCAAAATGCAACCTACCTCAAGCCAGACAATTTTCAGAGTTGGGTCGTCAATAGAAAATAGATTGAAGACACCTAAAACTCTCTCTCTCTCTCTCTCTCTCTCTCTCTCTCTCTCTCTCTCTCTCTCTCTCTCTCTCTCTCTCTCTCTCTCTCTCTCTCTCTCTCTCTCTCTCTCTCTCTCTCTCTCTCTCTCTCTCGTGCACCCCAACTACTTCTAAGGGAAGAAATGAGTGGATTTAGTGAAAATGATATTTTTCATATCAAATTTGACCGAACATCACAACACCTAATCACGCGTGCTGCAGTGCTCACTCTAGGAGCCCACAACACCGCAATGCCACCCTCTATTGCTACAATAGCCTAATTAATTGGCCAAATTCCAAAGAGTTCAGTGTCATGGCGCCGTCTACCCAGGCACCGTAGCATCATAAGACAACATTTTCAAATTTCACAAACATGAGCATAAAACGCCAGGACTTGCTCAAGAGCAGATTCATATATTCATATGCATACAAAACATTCATAGAAACATGCAATAGAGTTCAAATGCATGATTCATTAAATTATCTTTTTTATGTCGGGTCAAAATATGTGCAACTATATCCTGATTCAGTAGTTGTTATACCTAGAGACCTAGAACAACAATAAACATTCAGAACTCAAAAAGAAGAGATTGAGCAACATAAGTGAAGGAAGAACGGAAGAAAATTATGACAAACTTTAAGGGAAACTCTTGTTGCCAAAACCTTAGCTCTAAGAGAGAGAGCATTGTAAGCTCTTTAACTCATTTTTATATAAATTATATTAGAATATTTTAATATAAATATATATTTTTTATCTCCACTCCAATAAGGCAATAACACCAAATACCACACAGGCACCCACATTCCTCGCCCGGCCATCAGCCATGTTGGCCAAATACAACGTGCACCCAAAAGAAATCGGATAGAACGTATATGAAATAGGGGACGAGGAGATCAGATGACGACAGCATCGCCCTCCGCCAGTTAATAAAAGACGGATAACATCATAAAGGCGCTGTTATTGGAATTTCTTGACTCTTTCGATTTCCTCGAGGTGCATCCTCACTTCTCCATCTCATTTTCGGTTCTGTCATCACTCTTTCAATCCTTTGCATGTTCTGAGGCCAATGGTGGCGCTTCGTTTGGGGATGGCGGCTGTTTCGGCGGCCGCACCTCCTCCGTCCTCCTCTCTTATCGGAATCCGCAGCCGCACCCTCTGCCTTCACCCATTCCCGCGCCGTAGCTTCCCTGGCGGCGGTCGGAGTCATCTCTGTCCGCTGAATGTGTCGTCTAATGATGAGGGTACGAGTTCCTCGGTCATAGGTTTGGTTAACTTATCGTTTTTCTGCCACCTGCTCCACTAACTCCTGTGCGTTTCTGCATAAATTAGAATCTTGATGTGTATATTTTGTGGTTGGATTTATTCTGAATCTCCATTGGGTAATCGGGTGGATTCTTTTTGTTTGTTGGAATGAGTGGTAGAGTATTGTTGGAATTTGAAAATCAATAATAGCAATGGTGATTCTTTTTGAAAGGGTGAACAGTTGAGACTCCGAGGATCCAAATTTAGAGCTATGCTACTGAGGAGCACTACCAGGAACTAGGTCACTTTTTTTTTTTTTAATTTTATTTTTTATATTTTTTTTATATTTTTTCAGGAACTAGGTTACTTATGGCCAGAATACAAAACAAATAAAGCTAAGCAGTATGTTTGGATGTGAGGTAGACTTGAGAATTGATTTTTCTGAGATTTTCTTGTTTGATATTTTGTTTTCTTTGTAGAAAAAAATTCATTGGGAGTATTGAAAGTGCCGATGAGCTGGGCTTGAGTTTTGGTAAAATAGCATGATAATGGTAGGCAATCCTTGTTCTGGAAATTAGAAATATATGGTTTTCTTAAAGTGGAAGTTTGAAAACCATGGAATGAGACCCGCCCGAACTGTATAGGGTTTTTCTGAAGCACTTTTTGGATAGAGGAAAGTGGCGTTGATAAGAAATTCAGGGCCTCTTTAGGGTTTCCTACAATGTTTTTTAAAGAACTTTGCCAAAATCCTCCTCATAGAAGTTCTTCAAAACCATCCTCTCTACTGGATTCCCAGAAAATGTCTGAACTGTTTATATAAATCCAGCAACATTTTTTATGTCTGAAAAGAGAATGAATTTTTATATGATGCTTATGGTCTGCTCGGATGAGTGGCTTTACTCTTATAGACATGATATGGAATGAGCATATGCATGAAAAGGTTGGAATAATTCCAGTGGAAGATAAGATTAGAGAGAGTCACCTTAGATGGTTTAGGTCACATAAAATGGCGGCCTTCCGATGACTTGGTTAGGAAAGTAGAGGTATTAGATTTGGCTAATGTTAAGAAAGTTAGAGGTAGACTTAAAAAGGCTTCGTTAGAAAATATTAGAAATGACCTATCTTTATTAGATTTAAATGAGAATTTGACTTTTAACAGGACACAAGGGAGAAAAAAGATTCATCTAGCCGACCCCACGTAGTGGGATAATGACTTGATGTTGTTGTTGTTGCTGCTGCTGCTTATGGTATCCTAACAATTCTGATAATGTATAACATAACCGTAGTGCATGGCAAACTTATGGATAATCAAGCAGCAATGTTATTTTTGTTCGGCATGCTGAAAAATAACATTCATTATATTATTTTATATGCGTATTTGGTCATACATGTTGTTCTCTTTATTCAATTCTACTTGATGCCATACCATGTCATTTCATCCTCGTGCTTGATGCATTAAATTATTTTACTTTCAAGTTCGATGAAAAGAGATTGTGAATTCACCTTAAAGGATTTCACATTCTGCATTGTAAACATATTCACAATTTGAAATTGAGAGGCAACCACGATATTTGAAATAGTTGAAGTTAATGTTCAGATTTTAAGCTGTGCTTATTTTATTTGTTTTGGACCACTGGGTTGGATGAAAAAAGTGAGCAAGGAAACTCAGGGAAGTTCAAGAAAAAAGTCAGCAAGGAAACTCAGGGAAGTTCAAGAATGATGTGCATATGATATTAGATTCAAGGAAATACTAAGTTTTTAACCTGTAATAGATGAATATTGTGATGTTATGCTATGATATCATGTGACAGTGTAGTTGAATATATTCTAATTTTGCTATCATGTTATCGCTTTGGAAACTTTATAATATTAAATATATTTTATACTAAATATAATTTGATACAACATCACTAATTAACCACATACCTACTTATTGTTTAGCTTGTTTATGTAAAACAATGTTGGGAGTGGTCATATGTAGTTAATACATACTGGGTCACCAAGACACCAACATAAGTGACACGTGATCTGATTTTGAGTTGAGTTTTATGAAGCAAGCTTTGAAGAAAGTTTATGCGTTAAACTCAAGTGATTTTTTGATTGTGAGGAATATTACTGAATTGCATGGTTTCCAGCTTATTGATCGTTCTGTGCAATTCTATCAGGTTTCATGCAGTTATTTTGATAATCATTGAATCATTTTCATTCACAGTTGAACCCATAATTTCTGTAGTTATGTTTGGATATCAATTGGCAGTTTCGTAACTTTTTATCTTGTTATTTCATTCACGTTAAATTTGAGAACCTTGAGTTTATAGCATTTTGTAGTTTTCTTTTCATTGAGCAATGCAGTTATTGATGGGGGGAATATACAATAATTGTAATGAATATGCTTTCTACAGCTTCTTTTAAGGGAGTTGAGAATGTGGTTATCATAGGATCAGGACCAGCTGGATACACAGCAGCAATTTATGCTGCTCGTGCCAATTTAAAACCGTTAGTTTTTGAAGGTTTTCAAGTTGGTGGTGTTCCAGGGGGCCAGCTAATGACGACCACCGAGGTTGAAAATTTCCCTGGTTTTCCTGATGGAATCAGTGGTCCAGATTTGATGGACAGGTAAATAGTTTTCACTCAACCTCTGCCTAGTTAAAATTTATTGCTATTGGAACTATTTGTTTATATGCTTTTTGTACTAGATCTAAGGTTGCTTTGTGGCCACGAACTATTTTAAAATTTTAATTTGAATTTCATACATTTCCTTAGAAATTGTTGTCGCTGCTAAATTCGCAGGATGCGGAAGCAAGCTGTGCGTTGGGGTGCAGAGCTTTTCCAAGAAGATGTGGAATTTGTTGATGTAAGAAGCAGGCCTTTTAGCATCAAGAGTAGTGAACGTGAGGTGGGCACACTGGTTTTATTCTGTTTTTGGTTTCTTGTGGTAGGGTGGTGAATTTGGAAACTTTGTAATGTGCTGGCATAATGTTCTATTTCATGAATTTGTTCTTTTTGTCTCTCTCACTTTTAATTTGAACTCAAAAGGCCGGTTTTATAATCCTCATTCTCCATTAAGTGTTTTCAAGATAACTTTTTTGTATGATAGTTATCAATTAATTCTAGTCATGTGATCGTGTTAGATTGGTAACATTGCAACACTTGTTTAAAGGCTGCTTGTGTTAGTTAAGCATACCTTTTTTTATCAGCTAAACGGGATTGCCTGAAGAGTCAAATATTCTTGATCATCTTCTAGGGTTTAGATTTTCTTTGGTTCTTTTTTATGTTATTGATGTTGATAATCTCTTGCATATTCTTTGTTGTCTTTCTAAGGATTAATAACTAACTGTCACATACCTAATTCCCATCATAACACATTAACATGTATTTGTACCATTCCATCTGACTTTATAGTTATACCTATTCAGTATCAGATATGAAGCTCGACCATATTCATTTGTGGGATTGTACTTTATGTCATGTATATATCCCAAGATTGCATAGACATATTGATGTAATATGTGATGATTCCAGGAATTGTACTTAAGAAATTGAACAAGAGATTATTTAAGTAACATAATTGCAAATGAAATCTCGTTCTCAATTCAAACTTTCCGGAAATCTAATTGTAACTATGGCTAGGCAATTATTTGCAAGTAAATTAGCAAGACCAAGAAAATAACAACGTTAGTAACGTAAAACAAATGAGATGCTCAATAAGATCCCAAGGTTAACAAAGTGATTTTCACCTTGAGGCCACTCTCATTTACCTACCACTAGGATTGTTGGGAGAAGAAGAGCCACACGATGGACGAGATCACTCCTAGGGCGACGGCACCGTAGATCCGAAGGGATGGAGAGGTCGGCGCAATATGTGGAGGTCTTGCAAAGCGACGTCCTCTGACAATCCAAGTGTACTCTGAAAAGTGATCGTCAACGGTCTCTATCAAGGTGGGTACAATCCGAGCCAAGTAATCCTCGACGGTGTCGTCGAAGTCAAATCCAACGTCAAAGAATGGGGACCGGATGATGTCGACTCGTCCTTGATCGTCGTATTCAAACCTGAAGTTCCATTCGGGTACTTCCATGCCTCATTGAGAGTGGAGGGAGAAGTGTTTCACCGGAATCTCCAAGGTGGAGCTTAGGAGCCGGCGGGTTGCAAGCCAAGGGAGGCCGGCGGTGGGCTTTGGGTGAGATGAAGGGAAATTATGAGGAAAATATTTAGGGATGGAAGTTCAATTCAAAGCAATGAAGGCTTTAATTAAACTTTAATGGAAGAGAGGAGAAGGGGGAGGGAAATTAGGGGAATTCAAAATTAATTCAAGTCAAGGAGGAGTAATTAACTCCTTAAAGGGTGGCTCAATGAGGGGGGCCGGCGGGTCAATAGGAGAAAGAGGGGGAAGGGGGCGGCGGTTCCATAGGAGAGGGAGGGATTTGTGGGGTGAGGTGGTTTCTTATTTCACTTGGATTGATGACATGGAAAAATAAGAAAATAAAAGCTCCAATTAATACTAATTTGAAATTGATTAATTCATGACAATTTTCCTAATTTGGAAATTCCAAATTTGGAAATAATTCAAAATTTTGAATTTTCAAATTTCAAATTTCAAATTCCCATGCGAAGTTGGGAGGGATTGGGCCGGGAGGAGGAAGTGGCGGCGGGAGGTGGTCGGATGTGTGAGTAGGGACGGCCGGTGGTGGGGAGGGAAAAGGGGCCGGCGGCTAATGCTTGGAGAAGAGTAAATTAATCAAAAACTTTAGGGAGAAAAACTTACTTCAATCAATCCAAAATGATTTGGAGAACTCACCAAGAGATCTCCTCCAAAGAACTCACTAAGAGATCTTTTGTGCACTCACAAAGAGAACAAGTGGGAACAATTTTCATTCATCATCAATAATTCCCTAATAACATCAAACAAGCCTTTATATATAGGCTTTACATGTGAAGAAAAAGAACAATGTCACAAATGCCCCTTGGGCTACAATAAGCAAATCATCCCTCATAGGGGTACAAACGGAAAATATGAAATAACTAATAATAAGAGAAAGAACTAAAGCATCATAGGTAAAGACTCTGAATCAGGGCCGTCGATCGTCGTCCTCGGCGATGGTACACATGGCGAAATTCGATGCCCTCATCATTCTCCCCGGGTGGGAGAAAACTCGACCCTGTCGAGTAATGGTCCTGAGAACTCTCGTACAGCTCCAAAATATCGGGGTCCAGTCTCTGTATCTCATCCCGCTCTAGCCAAGTGTCCTCCGTCTCTGGCTTTCCTCTCCAACGTACTAAGTATCTGTGGCGTCCGCCATCCCTGGTGGAAATAATCTCATCACTTAGTATAGTCTCAATCTTTTCCCTGTTAGGTAGTGTGGGAATTTTGGGGAGTGGAGGTAAGGCTGGGATCTCACTAGGTATGGACTCACAAGGCTCAACAGTCAAAGGATTGTTTGGGTTAAAATCAGGTCCATCAAAGGCTACTAGATCCTCGATGTTAAACGTGGGATTCATGTTGAAACCTTCAGGAAGGTCCAAAACATAAGCATTACTATTTACTTTAGAAGTTATTTTAAAAGGACCCGTACTTTTAGCATGCAGTTTCTTAACGTAAAAAAATGGTCCCAGGTGGGAACCGCTCCGGACGAATCCGAACCATGACATAGTCTCCAACTTTGAATTCCTTGAAGCGTCGTTTGAGATCAGCATTTAATTTGTAATTTTCGTTACTTTGTATAATCCTTTTGTTGATTTCTCGATGCAATTCCTGGATATGAGATGCAAATGCAGATGCAGACTCAGACACTCTAATCTTAGGACTCATAGGGACTAAGTCTATAGGTTGCTTAGGTTGATATCCATAAACAATCTCAGCTGGGCTCATGCCGGTGGTTCGGTTGACGGAGTTATTGTATGCAAACTCAGCAATGGGTAGTTTGGAATCCCAATCCCTAATGTTATCACCTACTAAGGCCCTAAGGAGGTTACCTAGGCTCCTATTAACAACTTCGGTTTGGCCATCAGTTTGAGGGTGGAAGGCGGTGGAGAACTGCAGCTTAGTACCCATCCTATTCCATAAGGTTTTCCAGAAATAACTTGTAAATTTTACGTCCCTATCTGACACGATTGTTTTAGGGAGTCCGTGGAGTCGGACAATCTCGTTAAAATATATCTTAGCAATTCTAGAGGCGTCGAAGGTTTTAGCACAAGGGAGGAAATGGGCCATCTTAGAGAAACGATCTACTACGACAAAAATGGAGTCATACTTCCTAATGGTCTTGGGGAGCCCTAAAACGAAATCCATGCTGATATCTTCCCAAGGACGGTTAGGTACAGGGAGTGGGGTGTAAAGGCCTGTGTTCTGTTTTCGCTGTTTTGCCAATTGACAGGTATGGCAACGTTTGATCAATCTAGTGACATCACGCTTAAGGCTGGGCCAGAAAAACCTACATTCGACGGCTGCAATGGTCTTAGTTTGCCCAAAATGTCCAGCTAATCCTCCTGCATGCAGCTCCCACACAAGAAACTCACGAAGAGAAGTGTTGGGAATACACAGCTTCTGAGATCTAAACAGGTAGCCCTCCTCAATCAAAAATTCATCTACAGATGGTTTGTCTCCTTCCATAAGTAGTGCATATATTTCCTTAAAGTCATTACATTCCAGGTATTCCTCCTTGATGCGTTCAAATCCGACAACTTCTGTCCTCATTTCTTTCGTGACCATTATCCTACGGCTTAAAGCATCGGCCACTTTATTTTCAATGCCGGCTTTATGTCTAATAGTGTAAGAATATTCCTGTAAGAATTCAACCCAACGACCATGACGGGCATTTAACTTCTTTTGAGAGTTGATATATCTCAACGCCTCATGGTCGGAAAAGATCACAAACTCCTGAGGTAGTAAATAATGTCTCCAATACCTAAGGGACTGAATGATAGCATAAAACTCTTTATCGTAGGTGGAGTACCTTTGTCGTATGTCATTAAGTTTCTCACTAAAGTAGGCCACGGGGTGTCCTTCTTGTGACAATACTCCTCCTATCCCGATTCCAGATGCGTCGCAGGTTACTTCAAATACTTTAGAAAAATCTGGGAGACGCATAACAGGAGCTTCTACCATTTTCTTTTTAATATCCTCAAATGCTCTGGTAGCGGCAGTTGTCCAAAGAAATTCCCCTTTCTTAAGACAATCAGTTATGGGGGCTACAATGGTGCTGAAATTTCGAATAAACCTCCTATAAAAAGTAGCCAATCCATGAAAACTCTTAACATCCCGGATATTCTTAGGTTCTGGCTACTCATTTATAGCTCGCACCTTCTCGGGATCTGCAGATATCCCTTGAGTTGAAATAATGAATCCAAGAAAGGTTACACTATCGGTGAGGAATTTACACTTAGTTGGGTTGGCATACAGCTGTTCCTTCCTCAAAACTTCACAGACTTGAGTTATGTGATTGAGATGTTGATCCTCCGAAGTGCTGTATATCAATATGTCATCAAAGTAAACTACTACAAACTTTCCTAAGAAGGGCCTAAGGACTTGAGTCATAACTCTCATGAAGGTACTAGGGGCGTTGCTTAGTCCAAATGGCATAACAATCCATTTATAAAGTCCATCTTTAGTTTTGAATGCCGTTTTCCATTCATCCCCGGGGCGGATCCTAATTTGATGATATCCACTCTTAAGATCTATTTTGGAAAAGAGGGTGGCTCCAGTCATCATGTCTAGCATGTCATCCAGCCGAGGAATGGGAAATCTATACTTGACAGTAATCTTGTTGATAGCACGGCTATCAACGCACATTCGCCACGAGCCATCCTTTTTGGGCGTTAAAAGAGCAGGCACAGCGCAGGGGCTAAGGCTCTCCTTGATGAATCCTCGTTGAATGAGTTCATCAACTTGTCTCTTAAGCTCAGAGTGTTCAGTCGGGTTCATACGGTAGTGAGGAAGATTGGGTAGGGATGCTCCTGGCACCAAGTCTATTGCGTGCTGTATGTCCCGCAGAGGTGGCAGTTGGTTAGGTAAATCTTCAGGGAAAACATCTGAAAAGTTTTCAAGAAGAGGTTTAACGGCATCGGGGATGGGTTCTTTCTGGTCATCGTCTACCTCTCTAGCCACTAGGGCATACATAGGGGCTCCTTGGGTGATTTCATTTTCCACCTCTTTCGCTGTCAGTAAGTGGAGGCCTTTACTTTGTTTGGCTGAGGTAGGCTTATTTTCTGTTTTGGGAGGTTTAGGTTGAGATGGCATTAACTTGATTTTCTTTCCATTATGTTCGAACACACAAGTGTTCGTCCTCCCATAAATATGGACGTCGTTGTCAAATAACCAAGGGCGACCAAGGATAATTTGACCCACATCCATGGTTAAAACATCGCACCAAATCTTGTCTTGATATCCCACAAATTCTATTGGAATAAGACTTCGATCCTTAATTTCTATATTAGTCGAGTTGATCCAAGAAACCTTATACGGATTTGGGTGCGGGGTTACCTTCAGATTGAGTTTGGAAATCATGGCTGAGGAGACTGCATTGATACAACTTCCACTATCTATGATAACCTTGCAGCTCTTTTCTCCGATCTTAATGAAGGTATGAAAAATAGAGGTTCTACGCCAATCATCGCTTAATTTAGGTTGGGCCAAAGCGCACCTAACAACTTGTAATGTCACAGGTTCCTCGTCAGTAAAAGAGTCTTCTTCGTCATCCACTTGGTGAACCAAATCAGTTTCAGGTTCTTCTTCTTCGTCCACTTCTTCAATTATGGTGACTTTGTAAGGACTAGAACATTGCGAAGCAATGTGTCCGTACCCATGACACCTATAGCATTTGGTTACGGAATTGGGTTTGGTAGCGTCACGCTCGGGAGTTTTACCTTTGAGGTCCGTACGAGGTGGGGCCGAACTAGCAGGGGTTCGGTTTGCAGTTGATCCTGAGGGTCGGATTGGAGGTTGTCCAAACGAGGTTCTATATAAATTCGAACGGGAGTCAAGGTGCCTAGTTTGGGAGTGGGTTCTAGAATCTTCGAGGTCGAGAACTAGGCTACAGGCTGCTTCTAAAGAGTCTATACCTCGAGCAAAAAGTTCAGTACGCAGGTCTTCCCTAAGGCCAGCTCTAAACATAGAAAGGATCTGGGTTGGGGTGGTGGACTCTTCGCCATTGCAACGGATCAGGAAGTCGTCAAAGGCCGAGATGTAGTCTTTGACGGGCTTGCTCCCTTGGGTTAATCTATTCCACTTATCGAGGAGCTTCGGGTAGTACGAAGGAGGGAGATATTTTCTCTTGAGTTCTTGTTTCATCGTTCTCCAGTCCGTGATAGGATGTTCGCCTCGAGCCTCGCGCATATTCTCTAAATTTGTCAAATACAAGTTGGCTCGGCCTGTGAGTTTCATTTCGGCAAATCTAACCTTCCTAGTCTCCGAGATGTTATACCACTTGAAATAACTATCCATGGCTTTGAGCCAGTCCAAGAAGACTTGGGGATCGAGGGTCCCATCGTAAGTCGGCGCATCAATCCTAATGTTTTCAGCAATTGGGCATCGTTATCGCGCCAAGGGTTTTCATCTCCAATAGGGTCTTGATGGGGTCTCGGGTTATGACGGTGTGGTTCTCTATGGTGGACATGATCGGCTTGGTTTTCCTCGTTGTAAGGCGATTGAGGTCGTGAAGGGGTGTAGATCGCAGGATTCCCAATACGCTCTATGTTATCTAACCGATCACTGGTCAATCTCCTAAAATCTGCTAAGTCCGTCTGAGTGTTACGAACTTGCTGTGTAACAGTTCCTAATTGGCCCAAAATGAGGTCTAGGGTGGCCTGGAGGTGTTGCGGGTCCATGGGATTGACAAAGGGTTGATATGGGTAGGCTTGGGATGGGGGACAGCAGTGTAAAGCTGCAGGAAACAGCACTTACAGTCACCAAACAGCCGCTGGAAAGTGGGGACAGCACCCTAGCACAGTGGGGTAAGTGGTGTTGGTGATTAGGGTGGGTTGGGGTGTGTTGACAGCCCCTAGACAAAAGGTTTTGGACACCTACCAGCCACTTAAACAGTGCAGGACAACACAGGACAGCAAGGAGAACAAATGTAGTAAGTGCGCAAAGTGAATCGGTGGGTGGTAAATGACTCAACTACACTTGGGTAACCTAAACATGCATGTAATCATAGAAAATGAAATGCTGTAAATTACTAGACAGCAAACGAAAGTAGTGAACTAAATGTTGTATACGATGTGATGCATGCAAAATTTAGAGGCCAAGCTAATGAAGACTTCCTAGGATGCATCTAACATGAACAAAACATGCTAGCCATGCTCTGATACCAAAATATGATGTAATATGTGATGATTCCAGGAATTGTACTTAAGAAATTGAACAAGAGATTATTTAAGTAACATAATTGCAAATGAAATCTCGTTCTCAATTCAAACTTTCCGGAAATCTAATTGTAACTATGGCTAGGCAATTATTTGCAAGTAAATTAGCAAGACCAAGAAAATAACAACGTTAGTAACGTAAAACAAATGAGATGCTCAACAAGATCCCAAGGTTAACAAAGTGATTTTCACCTTGAGGCCACTCTCATTTACCTACCACTAGGATTGTTGGGAGAAGAAGAGCCACACGATGGACGAGATCACTCCTAGGGCGACGGCACCGTAGATCCGAAGGGATGGAGAGGTCGGCGCAATATGTGGAGGTCTTGCAAAGCGACGTCCTCTGATAATCCAAGTGTACTCTGAAAAGTGATCGTCAACGGTCTCTATCAAGGTGGGTACAATCCGAGCCAAGTAATCCTCGACGGTGTCGTCGAAGTCAAATCCAACGTCAAAGAATGGGGACCGGATGATGTCGACTCGTCCTTGATCGTCGTATTCAAACCCGAAGTTCCATTCGGGTACTTCCATGCCTCATTGAGAGTGGAGGGAGAAGTGTTTCACCGGAATCTCCAAGGTGGAGCTTAGGAGCCGGCGGGTTGCAAGCCAAGGGAGGCCGGCGGTGGGCTTTGGGTGAGATGAAGGGAAATTATGAGGAAAATATTTAGGGATGGAAGTTCAATTCAAAGCAATGAAGGCTTTAATTAAACTTTAATGGAAGAGAGGAGAAGGGGGAGGGAAATTAGGGGAATTCAAAATTAATTCAAGTCAAGGAGGAGTAATTAACTCCTTAAAGGGTGGCTCAATGAGGGGGGCCGGCGGGTCAATAGGAGAAAGAGGGGGAAGGGGGCGGCGGTTCCATAGGAGAGGGAGGGATTTGTGGGGTGAGGTGGTTTCTTATTTCACTTGGATTGATGACATGGAAAAATAAGAAAATAAAAGCTCCAATTAATACTAATTTGAAATTGATTAATTCATGACAATTTTCCTAATTTGGAAATTCCAAATTTGGAAATAATTCAAAATTTTGAATTTTCAAATTTCAAATTTCAAATTCCCATGCGAAGTTGGGATGGATTGGGCCGGGAGGAGGAAGTGGCGGCGGGAGGTGGTCGGATGTGTGAGTAGGGAAGGCCGGTGGTGGGGAGGGAAAAGGGGCCGGCGGCTAATGCTTGGAGAAGAGTAAATTAATCAAAAACTTTAGGGAGAAAAACTTACTTCAATCAATCCAAAATGATTTGGAGAACTCACCAAGAGATCTCCTCCAAAGAACTCACTAAGAGATCTTTTGTGCACTCACAAAGAGAACAAGTGGGAACAATTTTCATTCATCATCAATAATTCCCTAATAACATCAAACAAGCCTTTATATATAGGCTTTACATGAGAAGAAAAAGAACAATGTCACAAATGCCCCTTGGGCTACAATAAGCAAATCATCCCTCATAGGGGTACAAACGGAAAATATGAAATAACTAATAATAAGAGAAAGAACTAAAGCATCATAGGTAAAGACTCTGAATCAGGGCCGTCGATCGTCGTCCTCGGCGATGGTACACATGGCGAAATCCGATGCCCTCATCACATATGTGCTATGTTTCTCTTTCCATATTTTAATCATGTGTGCTTGTGATGTTTTCTCAAGTATATTTTCATAGAGCTTTTTGGTAGCGCATTAATCTTTTGGGTTTCTTATGTGAACAGTATGAGGGCATTATCAATTTTGAAATACATCACATGATATAAATCTGCATTTTCTATTGTAGAAGCACTTAGACATGCATCATATGGCATCAATACTATTTAATATGTATCGAGGGTGAAAATGATATGTTTAGTTGCTTTGAAACAAAGTGAATCCTTTGGGTTACATCAACCTCTTCTAATATGTAGAAACTTGGTTTGCAAACTTGTATTTTGATGGGGGGTTTTAGTATCCTGTTTTAGGAAACCATATATCTTTTAAATATCAGCCAAAAGTTTCATTATTGTCCGGTTCTTTACTAGAGCAGAAAAAAGTGAGTTCCTTTGGTTAATACATGTGGTTTTTGTACAGTTATCTATAGTTCTTGGAAAGTAATGTCATTATGGCATTGATGATTTTGTTACTGGCGATCTGCTGCTGGTAATCATTGCAGCAATCTCCTTTCCAAGATGGATAGTGAAGATATCTGGTTGTATGTTTTTTAAATATATTGCGATTAATAAAGAAGCGGATTGGTCTCCATGACTTATGTTATTCTGCTTGAAACCGTGTGGGTGTTGTCTTGTTTGCAAATCTTTGAATTAGTGATTTTATGTAGATGTGCATGACCGTTTTGTTCAGTTTTCTTCGTAGTTTCTGTAACATTCTCATTAATTTTACGAGAATAGGTGCTACATGATTTTATTTTTCCACCTTTTCAAGCTTTTTTAGTGCTTACAAACTTGGAAATGAACTAATTGTGTATTTTTGAATTAATATTTGACTTTGGTTTTTCCTTTCTACTTCCATTGTGGTCACTTGTTTGATTTTCCTATTCCAGGTAAGGTGCCATAGTATCATTGTTGCAACCGGCGCTATTGCAAAAAGGCTTAGGTTACCACGTGAAGATGAGTTTTGGAGCAGAGGGATAAGCGCTTGTGCTATATGTGATGGTGCATCACCATTGTTTAAGGGTCAAGTTCTTGCTGTTGTTGGTGGTGGTGATACTGCTACTGAAGAAGCATTGTACTTAACCAAGTATGCTCGTCATGTACATTTACTAGTTCGTAATAATCAGCTACGAGCATCCAAAGCTATGCAAGACAGGTGATTAAAACATGCAATTTCATTTAAATTTAGCATTTTTATATCCATGTGGTGGTGTTTATATGCTGATTATTGGGTCCTACTGCACATTATAATAATCACGTGTACATATGCCCTTGTGTATTTATCTTAGAGGAAATTATTGTTACGTTGACCCCTCTAGGCTGATATGAGGTGAATAGGAAAAAAAAAAACCACACCTTACCTATTATAATTTTTAACTTATACAAAATTTAAAACATCGACTTTTTCATTGAGAACATTATAGTATTTAGCACGGAAGTTAATTTTAATCAATAATCATCTATTCATTTATAGAACCACTAAACAAATTCAAGATTCTATGTATATAATCAAAATGTATATAAATCATAATGGACATACCCATTAAAACTCTAGCTTACAATAAAACTGATGAGGACATCCATAGGAGATTCCGACATACGTACCATCGGAGGGGTCGTCGAGTGACGGCCATGATTCAGAGTCTTTATTTTTAATGTTTTATTTTATTCATGTCATTTATATTTCATGCTTTTCCATTTGTACCCCTATGAGGGAATTAGTGTTTGTTGTAGCCCAAGGGCAATGTCGTCTTTATGTCTTTTTCTTATTTTCGGATAGCCTATATAAAAGGCTTTGTCATTGTATGTTATGGATGATTGATGAATGAAAATTTTCTACTATTATGTTCTCTTTGTGAGTTCAAGAAGATCTCTTGGTGAGTTCTTTGCATGAGATCTCTTGGTGAGTTCTCTTGGTATTTACATCCATAGCTCTTCTCCTCATCCACAAAATACCACAATCCATACCCACGATTTTGGAAGAAGTAGACCCTCTCCACTTTTGCCATCTCCTTGGGATCCCCACTTGTCGGCCACCCTAATCCCGCCGGCTGGCCGGCCACCTTGCCGCCGGCTCCTCCCCACCCTTCTCCCTCTCCACCACCTCCCCACATCTCCATCTCCAACCCCTCATTGAAATTTGAATTTCAAATTTGGAAATTCTATTTATGGAAAGTTTTTGAATAAATCCAAAGTTAAAATTAAATTGGTTTGGATTTTATTTCATATTTTCCTAGTCATCTTTTATTTTAGGAAACCTTTCCCCCTCTCTCCCTAACTCCCTCTCTCTCTAGTAATGCCGCCCCCCCGGTGGAATTCCCATTAATTAGGTAATTAACTCCCCACTTATTTGAAATCCTAATTAAGCCCAAATACCCTTTCCCTCTAATTTCAGTTTTCAAATCCTCCTTCCCCTCTCTCTCTACTGCCGGCTCCCCTTATGGCTCCATTCAATTAAAATTTCTTTAATGCCTTAATTGCCTCTTAATTGGAAAATCAAATCTCAAATTTTCCCTCCCAATTCCCTTAAACTGAAATTAATTTCAGTTTTTTAACAGAACCCTCACCCTCTCACCCTAGCTCTACCACGGGCCTCCCATCACCTCTACAACCCGCCGACCCCTCTCCCTCCCATTGGAGAGCTTCTTGTGGCGACCACCCATCTTCACCTCCATGTCGCATGGCGGATCCCGAGCTAGAATGGGGGCTTGTGTTCGTTGCTCACGGTAATCTCGACGCCCTACAATCGCCGTTCTTTGACGCGGGATTTGAATCCGACGAAGACACCGTGGGAGATTACTTGGATCGGATCCTCCCGACCCTCATCCAAGTCATTGATAGACAACGTCCGGACTACGAGTGGACCATCGAAGATCGACCTTCCACGCCACCTCCACATCCTACGCCTTCCTCTCCTTCACTACGGATCTCCGGCACCGTCTACCTCGGAGTGGTTTCATCCCTTGTGTGGTTCTTCTTCTTCTTCCGACAACCCTAGAAGTAGACAAATGAGCGTAGCCTCAAGGTGAGACAATCGCTTTGTTAACCGCCGGATTCTAGTTGGCTTTTCATTGGCTTTACTATTTATTGCCGTCGTTATTTTATAGATCTTGCTAATTTAGCGGTAATAACTTGCCTAAACTTGGTTAAAATTCTAAGATCTTTTTGAAATATCACTTAAGAAAAGCGTCAAGATTGAACTTTCATTATTTTAACAACTTTTATTAAATTTTCTGAGATTCAATTCCTGGTATCACATAAAAAACTGTGCATGAACATTTTTTTTGATAGGCAATTCCTTAATGTTTGTTTAACAGGTTGCTTATGGCGAATGTTTCAGAGTACTCAACAGTCCGAATATTACCTTGCACTTCAATACAGAAGCTGTGGATGTCGTCAGTAACAGCAAAGGCCAAATGTCTGGTGTATTACTTAGAAGATTTGACACAGGGGAAGAGTCAGTTTTGGATGCCAAAGGTCTATTTTATGGTATAGGACATTCTCCAAACAGCCAGATATTAGAAGGTCAAGTTGAACTTGATAGCTCAGGGTACATATTTGTCAAAGACGGTGCATCAAAAACGTCTGTTGAAGGTGTCTTTGCTGCTGGTGATGTTCAGGTAACATCAAGAAATTTGCCCTTTTATCTTTTGCCTTTTTATCTTCAAAGTTTATTAATTAACTTTATAGTAATTTCCTTACCTTTTAGATTCTTAAATTTCGTTAAGAGATATGGTGGTTACTTATTGGGGGAGGTTTTAACTTTGAAAGATACTTGAATTGTAGAACCTGTCATGAAATTTTGCTTCTCTAAGGTTTAAACTATTTGAAGACATTCTGGTGAACAATGCTTTGGATACTGTGAATCACCAAAAGTGCCCTGCTTATGTAATTGTTAATTGTTTATTTTCAATTTTTTCATACTCACTTTATCCTTGTGTCGAGCAGCTTAATGAGCCGAGTTAGGCTGACCTTGAGCTCGTTTAATATAAAAGCTCAAGTTTAGGCTCGAGCTCGAACTCGTGGCTTGATAAACTCGACTTGTGACCTCATTAACGAGTTGAGAGCCGGCTCGCTTACACCCCTATAGTGGAGCATCATTTTGACAAGCTGAAAGTAACATTATGTTAGAAATTTGTCTTTGATTCCATCGATATGGTAATGTACTTTGTGAAGAACTTTCTAATTGGGTAATCTTGATATTAATTTATTCATTTTATAATTTTATATTATTGTCTCTCTTTATTTATTCTTGCTTCTAGCTGGCTTGAGAGATTTAGGGCTCATCTTTTAAATGAGAAAG
This sequence comes from Dendrobium huoshanense, assembly GCA_016618105.1. Classification (NCBI taxonomy): domain Eukaryota; kingdom Viridiplantae; phylum Streptophyta; class Magnoliopsida; order Asparagales; family Orchidaceae; genus Dendrobium; species Dendrobium huoshanense. The sequence continues at coordinate 76,004,154 of CM028347.1, read as the reverse complement.
CTCTCGTGATGATATAAGACATGTTGAGAGATTATTGGTTAGGGGATTCCTTTTTATAAGGGATCTAACTTCGATCATAAAAGAATCTTTTTTCTCCATTGTGTCCTATTAAGAGTTAAATTTTTATTTAAATCTAATAAGAAAATGTCATTTCTAATACTTTATAACTAAGTCTTTTTAGGTCTATCTCTATCTTTCTTAATCTAGGTCAAATCTAATACATCTATTCTCCTAACTGGGTCATTGAAAGGCCAACGTTTTATGTGACCAAACCTTCTAAGATGACTCTTTCTAATCTTATATGCCACTGAAGCTACTCCAACCTTTTCACTTATCGTCTCGTTTACTTTATCTCACTTTATCTCTAAGTGTAGAACTACTTATCCACTTGAGCATCTGTTAGACCGGTCCAGACCTGGACCGGTCTTGTCGGCCCAAGAGAAGGGGCCGGTCCAAGTTTTCAACAGGTGGAAGCCTGCTGTGTCCGCCCCAAACAAATCCCGCCCTTTGGGGTGGGGTTCACTACTTGAATAGAGGGGCGGAAACATGAAGATTTTGAATTAGGGAGGGCTGTTTTGTCATTTGGGGAGATTATTGTATGTTTAAGTAGGAGTTTTGTATTAGGGTTAGGATTATCCTGAGTCTTCAGAGTTTTTGTGTGGTGCTTTGGTGTTCTTGGACTCTAGCGGCATCTAGAGATTTGGTAGAAATAGATCCTCTTGAATTGGAATTTTTATTGCGTCCTCCCACCTGACGTAGAGATACGTCCTCCCACCGCCTAAAAATTCAGTTTTTGCTCGATATTGCTAGGTATTATTTGATAATAACGAGGAATATCATCATGTGAAGACCAATACCGAGTTATACCGAGCTATACCGAGCAATACCGAGCAATACAAAAAATACCGAATTTTTTATAGGAAAAACTAGGTATTTTTTTGTATTGCTCGGTATTGCTCGGTATAACTCGGTATTGGTCTTCACATGATGATATTCCTCGTTATTGTTTGGTATTGCTCGGTATTTGCTCGGTATTTCTCGTTTTTTAGCGCAATTTTAGCTCTGGGAGGACGTATCTCTACGTCAGGTGGGAGGACGCAATAAAAATTCCTTGAATTGAGGATCAATTGCATCTTGCTATTTCTTTCAACTATTCAATCAAGCGTGCATTTCTTGTGTTTCCTCCATTAAATCCTTACAACTTGCTTGGCGAGATTGCTGAAATTCTAATTTCAGCAATTGTTTTATGTTTTTACTACTATTTCCTATCATCAAATTGGTATCATAGATGCTTTTTGGGGCTTTTTTGGGGTTCTTTAGGCTGATTCATTCGACCTTTTTTCTTGCCCGAACAATTATTTTTGCTGTTTTTGGGCTGGAAATACGATTTTTTGAGTCTAACAAAAATCCGGGTATCAATGGTGGCCAATAACTTTGAGGCATTGGAAGAATGTCTTGAGGGGGAGATGAACCAAATCAAAGCAACGATGGAGGACAGAATTTTCTCCATGGAAGAATAATTCTCTGACCTACGTGACATGGTGAAGAAGATGTTGGATCTCCACAATCAAATGATGATATCGGAGGAGAGAGGGCTAGAAAGGAAAAATACGAATTTTGAAATTCGTAGGGATGAAAATGATGTAGAGATCGTAGAGGGAGAAGGGAGAAGACCCCATATGGAACATTTCTAGAGGAAGGAGAGAGGTGAAAGTTATGGGGAGAGGCGTGGACATGGGGATATGAGCAAAGTGGTGTTGATTGGGAAGGGAGGGAGGGAGATTATGGCTGGAGAGGTGTTGATTTTGAAGCGAGGGGGGAATTCGAAGAGGAGTTTGGATATGAATGTGGAAGGGAGGATCAGGACACTTGGGGGGACCACCGACTTGGAGAAGGGGAAACTATGGAAGAATTAGGGGAAATTGAGGGGATCCGAAGGTCAAGAAGTTGAAAATGCCCATCTTTGTGGGGATGCACGCGGGTGTATATACAATGTAGAGAGATATTTCGTCGTTAATGGGTTGACGGAGGAGGAGAAAGTGATGGCAGCTGACCTATGTTTGGAAGGGAAGGTGTTAGCTTGGTACCAGTGGAGAGACATGAGGCGGCCCTTGCGGAGTTGGAGGGAGTTCAAAGAGTGCTTATTGGAATATTTTCGAACCAGCATGGAAGGGACTCTTATGAGCAGTTCTTTGCCTTAGTACAGAAAGGCTTGGTGGCAGAATACTGCGAGTGATTTGAGTACCTGACAAGTCGGCTGGATCGGTTATTTGAGACTAATCTGAAGGGGAATTTCATAAAGGGGTTTAAATCAGAGATCCGAGTAGCAGTGAGAGTCATGAGACCTCGAGACTTGGGAGAGGGTATGGAGCTAGCTCAGTTGGTGGAATATCATAAGTACCAGGAGAGGGGAGCCAGAGGCGACAGTTCAGGTGGTTTATATAGGATGACCACCACTTTCTTAGCACCCAAGGGGCCTACACCGGGCAACCTTTATGAGATCCCGAAGGAGAAAGTGGGGGAAATTTCAAAAAACTGACTGAGGGGGAGGTGCAGGAAAAGAGGACAAAGGGATTATGCTTTCGATGTGATGAGAAGTATACCCGGGGCACATGTGCAAAGACTGGACTCTTCAGGTTCTCATCATCTGTGATGACGAGAAAGCTGAGGAGGGAGGTAGGTGTGAAACCAGGATAGAGGAGGATAAACTGCATCTAGATGTGGCAAAGTTCTTCCTGAACTCAGTGGTATGATTCACTTCTAGTCATACCATGAAGGTGAAGGGGGAAATTATAGACCGAGAGGTGGTAGTGTTGATTAATAGTGGGGTTACTTATAATTTCATCTCCAACCAGGTCTTGGACCAATTGGGGGTGACTTTGGTGGATATAAGGAGCTATAGAGTGATGATGGGCACGAGGATGATGGAGATGGGCAAGGGCATCTATAGGGGAGTAGTGTTGGCCATACAAGAGATTCAGGTGAGGGAAGATTTTCTCCTATTAGAGTTAGGAAGTACTGATGTCATCCTGGGATGAAGTGGTTGCAGACCTTTTAGAATAACAACATTAATTAGGGGGCACTGACCATGGAGCTGGTGATGGAGGAGAGAAGAGTAGCGATCAGGGGAGATGTAGGGTTATCTGAAGCTATGATGTCCCTTAAAATCATGGTGAGTAGCATACATGAGGTGTTGGGAGATTTCATGGTGGAAATGCAGAGATTAGAGTTGATCATATTGTAGGAGGGTGGAGACATGCCTCTTTCAATGCAACCGTTAATACATCAATTCAGTAAGCTCTTTTAGTCACTTCAAGGATTGCCACCACCAAGGGAGTAGGAGCATGCTATCACCCTGAGGGATGGAGTGTCACCCATAAGTGTCAGGCCATACCGTAACTCTCAATTTTAGAAGGATGAAATTGAGAAAATGATTAGAAAAATGCTGGAGGCAAGTATTATCAGATCTAGTGTGAGCCCTTTTTCTAGTCCAATCTTACTGATTAGGAGAAATGATGGGATTCGGAGATTGTGTGGCCTATAGGGCTTTGAATAAGAAAATTATGATAGACAAGTTTCATATCCCAGTGATAGATCAACTATTTGATGAGCTGAGTTGGGTAGTTATCTTCACCAAGATAAATCTAAAGTCCGGGCACCATCAGATCCACACGAAATGGGAGGACATGTTGAAGACTGCTTTTAGAACACATGATGGACATTATGAGTTCCCGGTGATGCTTTTTAGCCTCACTAATGCCCCAGCTTCATTCCAGTCCCTAATGAATAGGTTGTTCTGACCCTATCTCAGGAGATTTGTGTTGATTTTCTTTGATGATATCCTGGTGTACAGCAGGTTAGATGAGGAACATTTGGAGCACTTGAGGATGGCCTTAGAGGTATTATAGGAGCATCATTTGAGGGAAAATTTGAATAAATGTTGCTCTGCACAGGCTAGTGTGGAGTACTTGAGACATATAGTATCTTAGGAGGGTGTGACCGCAAATCAGGCTAATATCAAGGCAATGGTGAGATTATCACTACCAAAGAATTTGAGAGAGCTGAGGGGATTTCTAGGGCTGCCAGTATACTATAGAAGGTTCATGGGGGGCTATATTACTATCTCTTGGCCAGTAACAGAACAATTGAATAAGGATAACTTCCTGTGGGGGGAGGCGGCCACAACAGCTTTTAAGAGCTTGAAGAAGGCCATGACCACCATACTGGTCCTAGCCCTTTTAGATTTCGGTCAAATTTTTGTAGTGGAGATGGGCGCATTAGGGCTTGGTTTAAAATTGCACAATATGAGGCTTGCTTGAGGTCCGCCTTTGCGCAATTCCAAAGAAAAGCGCCTCGAGGCTTACGCCTTAAATTTTTTTGTGAGGCTTGCGCCTCAACTTGGTTGAGGCCCGCCTTGAGGCACGCCTCGCCTCACTAGCGTGAGGCTTACGCCTCACCCCATATATATATATTATAAAACTTACATAAACTCTGAAGTAAAACCTCGAACAAATCGCACTTCGTGTACCCCCAAGTCTCAGCAACTTCCTCTCAATTGCCTCAACCTCCAGCCCATCACCTTCTTCACAACCACAACGCCATGGCCTCCATCAAGGATCACTTGAAAGCTGCACATCACCACCACCTCTAAAAATTTGAGAGTATTAATCTCATCCTTATGTTGATGGAAAATATTTTTGAAAGAGGAATATACCTGAAATAAATAAAGATGAAGCATATTGAGAGGCATTGGACTCCACAGATGAGACGAGAGAGATCAATTTGTTATAATGATGAGTCAAATAAAGATCACATTTGTGATGATAAAAAAGATGTTTTTCTAGTTGCTGCCAACTTTTTAGCCTTTTTTAGAAATTAAATGTAGATGAGTAGGGAATTGAGAAAGAAAGAATTTGAAGTTAAACTTGATATTATATGATACTTTTATGTAATTTCTTTATTTATTAATTTTTTGCTCATGTAATATTTGTATTTCAAGTATATTTATGCAATTTATAACTAGTCACTTTACATCTTGTGCAATTTTTTGTTTCTTATGTATGCCATTGTGTTATTTCATATTTCAATAGAAAGATAATGTCATTTATTAACATATTATTTGAGTATTATATAAAAATTTACTTTTAACATTTATTTGCACTTAATGCAATTTTTTATTTTGAGCCTCACTCCTCAAAACGCCTTGAGGCTTACGCCTTGCCTCACAAACAAAAAACGCCTCAATACCTAATTGCGCAATTTTAAACATTGCATCAGGGTATGGATTGGGAGCAGTACTCATGCAGAGCTACCAACCCATTGCTTACTATTGCCAGGTGTTGACAATTAGAGCTAGGTTGAAGTCAGTCTACGAGAGGGAGTTAATAGTCATTGTGTTAGCCATCCATAAGTAGCGACCTTACTTGTTGGGTTGATTTTTCATTGTCAGGTCAGATTAACGGAGTCTGAAGTACTTGCTGAAGTAGTGGATGGTGGCGAAGGAGCACCAGAGGTGGCTATCAAAGTTATTGGGATATGACTGTGAAATTCAATATAGGCCTGGGATAGAGAACAAGGTAGTAGATGCTTTGTCTGGATATATGGGAGAGCTCCAAGAGATGGCAGTATCAATACCGTTGATGTTGGATTGGGGGGCCATTAAGAAGGAAAGTGCGCTGGATGAGGAGTAGGGGAGTATTAGGGAAGACTTACTGAAAAAATGGGAGTAGCCACCCTGGCTATTCTCTAGAGAAGGAGAGGCTTTTGTACCAAGGGAGATTTGTGATACCTAGGACATCAATCCATATTCCACACCTATTCCAAGAGTTCTATGGGAGCGCTATTGGGGGCTATTCTAAGATGCAAAAGACATATAGGAGACTCGTCGCAGAGCTGTATTAGAAGGGGATTCACAAGAATGGGAAGAGTTGGTAGCTAGTTGTGAGATATGTCAGAGGAACAAGTACATGACCATGGCTTCAGAAGGGTTATTACTGCCCGCTCTACCAGATTGGGCATGGGAGGTCTCCATGGATTTTATAGATGGATTACCTCGATTTGAAGGGTTTATAATGATTTTGGAGGAAATGGACGGATTGAGCAAGTATGCTCACTTCATTCTCCTATGACACCCTTACACTCCAATGACAGTTGCAATAACATTTATCAGAGAAGTGGTCAGACTTTATGGGATAACCAAAGTCTATAGTGTCCGACTAGGTTAAGGTGTTCCTCAGCCACTTTTGGAGGGAGTTGTTCAGGTTTCAGGGGACTGTACTGAAGAGGAGTACTGCTTGCCACCCTTAGATAGATCGGCAGACGGAGGTAGTAAACAAGAGCCTGAAGATTTACCTATGATATTTTGTTTCGGAGACACCTCAGCTTTGGGCCAAGTGGCTAGCATGGACGGAGTACTAGTATAATTCTTCGCATCATTCTGCCTCCCAGATGACCCCATTCAAAGTGTTGTCTTGACGAGATCCACCTCACTTGGTGTATTTTGGACAGCATAACACACCAGTCTCTTTAGTAGAGAAGTACTTGGAGGAAAGAGATAGGGTGTTGGAAGAACTAAAAAGGCAGGGCACAATAGATTATAAAGAGACAGACAGATGGGCATAGGAAAGACATCTAATTCAACATAGTTGAGAGGGTGTTCTTAAAGTTACAGGCCTACAGATAGAGGACAGTCTCCAATAGGAGGAATGAAAAACTTGCCCAAAGGTACTTTGGCCCATATGAGTTTTTGGAGAGGATTGGAGCAGTAGTCTATCGTTTGAGATTACTCTCGATAGTGACTATACATCTAGTGATCCATGTGTCATAATTAAGGAGAGCGATTGGGGAGCATGCAGCTAGTTCAGAGTTATCGGTAACACTAACAAAGGACTTTGAGGTGGTTTAAAATCACTAGAGTTGATGGCGGCTCGTCACGGAGAAGAGAGAACCAAGGAGGTTTTGATAAAATGGAAAAGCCTACTGGACTATATAGCCACATATGAGACATGTGAGATGGTGCAATAGAAGTTTCCATCTTTTCACCTTGATGACAAGGTGATTATTTGGGAGGGTAGTATTGTTAGTCCGGTTCAACCGGCCCAAGAGAAGGGGCCGATTCAAGTTTATAACAGGCAGAAGCCTGTTGTGTCTGCCCCAAACAAATCCCGCCCTTTTGGAGGATTTTGAAATTGGGAGATTGTTTTGGCACTGGGGAAGATTATTGTATGTTCAAGTAGGAGTTTTGTATTAGGATTAAGGTTATCTTGAGTTTTCTTAGTTTTTGTGTGGTGCTTTGGTGTTCTTGGGCTCTAGTGGCGTGTAGAGAATTAGGAGAGATAGATCCTTCTCGTGAATTGAGGATCAATTGTATCTTGCTATTTTCTTTCATCTACTATTCAATCAAGAGTGTATTTATTGTGTTTCCTCCATTAAATCCTCACAACCTACTTGACAAGATTGTTGAGATTTTGATTTCAGAAATTGTTTACTGTTTCTACTACTATTTCCTATCAGCATCCTCATCTCAGCAATACTTAATTTACTTTTATCTTTCTCTTTTAATGGCCAATATTCTACACCATAAAATATTGCAGGTCTCACTACCACCTTATAAAATGTTTCCTTAAGTTTGAGGGGGGGGGGGGGGGGGGGGGGGGGGGGTACTTTTCTATCGCACAATATGCCCAATGCATTCCTCCACTTCAACCATCCAATTTGAATTCTACTAATAATATTGCCATATATTTCACCATCACTTTGAACAATAGACCCTAGATATTCAAAACGTGTACTCTTTTTAATGACTTGATCGTCCAAAGTCATAATGCCCCACTAGATTTATTATTACTAAAATTACTCTCCATGCATTCGTTTTAGATCTATTCCAAAACCTTTAGACTCTAAGATTGGCCTCCATAATTCAAGTTTTCTTCCAACTCCCTCTCTAGTCTTATCAACAAGATGAACATCATCAGCAAAAAGTCAAACCATACATCAGGGACTTGAATATAAACATTATTAATTTTTTTTTTTAACTCTACATCATCTTGCAAATTTCTAGATCTTTCATATTCTCTCCATCAAATCTTTCAATAAAGGGGGGGGGGGGGGGGTAAGAATATGCCCAATGCATTCCTCCACTTCAACCATCCATTTGAATTCTACTAATAATATTAAAACATCACTTTGAACAAAAAGATATGAGCTTAAAGTTGATCCTTGATGTAATCCAATTGAAATAGAAAAATATTTGGTCAAACCACTTTGTGTTTGAACACAAGTAGCAGCTCCTGCATACATATCCTAACGACTTGAATATAAACATTATTAACTTTTTTTTTTTAAACTCTCCAGAGCACCTCACTTGAAACTTTATGATATGCTTTTTCTAAATCAATAAATAGCATATGTAGATCTTTCATATTCTCTCCATCAAATCTTTCAATAAATGTATAGCTTCCATAGCAGACTTCTCTGACATGAATCCAAGGAAATTATTATTTGTTTCAATGATAAATCATGTTTAAATATTTATTAGGATAATTTGTATTTTTATAATTTAAGGTTAAATTTTAACTTGATTTTATTTTGATCATTAAAAGTCCTATCAATAGGAAATAACATTAGATTGTCAAATGCGTTAGCAATTTTTTCTATGCATTGGGATTATGTTGGTTATCTTTTGGTTCGGTATTGATATTCCGGGTTGCATGCATATGGTTTCATGAATTTTCATGCAAAGTGTGGGTAATTTGGGAAAGGCTTCTGGTGGCAAACTTTTTTGAGTAGAAAATAAAGGTCTAATAACTAATATACTTAGAAATTAGTCCAGAGAAAAGAGATTAAGGGAAGAGGAAGGTGAGTATCATCTTGGAGAATTGTAAGCATCACCATTTATTCTCTCTCTCTCTCTCTCTCTCTCTCTCATCCTCTATTTACTCCCAATGCAGGCTCATTTTGTTGAACCATATAAATCTTATCGTCTCTTGTTGTGCTTGATCTCTTTCGCACTATTTTGTGTGTTCATAATATTTGCCATTGGTCGGTGCTTTTGCATTAAGTTTGTTTTTTTCCTTGACATTGTATATATGAAAAAGAAAAAAAAAGTTATGCAAACCCTTCATTGAAGAAAAAGTTATATGCTACAAAGCATCATCATTAGCTTTTTCTTAGCTAGTTGATTCCTATTTTATGAATTCTTATTCTTCATTCTTTTTTGTTGAGTGCTAAAAGAGGTGTCAATTCTATTTTATCCAAAAAAAAAAAAAGAGAGGGTAACTTTTAATCATATAACCTTTGGTCTAGGTATTATCAATCACGATACTTTTTTTTCTTCAATTTTGCATCCTCAAGCCATCATCTCCAATGCAAGCCTTTTGTAACATCTCTCTATCATTTCTCAATGTCATTTCTAGTTTTGAATAACTTTTTTAATAGGATTAATGCCACTCCTCTGTAACATATTCAGACAATTTGGAATGATTTTTTCTACTATTTTGAACTTTTGGTCTATCCGAAGATCACACTTCCACTGTGGTAATCAGATGTTAAAACAGTTGCCAATAACCTTGAAGGATGCACTAGGTTAAGTAGTGATTTTTTAATCTTTGGTTGGCGCGTGGAATTTGTAGTTCCCAACTGAAGTAAAATCAAGTCTAACATTTCTAAAGATCTGCAAATATTTTTTTGGTAAATCAATTTCAATTTCCATTGAAATTATTTTTGTTAAAAAAAAAAAATCCCGTTGGAAATTTTTTTTTTGCATAACTTGATGTGTATCTTTTCATGGATTACAATGATAGGATCATGAATGGAGGCAAGCCGTAACTGCTGCTGGATCTGGTTGTGTTGCTGCTCTATCTGTTGAGAGATATCTAGTGGCCAATGATCTTCTTGTTGAATTTCACCAGGTGGTTTATTTCTCTTGTTGTCAGTTATATAAGTGCATTATTTAAGCGCTTTGGATACTTTTATACCGTTCAACAGTGAAATACTTGGTAAATTTAGTTTCTGTTTAATGAATTTTAATCTTGCATTTATTTTTACAAGGTAAATAGATTTTTACTGAATTTTTTAATCAAGGTTTTAAGGCTAATACCAAACCGCTTGTTTTGAAATTGTTTTCACATCAACTTTTCTTTCTTGATTGTTGTTTGGTTTGTTACAACGTATTTACGGTGTCAACAACACCCCTTCCAAGTAAATGCTGCTAAATTGGCTGCATTTCCTTCCTGGAATATTTTATAAGAAAATGTATTAAAAGTTATGCAGATGCAATGTAAATGTATCATTTTTTTATTCAACCTAAACACATGAAGTAAGATTTTCTGCATTTTTGCTGCTACTTTGCAGCAAAACTAAGAGCCCCATAAATTTTGTCTTGATCAACCATGTTTTGGCAGTGTCTAGCCCATATTTCAACCAATGCTAGCAAAAAATGTGGGGACTTGCTTGCCCTAAACAGAACCCTAATTTGAAACCCCTGTTTTATTGCTCCTTTGACTTGACCTACTTTTTACAATTAGTATTGCATTAAACTATTAGCATCTTCTGACATGAACCACACCTGGTGACACGATATGAAAGACCAAAGTGTATACATTCAAGCGATTTCTGGCAGCTGCAATATGAGCTGATAACCCATTCTGTTTCGTCATAAATTTTCATTTCAACAGCCTGTAACAGAAGAGGTAAAGAAGGAACCTACAGAGAAGGATGTAGAATGGCATTTTGATGTGACACTTACGAAACACAAGGGCCAGGTAATGATCATAGCTAATTGCTTATATGTTTACTTGAAAGCACTTTATCATAGTAGTATTCTGTTTCTTGTTCTGTGTCAAATTTGCAATCAGTAATCAATGAATAGTTCTAACCGAAGCTTCTCTTTTGTAGTATGCATTGCGGAAATTGTACCATGAAAGCCCTAGGCTAATTTGTGTGCTTTATACGGCTCCAACTTGCGGCCCATGTAGAACATTGAAACCAATTTTAAGCAAGGTACAAAATTAGTTTTAGTTGCTTAATTCCCTTTTTTCAACCAGCATGCCATATCCCAATGGTTTACATTGGTTCCATGAACTGTTTTTTTTTTTTTTTTTTTATTTTTTTTTTTTTCTTTTTTTTAAAGTCATGTTCATGTAAATTATGCCGTGCTACACTACATATTTGATGGGTCTTTTATATTGCACTGTCACCGAGGAAAGAAAGGCGGGGGAGTTCTGTGTGAAAATATGGTTGACTGTGGAGGGGATGGATGATCACCAAGCCTTTGCCTAAGCCTTTGCCTAAGACTTTGGTATAGTTTGTTAATCAAGATGATTGATAAAGGGAAGAAATGATTAACATTACGGTGGAGTTATCAATTGATGGAGATATATCCACAAAAGACCTAGTTAGTGACATCAAAGCAAGGCCTATCATGTTACAAAGAAATAAATAAATGTATTCCTTTTTTTTTGGGACATTTAGGCCATTTAAGGCAAACTCACACACACAACGCATACACATGGACTCGAACCTTGGACCTCTTAGTTGGAAGCCTAAGCTGTCAACCAATAGGCCAAGGAGAGTTGTGTAATGTATTCCTTTTGATTGAACTTATTGTTGACCTGTCTAACGGAAACAAAAAAAAGGATTTTTTTCGCTCACTTGCTGTCTGCCGAAGCCATCCCGCACGTCGCTTGCACGACCTTCGCATGTCGCTCGCACGTCGATTGCATGTCGCTCGCACCTCTCTGCCGCGTTAAATATCGGAGAAACGAGAGAGCTCGGCTCTCTCTCGTTCTCGCTCTTCTCGATCTTTCTCGCTATCTCTCTCGCTCTCTCCCCCGACGAAGTCCCTTCCTATAGGATCAGAAGTTATGGCTTTGATCGGAGGTAATGACGTGAGCTCGCGGCTGTGAAGATAACTTTCTCCCTTGTGTGAGCTCCTTCCCCAGCTCCTTCGTGGCCGTGCGATTCCGCTCCTTCCACGACCTTCCCTTTCGACATTTTGATCGGAAGCGACAACGTGGGTCGCTCGCTGTGAAGCTAACTTTCTCCATTTCCCATGCTTCCCCGGTCCCTTGTCTCCGACGCCATCCCTTCCAGTCGATCAGAAGTTCTGACATTTTGATCGTGAGCAGCAGCTGGAGCTCCGCTCGCTATAAAGGAGACTTTCCGCCCCTTTGTTGCTGTCCAACTTCGCTTCTGGGACGACTTTTCCTTCCTGTTTGATCAGAAGCAAAACAGGAGCTCGCGATTATGAGGGTAGCTTCTCCCCTTCGTGCGCTTCTGCGGCTAATTCCCGTAAACAGAGAGGAATTGGGGGGATATTATTATTATTTAATTATAATTAGTTATTATTAATAAGAGTTAATTATAATTAAAATATTATAATTATATTTAATTATTGTTAATACTAATCAGTTTTAATTAAAATAAATTATAATTAATTTATAATTATTATGGTTGATTATTATTATTAATAATTAACTATAATTTATTAAAATTAATTAAAATTAATTATTTTAATTTAAATTTATTATTATTAGTTATAATTAAATATGATTAATTATTATAATTATATTTATTTATTTTAAATTATAATTAATTCTGTTAATTTGTAATTAATTATAATAAATAAACAAATCATCTCTTACCTCAATGTGCATGCCAAGCCAGCAGACTGCCCATACACGCTCTTCTTTTGGACTCAAAAGAGCAGTGAACCCGGTGCGACACCTACGACGAGGTAAGCGAGCGATCCTTCGGCCCCAAAATCTTGTTCTTGGCGTTTGTGTTGAGCTGGCAAATCGCTCATACACGCTTTTCTCTAGCATGATGGGAAGGGGACCCGGTGCGACACCTATGACGAGGCGGGTAGGCCTGGTGCATGCTTTTCTTAGCATGGTCGGGATAATTTTTAAGTACCCGTACGCGGCTCTGTACCTGCGGGGAAATGACTGCTTTTCTTGTAACAGGTACCAAAGACCATTTCTCTGGCGTGGTGGGGACAAAGATTTCACAGCCGCGTTGTCCTCGTACGAGGGCACCTACCGTACACTTTTTTCTCTAGCGTGGTGAGAGGCCCATTTTTTAGTAGTTTTCTTCTAAACAGAGGAGACGCCGGGAGGTTGCCGAAATTTCGGGTGAATATACAACTGCACTTGGACCTGTTTGAACTCAAAAGAACAAGAATTTGGACTCAAAAGAGCAGTGAACTTGTGGACCTAAACCTGAACAAAATCTAAATGATTTCTAAAGGCCAAACCCAAATGAAATAAAATCAAGTTGAAGCCAAATTCAAATCAATACGGACATGTAATTAAACTTGCAGACCAAACTGGACATAACCTCAACAAGACTCAATAGACTCTAATTTGAATCAAATGATGAACATCAATAGACAAACGAAAGAGTTGTGGTGGACAATATTCCAAAGGAATTATTCACATGCAAACAAGGGACTTATAGCAAGAGGTTTTCATATGAATTTAATCGTTATTTGATAGCAAAGAACATCAAGCTTTCTGCAAAAAAGAGAAGTTGGTAGGTGATGTACGAATATGACGATTGATGCAATCTACACATAATCAATGTCCCCAAATTTCAATCAACAATAACCTAACTTCAAGAAAACACACCCTCCTAGCGTATCAAGAAGTGATAATGCAAATGTGTCACAAATATGGTGGTTATCCGACAAACATATGTAAGGAGACTACAACAACAGTAGCAACTTCGCCTGTTGATTGAAGAAGGCGACACTGGAGATCAATAGCGGAGAACCCATTGCCGCAAATAAGTTGTGAATGACAAAGGTGGACATAATGTAGGTGTAATAGACTCCTACGACAGTCCCTACAATGCCTGTAGATTGAGATGACAATACTGGTGCATGATAGTGGAAGGTCCATCCCTACAAACAAGTGCAATCGGCAAACCCATCTGAGATTGGTTAAAGGTGAATATGATGCAAAAATAATGGCTCTTCTACGAGCACTTCTAGGAGCTCGTAGTGAATGCAATGGGTTCTTGCAAATATACATGAGCCGCTTGTGGATAACAACAGTGTGTATATCACAAGTACAATAAATTCCTGTGGACACAAATACAGATGTCACCTACAACAAAAATGACCAAGATCTACGAGTATGTCGGGTACAAGGGCAACCCGGTGTATGGAGAAAGACACCCCCTGGCAGAAGGAAAGGGATGTTTGAACAAATTAAAACTAAACTTCATGGTGTTCCAAAGTTTCTTCTTAGTCCTATACTTAAGAAGAAAACAGCTCTGATATCCACAAACATCAGAAATAATAAGTCTACTATACTAAAGAGCTTGAAAAGAGTCCCTTTCAAGGTAGTGGTCACAAATCTCAAGAAGGACCTCCCCTGTGAACGAGAAAGGGGAGCCAATATCAAAATGATGAGATGCCTCATGACATCCAGATAATACCACCACTGGATCCGCAACACTAGTATTAGCAAACAGAAGGCGTTTATAAGCTCTCAAATAAAATGTTATGTGCATTCAAATGGCAATTACCTGCACAATTAAAATATTCCAAAATACCCCCCTGCACATGCACCGTAATTTGTATACACATAAATACACTAAAGGAGAAAATACAGTCTCGACCCGCATGGGCCCCGTCGAATGTGTTATAAGTATACATGTAACGTCTAGGGATGTTGCGCGGGTCAATAAGTGAATTCAAGTTCGAACCCGATCCTCATAAGCAGGTAAATAAGAGTAGAAAGGGTTTGAACCATCAAACAAATATGCGATTGTGGCGAGCAGTATATTTGTTTTAATACATTTATATTAGGCCTTCAAGGCCTATAATTAAGAGAATTCACTAATAAATATATAAAGCTTATGAAACACAATCCTCCTAAGCAGGTAAATAGGAGTAAACAGGGTTCGAACCATCGGATAGATATGCGGTCACGAAGTTGATTGAATATTTATCGTTTACATTCATATTAGACCTTTAACAAAATGAATTCACTAATAAAGGTACAAAGCCGATGAAACCCGAACCTTCTAAGTAGGTAAATAGGAGTAGGCAGGGTTAGAACCATCGGATAGATATGCGGTCATGAAGTCGATCAGAATATTTATCTTATACATTCATATTAGGCCTTCAAGGTCTATAACAAAAGAAATTCATTCCCAATGCCATAAAGGCTACGAAATTCGATCATCTGTCGATAACTCGACAGAGTTGACAAGTTTCAATCAATAAAGGGAAATGACCTCAAACACTCCGATGATGGTCACGTTGAACTTAGATCTCTACCAGAGAGGTGATTTAAATACTTTCAAATGCCTCCCAAAAGTCTATTCAAAATCAAAATTCCACAATGTCCAAAATTCAAAATTCCAAAAATATTTAAAATTGTAATTATCCATTCAAATACCCTTAAATCAAAATTCATCCACCATCCGCAATAGTTTGTCATGGTGGACAAATTCAAACTTACTTCAGCTCATATAGAGCTAATGCATAGTTGAAATATTACTAGGATCCATTCTCAAACAGACAAGACGTGGTACATGTCTTCTAACCGGTGGTTTTACCGCTAAATGGCACCGTAGGATAAACGGTTATGACTCGGGGCCCTCTGAACCGAGTGATTTTGCCTTTAAATGGCACAACGAAATACCAGTTATGGTCAGAGCCAATACGCTTCTTAGTGGCATCAAATCCTTGAGATATGAATCAATAAGATATGATCGATAGGTTACAAAGCCCTTTGTTAGCTAAGGTGGATCCAAATTTGTCCCCTTGGACAAATACCCACCTCAGGTCTACAAGGTCCCCTTGGACGAAGCAAACCATGCCTGCCGACAAGGATCCTTCTGTCAGGCTGGATCGACTACCTCCTCTGACTAAGTAGACCAGGGACCACGATGGTCCGGGACGACGGAAACATGAGATCTTGATCGGGTTTATCATCCATTCCCCTACTAGCTTTAAGTGCAAGATGGTGAAATTTTCTATTTTAAATATCAAACCTTGAACCTCTAATATCCAAACTTTCCAAATTCTCAATTCAATGCATAAAATAATTCTTTTTAATCCTTTCATTTCAAGACTTTCAATGTTATGCATATGTCATATTTTTATTTGTATCTTGATCATTTCTCATAAATAATGCAACCGTTGCATGAGCCATTATCTAAAATAGTATTTATAAAGGTGTTCTGTTTCTATAACCTTTTCCATTTACGTGCATGAGAACATTGTAGCCCCAGCCAGTACCATAAGGGGATATGCTCCATCGATTCAACATACACATGCAAGTATAAATCATATTATTTACATTTTCATATCATTTTGTATTGAGATATATTAAGCATCATGATATAGGATGAGTGACCTCTCTATGATATAAAAATTCAAGGCTTCTAGTTAAGCATGATCAATTGTCTTCAATAAAGAAAAATCATAGAACATTAATAGTAAAAAAATTAAATAATTACAATATTTGATGTATTATGTATAGGAGAAACGCATATCATTACTGTAAATTAGAACATAAATACTCACTTTGATTTAAATAGCTTTTCCTCTTTTTGTCCTTGTTCTTGACTTCAATCACCTACAATAACAGATAATTTCATAAGGTTATTAAGTATATTTAAATAGTTCTTATTTTTTATTTTTAAATAATAGAATTTGTTCTCTCCACTTTATAGTTTAAATATAGAAAATCATAATTTAATTAATTTCTAAAATAAACTTTTTATATTTGATAAATAAATTTGTTTAAGTAATTAATATAATGTGATTCGCTTATTTCTGTTCTCAGCCTAATAAAATATAGCATGGCCAATTAAGTACAGTTTTACCGTAAATGTTTCGTTTATGCATATTTTGGTTGCTTTTATTATTATTTGCAAAAAAATACATTTCCCCATCTTTCTGAACTGTTCCGTGTCTCCCAACCCTCTTCCTTTTAGCAGGTCTACATTAGAGTTATATGAATATTGAATATTATGGCATAATCTCTCTGTTATCCGGAAGTTATTCTTTTGTTTTGCAATTTTTGAGCCTTGTGATACTTTTTACCATTAATGACTTCTTCATTGTTGCAGGTAATTGATGAATTTGATCAGGATGTGCATTATGTTGAGATTGACATAGAGGAAGATCCAGAAATTGCTGAAGCAGCTGGAATTATGGGAACACCTTGTGTACAGTTTTTCAAAAATAAAGAAATGATAAGGTAGTTTTATTTTTTTTCCTTTATCTTTTGTAGCAGGAGAACAAAACTTCTCATCTCTCCTCTCATGCCTGAATTTCTCCATCTCTCATATTATTATAAAAAATGAAAATGTTGCTGAATTGTTCAATATGTCACTAACTGGATGAATCATTTTGTGCGGGCGTCAAACGTCATTCAGAGCCCAACGAAAATGCACCACGTCACCCCCTACTCGGTACTGCTTGGTACCGAGCTTGGTACTGGATGACGTGGATGCACCTGTTTGCCTCTGGATGATAAGCTATGTTCAGTATCCGCACAGAATAATCTCTCCACTAACTGATGCGTTATGATACTTTGTCTGAATGCAGGACGGTCCCTGGCGTTAAAATGAAGAAGGAATATAAAGAATTTATAGAAGCAAATAAATGAGATTGCTGGCGGGCACGGGTTCATTTCCAATTATTTGTAACTTTGGAGAGTTTGTTTGTCTCAATTCAGTTTGCTTCTTGTTCCAAGCTACCATTTTTTTATTGGATTTAGTTTCTAAACCAGTTATTCTTTTCTTTTGCAATGCTAGTTAAAATCTCTGAAATTGTAAACCTTTTGTTTTTATCCTTCATAAACAGCTTTTTTCGCCCCCCTTATAAAGCTAGTTCGGAGTACTTTCTGGAAATTGTTTTCTATTACCTCCTACAGTCTGTATAAAAGTTCCTACAGTTTATTTTTAATAAGAAAACAATAATTTTAAAATTTTGTAGATTTAGCTCTATCTTTATATTACGCTTTTTTAAACTGGCAATTTTTTAAGGATTTATTATAGTCTAATGAGATATTATATTTAAATTCATAATAAAACTTTGTATTGGTTGTATTATAAGAGTTTTTGTGGTAATAGAGAGTTTATCGTATAAGGCTTAATTTGGATTTTTTTTTTTTGCTGTTTTTTAAAATAATTTTTAAGTATAAAAATTTTAATAATAAAAAATAAAAAATTTAAATAAAAAATAACTGTCTTAAAAATAGGTTGTGAAGTTATAATTTAAAAAAAGTTTCAAAATGCAAATTATTAATTAATTATTATTATTTTCCTTCAATGGATTTAGCATGTCTTTGTGGTTTATATATATATAACTACATTATTTTTAGATTTATTAATAAATTAAAATAAAATAATTTATAAAAAAATTGTGTCAAATATTCTGATTTAAATTATCTCAAGATGTTCTTGAAATTGTTAGATTTATTTTAAGATTCGTGTAATATAATGAAATTTGTATTTCACTAATTTAAAGTAAATCCAATAAATTTCATTCAAATTCTAATATGATCTATATCAAAATCATAACATAGCTTTTATTCAATAAAATATCTTAGATATAATAGAAATAACACATTAATTTATATCAAAATTAGATTAAGATATTCTTAATTTTTTTCATTATATCATTGCTTATTTTTATGGAATTTATTAATGATTATTGAGGCAAACTTATTCAGTGTGTTTGTCTATTTAATTCATTTATATCTTTTTTTTTTTTTTGAAATATTGTGGGCTCCAAAATTCATGCCTCGGCCTCTTAGTGGCCCCTTTCTTTCTTTGATTATTTGAGGAGAGTTTTAATGCTTTAGTTCCAAAATAAACTTTTTGTTAAATTTTGCAACATAAATTATTTAAGTTAAACCATATTTTTTTCTTTTTTTAAAGATATATCATTTATATAACTTAATAGCTATTTACACTAATAAATGTATTTTTCTTATATTTTTAATAATAAATGTATTTTGTATTTTTCATGTATTATATAATTATATTTGCATTATATGTTCATATCAATAGATCATAAGAGAAATTATTTTGAGAATGTTGAAATTGAAAATTTAAATGATACACATTAGAAAGAACATTTTTAGGTGCGAATATATTGATCAGAGTTTGATTAGATGAATTTTAAATTTTTATAGTTTCTCCATCGAAAATAATAATAAATTTAAAAATTTTCAATCAAAATGTTCTAATTCAATTTCTTTCCAAATAAAAAATATCCGATTTATCAACTAAAATTTGGCCCGGCTACAGACCAAATATACCGGCGAGCAAAGGAAAGATTTTTTCGTTTTTGTTTTGGGAAAGGAGCCGTTGAGTTGAATATAGACGTTACGGAAGATCCGAGTCGCAGCCCACCATCTATAAAGCCAACGAGAAACGGAGGTTCACTCTCACAAAGCTTTGTTTTGGTTCTCTTCTTCCTCTCAGGAGCGAAGAAGGGTTAAAGGACAGCAGCATTCCGTTTCGACGATCTCGATCTTCCATCCTCTAAATATAAGGATCTTTCTCTTTCTCATCTTCTTAAACTGTGATTTTTTTTTAATTGCAGGTTTTCACTGACAATTAGGTTTTCAATTTAATTTCTTTCTTTATTTCCTCTTCTTTCTTTCTTTTTTTTTTCTTCGATTTGGTCTAACAAATGGATGCAGGATCTGTTAATTCTTTATCATTTTCAACTGAAAAGCCTTGGTCAAGATATCGTAAACCCTTCACAAAAGTTGGATCCACAGTGTACATCCCTCCTCTCCGCAGTTCTTCTTCGAATCCAACTTCTTACAGGCAAAGCGTAAGAATCCATTCTCTTTGAAATAACAATTTTTTTTAATATTGTATTGATTCTTCATTTCAGTAAATTTATGAATTTTGGTTGGCTTCTTACCCTCTGGATCATCTCTACTGTTCTGTTACTCTGTCCCTTAAATTTTTTATGTTCATGAAGTTTATAAATTGCTGCAATTTCTTGTTCCATGAATCTTTTCAAGCTAAATTTTACGCTTTTATCTGATATTTTAAAATTTCCGGTCTTAATGTTATTGGTTGATATCAGGGAGACAGATTCATACCAGATAGATCTGCAATGGATTTTGATGTTGCCCGCTACTTGTTAACGCAACCCAGAAAGGAAAAGGAGAACGTTGGAGTTGTTTCACCTGCAAAAGAGGCCTATCGTAAGCTTCTCGCTGAGACCTTGCTGAACAACAGAACCAGGATCTTGGCGTTCAACAGAAATACTCCAATTTCCACAGATTCAATGCTGACTGCAATTTCGGAAGCTGGTTCTTGCAACCAAAGCAAGATTACAAAGAGAAAAAGATACATTCCACAGGCAAGCCTTTCTTCCATTCTTACTTTTATATGATATTTGCTGATTCTTATTACTGTTTTGCTTATATTTGTTAAAACTGTTATGTTTTGCATGTTATAATATGCAGTCGGCTGAGAGGACATTAGATGCTCCTGATCTGGTGGATGATTTCTATCTGAATGTCCTCGACTGGGGAAGCAGAAATGTCTTATCAATTGCTCTCGGAAACACGGTATATTTGTGGGATGCTTCGAAGGGTTCGACATCTGAGCTTGTGACCGTCGACGATGATCTTGGTCCAGTCACCAGCGTCAGCTGGGCTCCTGATGGGAAGCACATTGCAGTTGGATTGAACAACTCCTATGTTCAATTGTGGGACTCAAACTCAGCTAAACTGGTTAGTAGAATTTTGTCAATTTTGAAATTATCTTATGTAGCAAGTCCTTTCTAAATGATTTTTATTGCATACAAACAGTATCAATCATGTATGATTTTGTTTATCGTTGGGCTTTGAAGGGAGTAGGTTTATGGACTAAATTATTATGGATCATTTTAACATTTCAAAAATGCTTTAAACTGCAAAATCAGCAAAAGATAGCATAAACAATAATTCAGTAAGAAGATTATTCTTCAAGTTTTTATAGTAACAAGTTTTTTTTTGCTTAACAGTTAAGAACACTAGATGAAATACATAGATCTCGTGTTGGAACTCTTGCTTGGAACAACAGTATCCTTACAACTGGTGGAATGGATGGAAAGATAGTGAACAATGATGTGAGGATAAGAAACCATGTAGTCAAGAGCTACAGAGGTCACCAGCAAGAAGTGTGTGGCTTGAAATGGTCAGAATCTGGCAAGCAGCTTGCAAGTGGTGGCAATGACAACCTGATCCATATATGGGATCAATCCATGGCTACCTCTTCTTCTGCAGCAGCGCGGAATCAAAACCAATGGCTTCATAGATTTGAGGGTCACGATGCAGCAGTCAAGGCTTTGGCTTGGTGCCCCTTTCAGAGTAATTTGCTTGCTTCAGGTGGAGGTGGAGCCGATAAATGCATCAAGTTCTGGAACACCCTCACTGGTGCTTGCTTGAATTCAGTAGAGACAGATTCACAGATTTGTGGGCTTCTATGGAACAAAAATGAGCGTGAGCTACTTACCTCTCATGGCTACAGTCAGAACCAGCTCACATTGTGGAAGTATCCATCTATGGTGAAGGTAGCTGAGCTCTGTGGACATACTTCTAGAGTTCTACATATGACTCAGGTAAGTATTACAGTTTCTCTGGATACTTGGTAAAAAATTCATTAAAATCTTCCACTGAAATTTTGGAATTGCAGAGCCCAGATGGCTGCACGGTGGCGACAGCGGCCGGAGATGAGACTTTGAGATTTTGGAAGGTGTTTGGGAATCCAGAAATGGATAAACCTGCAGCGAAGAAGACATATTCAGAACCATTTGCTAATTTTAGTCGCATCAGATGAGAAGAATTTCACAAGAGATGATGGTAGGAAAAGGGACCAACCCATCATTATGATGATCTTAAGGTGATTCCTTAGTTCACTTGAATTTAATCAGTTTCTTCTGCTGTCATGAATTAAAGAAACTATATGAAACTGAATTTATTTTTATTAATTTTTTTTTTCTTTTTCCCTCTTCTTCTTACAGATTTTTGGTCATAAAAGAGAGAGCATTGATGGAAGAAACATGGATTTCTTTGAAGGGTGAAGTTTGTAGATAGTTGAAACTATGTTTTTTATCATACATGAAATATTTGATATATATATATATATATATATATATATATATATATATATATATATATATATATATATATATATATATATATATATACATTGTAAATTTAATTTTATGTGGTGAGCTCAAGAAACCTCTTTGAACACACCTTTTGATTTTTTTTATACTGTAAATTCACACATAGCTTATAGATGGTGCGGTTCAAGAAGCTTATTTGAGCTCGCACTTGCTTTTTTTTTTCTCTCTAAAGCTTTCTCACATCTTTTGATGTGTTATACTGTCAATCTGTGTACATTTAATGTAATTTTGGATTGTGCTGCTTGAAAAATCTTTTTGATTGCGCACATCTTTTTTATCCCTTCAGCTTTCTCAATTAGTTTTTATATAGTTTTTAGTCTCCCTCGTTTTGGGATATTTACAGCAATTTTTTTAGTAAAAAATTACTTTTTAAAATAAAAAATTTATTAAAAAGCTGCTTTATAAAAACAATACAAAAATTAGCCACAATTTTTATTTAGCTATTATTTTTTAAAATTAAAAAATTACTTTTTTCACTATTTTTTTCTCCCTTTGGGTTGTAGCTTTGGATTACTATTTGTCACAACCCGAAGGCCCTCTCATCATCTCCATATTCTACTACTCGTCATTGCTAGTCGCCGTCACAATGACCTACCCTATTCTGTGACCTACCCTATTCATTTCAAGCCGGTGGTCATTGTATTTATCGGCCATTGTATTTTAATGCATTTGAAATGAATAAACAAATAAAATAAAATTTTTATTTGTGCCTTTTTAAAAGTAGATAAATCTTCCAATTTTCTGTATGGAATTCCTATTTGAGTAAATAGGGCTTCATATTCACATAGTAAAGTGCTATTTTGTGAGAGTTTTAAGGTGACTTCTCAATATTTAAAATAAGGATAAGTTGAATGAGTCCAAATTGACCTAAATGTGGGCCCAAGCCACTAACACTATAAGGGTCAACCTTGACTTTTGCATTTGACCGTCTTTGTCATGGTTTGATATTTCTTCTCAATTTTTTTTGTGAATTTATATAGATAATGTCTTACTTCTTAACATTATTCGGGCATGTGAATATATTAATTATTTTGAATATATACCATTTGCTTATGCCTGTTTTTGATGTAAAGTCTCATTTATACCATCTTGAGGTCTCAACCGAAAAACTCATTTTTCACTTCAAAATACAGCAACATTTTAAATTATAGTAATTTATCTTCAACTGAATTTTATTTTTTAAATTAAAAAATGTTATTTTGTGTATATTCTTTCTCATTTTTTATATTTATTTTTAATCATAACTTTATATTTATCATTTTTTTTTCAAATTAAGCTTTTTTTTTTGACAAAAATAAATCTTACTAAAATAAGTATTTATTAAATAAAATAAAAAATTACATTAGAAAGCATAGATTACACATTCTATTTATAAATAAAAAATATTTAAAATAATTAAAATGAATAACCTAATGCAAGAAATTTAATTATATAAAATAATGTATTTATAAATTATTAATTTTTAATTATCAATAATACAAAACCTACACTTAATAAACTATAATTTTTAACTTAATTTTTTTGAATTAAAAAAAAAATGGCGTTGGTGAATTGTGCGATTCCAATATTGACATTCCACTATCCACCTCTTGAATTTGGTGTGGGATTTAGTATTCGAATGGAATGAATGACAGACGACAAACTAACATAAATAATTCGGTTGGAGATGATATGTAATATATCCATATTATAAACCTTTTATATAGTTGGCCTTTAAGATTAAAGTTGAAATCCTAAACTTTAGGAATTATTCTCCTATTTTTACCTCAAATCTAATAGTGATGGTTCAAATAGCTTTTAATTCCTTGCTTTGACAATAGTGCATATTCAATTATTGGAAGGCAATTCTAATCAGAATGATCATTAAATGACTTTAATGATGATTCTTGGATGAAAAAAATTATTATGTGCGGTGTTCATACTCATCCGGTGGTCAATTCGGACGTGTCATATCACCCAATGAATAGTGCATTGGATGACATGGCGCGTTCGGATTAGGCTCTGAACACGTTCGGACTCCGCACAGAATAATCTCTCTCATGAATGACATAGTGGAAGGAATATTGTATATATGGAAGGTTTTTTGTCTTTAGATACAATGAATTATAAATTTCTAGCATATATATTATTATTCATTATGCCATCTCTATTTTTCCATTTGTATGTGGATGAGTGGTAGTGATTTGCTTTAAAATGGTGTCTATCAAACAAAAAATAGCCTTCCAAAAATAATCAAGAAATATGATATTGCTATTATAAATAATGGATGAATATAACTCAAAGCCGTTCATGTTGGCAAAATAATTGTTGTCTCCTCACATATGATGGTTGTAGAATATAAACAACCTCCACTTTAAAATAAAAGGATGCTAGTATCAATGTTGATATATTAGACGATAAATTAGATATAAAATAAGATCTAATTATAAATAATTTAATTTGTAGTTCCTTGCAGTTTTTTTTTTTTTTCCGAAAAGCTTTTAGTTGGTGTTGTTATTTAAAAAAATCATTGATTAAAACTTGCTTTTCTTCTCCAACGGGTGAGCTCCTCAATGGATCCTGACTTCCACTTCGACTCCCAATCTCCTTCTCCGATGAGCCAAGCCCACTGGAACACCAACAACAAGACGTTCCAAGTGAGGCAAGTTCACAAGTCGAGCTCGAGCTAGAGGAACCTTAGACGAGCTGAGTTTGTGCTCACCATATGACCTCGATTCGCGCTTTTGTCTCTGAGTTGTTGAGCTGAGTTTGAACTAGCCCAAACTCAAGTTCGGATCTACTTTTATGCCCTTTGTATCTAGGATTAATCTTACCTCTCAATCATGAGTGATAAGTTTTGATTAAGACCGGTTTATAAGCTTTCAAATGCTTTTCTTTTTAGTACTAGTTACTTGGATTAGGGAAAGAAAGATATATCACTATAGGCTTAGTGTAAATGATTGGCTCACTGTTATTTACTAATCAAAATATGATGGTTATATCATTTTGGGTTATTATGGATCCTAATTTACTTATTCACTTTAGGTGATTGATTAAATTTAATTAGAAGTTGCATGGGCTAACGATTTTTTTTTTCGGAGGCGGGGGGAGGGGATTTGCATTTTATGTCTCATAATTCATAAATTTATCCATTGAAAATATTTAAGCATAATCATATGATATAAAGAGAGCTTGCCACAAACCAACTAGTTTGAGATATTTTTATTATAGTCATGTGGATAAATTTGATATAATATTGAAACTTGTAAGCTTTGTTCAAACTTGATTTTTTTTATCATTTTCAAACTATTTGTTGACCTCAATATTAGTATCCAATGCTCAGGGCAACTGAAACAGATAAATGTCCCAAACGGCCTGCATTCTCAAAACGAACAGTATCGGGCGGTCAAGGCAATTGAAACAACCAAGATCGACACTCAAATTGGTCAGGGTTGTCGAGTGACGAAAATCAAAATTTTGCACAAATGAATTGAGGCAAAATAGATGTGCATAATCTTTGATGATTTGATGATCAATTTAAGGCATTATTAATATAAATAAATATTTATTATTAACTTAAAAGAGAGAGAATTTAACATCAATAAATTTAAAGAGAAAAAAAACTTAAACCTAAAACCTTAAACCCGTAATAAAACCCCTTACTCACAAACCCAGCTGCCTCACTTGGCTCACTCATGTACTCAGCCCTCAAGCACGTCCTATCCTTCTGTCTCTCTCCTACACGCATGAGCCCACCCCATTTTTTGATATTCTTCTCTCTCGTGTGACCCAAGGTCGACGGCCATTGCTAGCTCGACCACTAGACAATGTCGTTGCCATCTAGCCCAGCCAGCCTGACACTGCCGTCCACTTGGCTTGCATCCAATTTCCTCTCCTCCCATCTTCTCTTCGCCTTTCTCTCCACCTAGACTTCCTCTTCTTCCTCCTATTGCCTTCTTCTCCAAATCCTAGCCTCCTCCTCATCTTCATTTACCAAACCTAACCCTAGCCCCCCTCTTTCTCTCTCTAAAATTTGAGAGAGGGAGAGAGAGAGAGAGAGAGAGAGAGAGAGAGAGAGAGAGAGAGAGAGAGAGATTTTCTCTCAAACACCTCACATCTTCTTCCTACAACTCTCACGCCATGTCATCCATCAAAATCTCTAGCCCTCTCTTACACTCTCTCTAAAACTAGAGAGAAAATGTTCTAAGTTACCTTTCATAGCTCCCTCTTACTCCCACTTTTTTCTCTCTACCTATGCGAAAATAATTTCTATCTCTCTAAAATTGGAGAGAGATGTTATCTCTTTAGTCTATCTCTCTCGACTTTATCTACAAAAAATGGGGTAAAAAAAAGAAGATAAGCCACAAAAGGAGAAATCTCATGTGCTGCTTTGCCTCATTGTCTCATCATCATTGTCCTCGTCGTCACACATTTTGAGATATAACACTGACCCTACACAAGCTTTTTTTTATGATTTGTAATATGTGAAATCCTATATACTTGTGATTGTTTTTCTTGACAGGCAGGTAAATGCTAATGTCTATGTAAAACCCAAGTACTTATGACTGTCTTTTTTGACAGATGAATAAATGCTATTGTGCATGTTAAATCCTAAGTACCTTTCATTGTCATTCTTAGCAAATTGAGAAATATTGTTACGCTGGAAAATCTTAAGTACTCTTAATTGCCTTTCTTGGCATGCAAGTTTGGAAATTTCACCTACGGCGTTACATAACACAGGCTATGCACGCCTTTCTTGGCTTGATGAGAAGGCTTAACACCCCAATATAGCCCTCTATGTAGGGATAAGATCAGAGTGCATAAGATCAGAGTGCTGTCAAAATTTTGACCAAAATAAGGGATAAACTATATTTATGGGAATTGAAATGTAAAACTAAATTGGCTAACAAAATGAAAATGCATGAAGACCTATAATGCAAATAATAAAATTAAAAAAAAAAATAAAATGCCTTAGAATTTATAGTGAACTTGTAGGAGAAATGACTTCTCGCCAACAAACATGAGCACGAACCAAAACTTTACCCTTAGCTTATAGTTCGCTTGTGCACACTCAAGTCCTTTAGTAACACATGCTCTGAATTAAAATGCATGAAACTAAAATGAGTTGAATGACCTCCTATTTATAACCTAAAAAAATTGATTTTCCTATGGGACCCACTGAGCCAAAATCCAAAAGCAAAATGAAAAAGGGAGATACATATGTGAAAGGTAAGTTAATGGCTAAAATAGGAAAGTTCGCGAGCAATAATTAACCAAAAAAATATAAAAATATTTATGCTCCTATGAAGTGCATATATATTAGCGACTTTTATGTATGACCACCGCACATCCCAAATATTATTCTGGTTAAATGCTCCCTAATGATAAATGGCATGCAAGTACTCTAGGTAACATACATGCCAACTGTCAAAAGGAATGAGACATTTCTGTGAATTCATCATACATCTCGTGAAGACTCGTACACTATTGTGTCACAGGCTATGCAACTCTCTTAGTGAAATGTGTGAGATGTGTCAAACCACCAAAAGAAATAACTCCTATATATCTTCTAATTATATAGTGTAAATGTACTCACGACATATAATTGCACTATATAGTAAAACTAAGCAACATGTATATGCATATTATTGATCATGCAAATGCATCAATAATCATATAAAATTATAAGTGCATTGATATTCATGCAAGTGTAACACACAAAAGACTACAAAGAAGACAGAAATCTACAAAGAAGATTGAGAAGATCTATCAATGAAGTATCTTTTCAAATGCGGTTCACTCCTGGATAGATAAGGCTTCAAAACAACTTTATAAAAAGGATATTAAGCGTCTTCCTTACTACTGAGAGGAAAGAAATATTGTCCTAATATGGATCAAAACCCATATTATGGAAGAAAATATTTGGGAGAGCTTTCTAATAGTCTGCATATAAAAGACTATTGTAAAAAAATATGACAAACGAAGACCTCGATAATCATACCAAGAATATAGTCATTCGAAGGCACATTCTAGTGCAAGGAAGAAAACAAGTACCATAAAAAATTATAATGCTAAAAGTTAAGTATAGTAGCTAGAAAAAGTGCTGAATCAAGAAGAGAAACTACTGAAATGAAAATACTGGTGTAGAGATAAAAAAGAAATGTAAACTAAAGTAATTGTTGTTTGACCTACCATAAACCCAAACTATAGGCAACTTCTAAATGTAGAAGCCATAAAACCTACCCAAATATATAGACAACTTCATAATGTAGAAGTCGTAAGACCTATCTAAACATACATTCAACTTCTTAAGGAAATTATAAGACCTATTCAAGTAAATCAACAGACAACTTCTAAGGGAAGCCGTAAGATCTTAAAAAAAAAAAAAAAATTAGGCAACTTCTTGAGGAAGCTGTAAGACTTGCTATTTGGGATACTTCTAAGAGAAGTATTAAACTTTCAACCAACTTACAGGAAACTTTCAATGAAAGTTGTAAGACCTGTCCTAAACCAAACCTATGGGCAATTCGTACGTAGAGTCGTAATCTCCAACCCAAATTAAATATGCGGCCAACTCTTAAGTGGAGCTATAAACCTCATCCTAAACCAAACTAACGGGCAAGTTCCAAGGTAAGCCATAAGCCTCAACATAAATCTAAACCTTCGAGAAATTCCTAAGCAGAACCGTAAACCTCGACCAAATTAAATCTATGGGAAACTCTTAAATGGAATCGTTAGCCCTAACCTAAATCAAACATGCAGGCAGCTCCTAAGTAGAGTCGTAAGCCCCAAACCAAATAAAAAATGCAAGAAACTCCTAAGTGGAGCCGTAAACCCTCAATGCAAATCAAATCTACAAGCAACTTCTAATTGAAGCCTTAAGCCCTAAAGAAAAATAAATTAACAGGCGTTCCCCCAAGCCATCATAATATTAAATCCACATCTAACTACTTCAGTTTACTCAGGATTCTTAAGAGGAGGCAACCCATGGCTACTAATCAAATTTTTTGTACACTACGATCAACAATTGTTAGTATTGGTAGACTAAAACCTACGAGATTACCAGAATGACAAAATCATAGGATCTTAATTAGATCTTCCTCCTCCAAAAATGAGACTAAAATATTTTGAAGCTAATTCATTCTTTATCGAGAGTTCTCTCCAACAAAATAGGAGGGGTAATTAACTATGAATACTTGTACTCATAAAAAATAAGGACCTAGATCTAATTACAGATACACTCCTAGGAGAAATTCAGTTAACTAAAAATCCATCTACCTTAAAGAGAATAAAATCCTAAGTCTAAAAGTCAGGATTCATGCTGAAGCGCCATTTTTCTTGAGCAAATAGTTAGAAGTCAAACCCGATCCTTTATTAAAAAAAAAGTCAACAAGGTTCAAATCATGAAGTTAAATTACTCATCATCCTCGATAACAATCATATTGAAAATGAATATCAATCAAATGGGTCTTTATCTTTTAAATACCCCCAAGTCTTAAAATTAATCATTAAGAGACTCTAATTTTAATAAAAATTCAAAAATAAAAAATTACTAATTTTCAAGATGAAATTTATCACTTACATACTTAAAGCAAAAAAAATTATCCACCATTTGCAATAGTTTATTGAGGTGAATAAATTTGAAAATCACTTTAACTCATAAAGAGCGAATATCTAGTGGAGAGTATCATTAGGATTCATTCTCAAATCATCTCTTATAAGTGAGGACGTGATATGTATCCTATAACTGGTGATTTTTCCATCAAATAACACCATAGGTAAACGGTTATGATCGGGCCCTCTAACTAGGTGGTTTTGCCACCAAATGGTAATACTAAATTACGATCATGGCGAGAGCCTATATGTTCCCCAATGGCTCTAAATCCTTAGGTAATGAATCAATAGAGTATGATTTATAGGACATAAAGCTCTTAATTAGTAAGTTGGACTCAAATATATCCCTTTAGACAAACATTCACCATAAGTCTACAAGGTATCCTTAGACGAAGCAACTCATGGTCGTCAATAACGATCCTTTAGTTAGGTTGGGTCGACTACTTCATTTGACTAAGTAGGCTAATGACCATGATAGCTCGAGATGATAGAACAATGGGATCTTGATTAGGCCTATCATTATTTTCCCATTACTCTCTTTAAGTGTACGGTGATAAATTTCAAATCTTAAAAATACCAAATCCAAATTTAAAACCCTAAATCTATTGCTATTATATGTTGGGTACTTGATGCCTATCTACTGACTAGTCATAATCGAAAGTGTTATATCATTATCAATAGGGATAATTAGTAATAGGGGCTTATACCTCTAAAAAATAAGACCTCAGATCATAAAGTCTTTGTAAAATGAGGGATAATTGGGTAGTCTCTTAACTAAAATTAAATTTGCCTTATGAAATATTTCCTGGAACCTAAATCTCGTTAAAACTCTTCCGTCAACAAAAAAAAAAAGCACAGAGAGGTTGATTCATGAATTTTCATAGCCCACCCTATTGTGGAGTATGAATGAATAGTTAAGCAATCAACTATTTCTAAACTTTTTGGTTCTTATATGCAATGTATTTTTTAATTCAGTGGTGAGCTAAAAGGAGTTCCCTATAAAGCTTACCTTAAAATTTAAGAAAACTTTTATATAAAAATGACACATTTTCATTACAATATATAATATGTACATCCATTATCAAGAAATTCTCTAAATATAATAGCCTTATGTTATAAGACTAGTTAATACTATTAGTAAACCTCTCATTATGATAGGTAATAATTGATCATATTATTGGGGATACGTTGAATTTATATATTTTGTGTGATTTAATATGAAAAGCCTTGATAATAGCTTGCCCCCTATGATTTTGATTTTAACAATCACACCCACTAAAAGGATAAGAGATATTTCACATATTTAACTTTTTCCCGTATTATGAATATAATTTAGTCAATAACCACAAATTAGTTACTAGCCCACATTGTGTGCATGCTTGTCGATATGCATGACCTCTATATGCACATGAGCAACCTAGCTTAGCCCCATCCGATCAGCTAGCATTTGTAAGGCCACTCAAGCATAATTACTCTATCCATCATATGCCAAACTTTCTTGTATCATATGCTACTCGTGGTGCCATATTGGCTTATGCAATGTCAAGTTGTTCTAGTCACCTAGATCCATGTCATCATGCCAACGTTCCCTTTCAAGGGTTCCATCTCGATCGTTGAAGTCTGATAGCATAAACACCATGCACCTAACCTATGATTTAAGCCCACTTCCTATATCATCGATATCATCCCTATTGATTCCACTCACCAACCCTATTTACTTTCTTCACTTGTCGATCATGTTAAGCATCTTTGCTTCCTTTGGCCTTATTAGTTTGATCCTTTATGTAGTTTAGCTCCTTGTTGTGCTTCTAATATGATCCTCCTCATCCATATCATTCGTTACCTCTTGAGTTATGAACATATCATTTCTTGTTGTGGGGATGATATTTTAATTTCATATGTTTAGGTGGTCTTTACTTCTCATATGGTTTCTCATTCCACTTTTAGAGCATCTAGCGCTATAATTACTCCTAATATTTGAGCTCCTCGAGCTTCATTGAAGTTGATGGAGAGGGTGTAGACTTCATGATCTCAACACCCTTCATCCATATATGTACCATTGCTCTTTTAGCAAGGATCATGCCTACCTAAAAATAAGTAGCATTCCATTTTTTATGTCAAACCTGCTCTTAGTTTCATTGAAGTTGATATTCCAAAGCTAACAATTACATATTCTTTCTCTATTATAGCAAGTCTTATATTGGTAAACTCCAACCATGATTGTTTTTTTTCCTAGAATTCATTTACACTATCCCGACTATTACTGCTCATCTTTATGGACTCCATCTGGCTATAAAATTTTATCACAAGGCTATATATTATTGAAGATATTAAGAGAACCTTAAAAAATTGTGATAATAAAGCTACTAAATTATATTCAAGGACATAGGAGCTTGTCAAAATCAAAACACATAAAATTTCTTATTATGAACGGAAGTGTTTAGAATTCTTAATTATCAATTGAACATATTAATAAAATTATTTAGCATATTGATAAAAAAATATTTTTGTGGATCCACATAAAATTACCACCTAAGCTATTTCATGACCAATGGGATTGTATGCATGAGGTTTACGTTAGTGATCCACATACAAAATTCACCAATTGCTGTAAAATGACATGAAAGACAATTATCATCCTACATATGAGAAATTATACTGTGTGAACGTCAAACACAACTCTACATCTGGAGACCAACTAAAATGAGCCACATCAGCAATACCAAGTGTAGTACCGAGCTGTACCAAACCGTTGTACCGACGTGACTCATTTTGATTGATCTTCGGACATTGTTCATCCTGATACGTCATCATGGAATTATCTTGATTGGGCACGAATCTCGAGGCAAAACTCAAACCGAAAACTTTAAAAATTAATTTTGGGAGCACCCGAACTCCGTTTTCAGCGAGCTTGTAGTCAAACTGAGCGTCTTGGAAATACGAATCCAACGACACCAAATTCGACCCAATCCGAGCCCAAATGGGCCCAAATCATGAACCCGAAGCGCTGTTGGAAGGTTCAAACCACAATTCGAGTTACCAAACGGACTCTGATTTTGACAAGCTTATACTCGAATCTAACGGCTCGACGAGACAAATCCAACGAGCCCAAGATCACCGAATTCCGACATCAATAAGGCATTCAAATGTCTAACAAACGGTGCATGATTAAAGGGTTCACTATCGGCCGTCCATTCAAACCACTCCCTATTCGCCCTTGATCTCACACCTATTTACGGGCCATGCCACTCCAGAAAATCTATAAATAGAGCCCTCATTCTTCACAAGAGAGGATCCAGGCAAGAGAGATGAGAAGAGAAGAGAAGGAAGAAGAGGAGGGAGCTCATCTTCGACGACCGCCGGACCATCACAGGAGTATCGCCGGGCCACCGCCGAACCACCGCAGGAGTCTCGCCGGGCCACCGCCGGACCACCGCAGGAACCTCGCCGGACCACCACCGAAGCCTAGCCGGAGTTTCGTTGCATCACTGCGGAAGACCCGACGTCCTGCTGAAGACCAGACGTCCTGCCTAAGGCCAGACGTCCTGCTGAAGGCCCGACGTCCTGCTGAAGACCCGACGTCCTGCTTAAGGCTCGACGTCCTGCTGAAGACCCGACGTCCTGCTGAAGACCAGACGTCCTGCTGAAGACCCGACGTCCTGCTTAAGGCCCGACGTCCTGCTGAAGACCAGACGTCTTGCCTAAGGCCCGACGTCCTGCTGAAGGCCCGACGTCCTGCTGAAGACCCGACGTCCTGCTTAAGGCCCGACGTCCTACTGAAGGCCCGACGTCCTGCTGAAGACCCGACGTCCTGCTGAAGACTCGACGTCCTGCTGAAGACCCGACGTCCTGCTTAAGGCCCGACGTCCTGCTGAAGACCAGATGTCCTGCCTAAGGCCCGACGTCCTGCTGAAGACCCGACGTCCTGCTTAAGGCCCGACGTCCTGCTGAAGACCCGACGTCCTGCTGAAGACCCGACGTCCCGCTTAAGGCCCGACGTCCTGCTGAAGACCCGACGTCCCGCTTAAGGCCCGATGTCATGCTGAAGACCCGACGTTCTGCCAAAGACCCGAAGTCCTGCCGAAGACCCGACGTCACTCAAGGCCCGACATTCAAACCCCACGCTCAGCTCACGTCCGGACTATCGACATCCGATCTTCCAAGTGATACTGGGTCTAACACCCAACTCCTTTTTGATAGTAACCAGTTGTATTCTGAACACCCCTGAAGGTGATTCAACCATTTGTAACCGACTCAAAGTTCTAGTGGAATCATTTTCAATTGGGCTAGGCCCCGTGGTTTTTTCCCTTTTTAAGGGTTTTCCACGTTAAAAATATTGTGTTCTCTGTGTGTGAGCTAGTTATCCGTTCAACGCTAAGACGCAGAATTAAACCTCTATCGCTGCGTATTTTCTAGCCCGCAACTGTTTGGCGCCGTGTGTGGGAACATAATATCACTACTTCGAGTACTGCTACGATGGTGAATAGGCGCAGCAGTCGTTTAGTTGGAGCTTCTCGCTCCAACTCTCACCAATCCAGAAATCAATCCTTGAATCAGGGACGACAGGCATTTGTCTCTTTCCACCCCGGTGGACGGAACCTTGCCGGAGAAGGAACTTCAGGACCATCCTTAGAAGAGCATATCAGAAAGATGGAAGAATCTCAGAATGAGATCCTTCAACTCTTAAGGGAGACTCGAGGACCAGCACTAGTACCTCAAGAAGATATTCTCCTCCCTCGAGACCAGCCGGGATTCGAAGACGCTCTTCATGTTGAAGTCCCTCTTCCTCCTCCTAGAGTACGCCCTCCAATACGTCCAGAGAATGAGCTTGCTGACACAGCAAGCTCTACCCATCCTTCACGCACGGACCACCGGCAGCATATGCCCCCGGACATCCCAGAGGACTTGGACCAACAGCAATTCACGGAACTCCCCCGTAATACTCTACGGCATGAGTTGCGGAGGCTATTCCGAGAGGAGTTCCCCACATGGGGTAGAAGATAGTCCCTTCACCAACGGGACATTCAAGGATCATCGCCTTTTACCGAAGCTGTCCTCCGATACCCCGTTCCGACAAGATTCAAACTCTCAAATATTGATCCTTATGATGGGACTTCAGACCCCTACGAGCATATCAACCACTATCGCACTATTATGCATATCCAGCAGGCCCCAGACGCTTTGCTCTGTCAAGTTTTTCCTGTCACTCTTAAAGGGCAAGCTCGGACGTGGTTCTACTTACTGCCTGCCCTATCCATCCCGATATTCGTTAAATTGGCCAAACTGTTCGTCGAACAGTTTGTCGCCAACCGAAGGATGATTAAAGATTCCTCCCACCTTTCAGGGATACGTCAGAACGAGGGTGAATCCCTTAAAGAATACTTCCAAAGGTTTTCTACGGAAGCCCGACAAATTCCAGGGGTAGATCCCGAATTGCTTAGAGGTGTATTTCTTGGAGGACTCCGCCCAGGCCCATTCTACTCAGCACTCATGTGAGATACGGTCCATTCATATACGGATCTAATCCATCGAGAAGAGGCTCAAATCTCCGCCGATGATGCCATCAATGCTCATAGAAAGCAATTTGAGCAGACGTCCGGGAAGCGTAAATATCCACCAGGGACGGAGAATCCCCCCTCACAATTGAAGAAGCAAGGAAACTACAATTTTTCTCCTCGACCCTCACAGCCGTGATAAGAACCTCGTCAAGAAAAGGAGTACACACCACTCAATACATCCCAAGCAAATGTATTAATGGCCATCCGGGATCAGGAGAACATAAAATGACCACACCCTTTGAAGCCCAACGTCGGAAACCAGGAGCAATATTGCCACTCCCACCATAGTCGTTGACACACTACTGAAGCATGTTGGCAACTCAAGGAAGAAGTTGAGAGACTGATCCGACAAGGATATCTCCTACAATTCATCAAGAATGCACCAGCCCGATATGAAGTTGGTCCGACTGGGGGGCAGAATCAACAACAAAGACAGTCGATAAACAATCACCAAATAGTGGGGGAAATTGGAACCATTGCTGGGGGCCTATCAACGCCTTGCCGAGTTTTAATTGCGTAGAGTACAGTAGTGCTGCTTGTTTTGAGTATCGTATGTCTTTAGTATTGTATGACTTCAGTACTGTCTGTCCTTAATTTTGAATATTATTTGTGGTGTTTGTAGCTTCTTCCTCCCTAAGCTGTCTTAGGGAGCTATGCTTTTGCTTAATGCAGTAAGACTTTATTTCTTTATCTTTTTCGAGTAAAATTGTATTGATAAATTCGCAAAAGCTGTGAACATTAATATTCTTGATTCGAGCAAATACATAATCATTATTGTAGCTCAGTCAACAGATGAACAATCCTTGGTGGATTCTCACGACCTCTTCCACACAGGTTAACGTCGTCGAGCAGGGCTCCGGCATACAACCTCGGATAGGTCTTACATCCTTGGTGGATTCTCACGACCTCTTCCACACAGGTTAACATCGTCGAGCAGGGCTCCGATATACAACCTCGGAAAGGTCTTACATCCTTGGTGGATTCTCACGACCTCTTCCACACAGGTTAACGCCGTCGAGCAGGGCTCCGGCATACAACCTCGGAAAGGTCTAACATTCTTGGTGGATTCTCACGACCTCTTCCACACAGGTTAACGCCGTCGAGCAGGGCTCCGGCATACAACCTCGAAAAGGTCTTACATCCTTGGTGGATTCTCACGACCTCTTCCACACAGGTTAACGCAGTCGAGCAGGGCCCCAGCATACAACCTCGGAAAGGTCTTACATCCTTGGTGAATTCTCACGACCTCTTCCACACAGGTTAACTCCGTCGAGCAGGGCTCCGGCATACAACCTCGGAAAGGTCTTACATCCTTGGTGGATTCTCACGACCTCTTCCACACAGGTTAACGTCGTCGAGCAGGGCTCCGGCATACAACCTCGGATAGGTCTTACATCCTTGGTGGATTCTCACGACCTCTTCCACACAGGTTAACATCGTCGAGCAGGGCTCCGATATACAACCTCAGAAAGGTCTTACATCCTTGGTGGATTCTCACGACCTCTTCCACACAGGTTAACGCCGTCGAGCAGGGCTCCGGCATACAACCTCGGAAAGGTCTTACATCCTTGGTGGATTCTCACGACCTCTTCCACACAGGTTAACGCCGTCGAGCAGGGCTCCGGCATACAACCTCAGAAAGGTCTTACATCCTTGGTGGATTCTCACGACCTCTTCCACACAGGTTAACGCCGTCGAGCAGGGCCCCGGCATACAACCTCGGAAAGGTCTTACATCCTTTGTGGATTCTCACGACCTCTTCCACACAGGTTAACGCTGTCGAGCAGGGCTCCGGCATACAACCTCGGAAAGGTCTTACATCCTTGGTGGATTCTCACGACCGCTTCCACACAGGTTAACGCCGTCGAGCAGGGCTCCGGCATACAACCTCGGAAAGGTATTACATCATTGGTGGATTCTCACGACCTCTTTCACACAGGTTAACGTCGTCGAGCAGGGCTCCAGCATACAACCTCGGATAGGTCTTACATCCTTGGTGGATTCTCCCGAC
The DNA here is from genome assembly GCA_016618105.1 of Dendrobium huoshanense. Taxonomy (NCBI): domain Eukaryota; kingdom Viridiplantae; phylum Streptophyta; class Magnoliopsida; order Asparagales; family Orchidaceae; genus Dendrobium; species Dendrobium huoshanense. The sequence continues at coordinate 75,966,824 of CM028347.1, read as the reverse complement.
CTCTTCCACATAGGTTAACGTCGTCGAGCAGGGCTCCGGCATACAAGCTCGGATAGGTCTCACATCATTGGTGGATTCTCCCGACCTCTTCCACACAGGTTAACGTTGTCGAGTAGGGCTCCGACATACAACCTCGGAAGAGCAAAGGCTCTCGCATACAACATCGGATAGGGATTTCGACGGACTAATATCCGACGCTAGAATTCTTCCTGTCATCAGACTTCTACTCGTCGTCGGACTTCTGCTCGTCGAAGAAAACCTTTGTCGGTCTTCTACCCGACAGTACTTCTACCCGATGTCGGACTTCTACTCGACGTCGGACTTCTGCTCGTCGATGAAAACCGTTGTCGGTCTTCTACCCGACAGTAATTCTACCCGACGTCGGACTCCTCCTTGACGTCGGACTTCTGCTCGTTAGCGGACTTCTACTCGACGTCAGACTTCTGCTCATTAGCGGACTTCTACTCGTCGTCAGACTTCTGCTCGTCGACGAACTTTCGTCGATTTTGTACCTAACGCTGCACCTCTACCCGACTTCGTACTTCTTCCAGATGTCGGACTTCTACCAGCTAATAGACTTTCGTCGGTCTTCTACCCTTCGCTGTATGACTACCCGATGTTGAATTCCTGCCGGTCATCATACTTCTCCCCGATGCTGGAAGTTTGCTCGTCATTCCAACCTCTCTCCTTACAACGGTCTATCCGACCTCCATCGCCAACCACCAAACATCGGAACACCACAATATCTCTCGAAGAAAAGAGGAAGAAGAGAAGAAGGGGGAATCTCCGGACTTCCTTGCCAAGAGAGGGGCCTCGGAAAACCGAGGGAAGGCCTCAATAGTAAGGACAGAGGGAGAAGAGAAGAAGGGGAAATCTCCGGACTTCCTTACCAAGAGAGGGGCCTCGGAAAACCGAGGGAAGGCCTCAATAGTAAGGATAGAAGGAGAAGAGAAGGGAAAATCTCCGGACTTTCTTGCCAAGAGAGGGGCCTCGGAAAACCGAGGGAAGACCTCAATAGTAAGGATAGAGGGAGAAGAAGAGAAGGGAGGAAGGAAGAAGGAGATGGGCGAGTTTTTCATAAGGCTCTAAGGCCTTATTTATAGTTTTCTAAGGAGGTTTAAGGGCCAATTTTTTGAATTTTTTTTTAATGCCCAAAAATTAATTTCCTATTATTGAAAAAGTCAAATAGGAAATAAATTAGGAGCAATTTATTTAATATGCAGGAAATTAATTATTTCCCTTAAAGAAAATATCCTGAATTTTTTAAAGGGTTTTTTCAAGTTTTTCGGGATTTATTTGAGCCAAAATAGTATTTTACTATTAAAAGATTTAATTAATCAAATTTATTATAAAAAAGAAAATCTCGCCTCAATTACTGTAGCCGCCTTCTGTATTAAATACTTTATATATGTGGTGACTTCCTTAAGAAGTAATAGTTTACAACTTAATATAACTATTATATATATATATATATATATATATATATATATATATATATATTTGTCTCGGGAAGTCCGATTTAAACATTTTTATAGTCTACGAAATTATTTTTTAATATTTCGGACAAGTTTAATACTTTTAAGGCTCAGGTGAGTCTCTAATATAAGTTTTGAGCTATTTAAAAAGATTTTTGGGGTGAACTTTTTCAACATTTTTGCTCCGATTAATGCTCTGATTTTGCAGAATGCTAGAGTCGCGAATATATTTTTGGACTATAAGATTCAACGTCCAAAAATTGGGGGGCAACTGATACGTCATCATGGAATTATCTTGATTGGGCACGAATCTCGAGGCAAAACTCAAACCAGAAACTTTAAAAATTAATTTTGGGAGCACCCGAACTCCGTTTTCAGCGAGCTTGTAATCAAACTGAGCGTCTTGGAAATACGAATCCAACGACACCAAATTCAACCCAATCCGAGCTCAAATGGGCCAAAATCATGAACCCGAAGCGCTGTTGGAAGGTTCAAACCACAATTCGAGTTACCAAACGGACTCCGATTTTGACAAGCTTATACTCGAATCAAACGGCTCGACGAGACGAATCCAACGAGCCCAAGATCACCAAATTCCGACATCAATAAGACATTCAATTGTCTAACAAACGGTGCATGATCGAAGGGTTCACTATCGGCCGTCCATTCAAATCACTCCCTATTCGCCCTTGATCTCACACCTATTTACGAGCCATGCCACTCCAGAAAATCTATAAATAGAGCCCTCATTCTTCACAAGAGAGGATCCAGGCAAGAGAGATGAGAAGAGAAGAGAAGGAAGAAGAGGAGGGAGCTCATCTTCGACGACCGTCGGACCATCGCAGGAGTATCGCCGGGCCACCGCCGGACCACCGCAAGAGTCTCGCCGGGCCACCGCCGGACCACCGCAGGAGTCTCGCCGGGCCACCACTGGACCACCGCAGGAACCTCGCCGGACCACCACCGAAGCCTCGTCGGAGTTTCGTTGCATCACTGCGGAAGACCCGACGTCCTGCTGAAGACCAGACGTCCTGCCTAAGGCCCGACGTCCTGCTGAAGACCAGACGTCCTGCTGAAGACCCGACATCCTGCTTAAGGCCCGACGTCCTGCTAAAGACCCGACGTCCTGCTGAAGACCCGACATCCTGCTTAAGGCCCGACGTCCTGCTGAAGACCCGACGTCCTGCCTAAGGCCCGACGTCCTGCTGAAGACCCGACGTCCTGCTTAAAGTCCGACGTCCTGCTGAAGACCCGATGTCCTGCTGAAGGCCCGACGTCCCGCTTAAGGCCCGACGTCCTGCCAAAGACCCGACGTTCTGCCAAAGACCTGAAGTCCTGCCGAAGACCCGACGTCACTCAAGGTCCGACATTCAGACCCCACGCTCAGCTCACGTCCGGACTATCGACATCCGATCTTCCAAGTGATACTGGGTCCAACACCCAACTCCTTTTTGATAATAACCAGTTGTAATCTGAACACCCATGAAGGTGATTCAACCATTTGTAACCGACTCAAAGTTCTAGTGGAATCATTTTCAATTGGGCTAGGCCTCGTGGTTTTTTCCATCTTTAAGGGTTTTCCACGTTAAAAATATTATGTTCTCTATGTGTGAGCTAGTTATCCGTTCAACGCTAAGACGCAGAATTAAACCTCTATCGCCGCGTATTTTCTAGCCCGCAACACATCCGTATAGGATAATTTTTCCCAACTTTTCCTTATTGCATTACCAACCTATAATAATATAATAATATAGTTCTACTTAAGAATTAGTTCAAAATGACTTTCTTACTGTTTCTTAAAATAATTAAAAAAACTGTTTTAAAAAGAGTAAGAAAATTGTCAAAAACAAAACCTAGATCAGTTGTGCAAAGCCTAAATCTGCCCTACTAACACAACTTGGATGATATTCAAATTATCAACATTTTACATCACAAATTCTCTCACCAACTACATTATTCAGACAGAACAAAATGAAATTTCAGTTTCGTTTGAGATGACTTTCTTACTACTTCTTAAAACAGCTTTCTAATACAAAAATTAAAATTTTTATACTACGAAAACACTACTTTAAAGAACAATAAGAAGGCCGTCCCAAACGAAACAAATCTGTTGCCAGTTGCTTCTTGTACGGTTAACCATCGCCACGATACGCTCGCAAAGTGAAACATTAGAAACATGATTCAGAACTGCTGATAAACAAAACTCAACCAGAGATGTAATTGCACGAAGACAATGGCTGGCAATAATTTAAACAGCATTACATTGTAGTTTTAAATGCAGCACACAATATGTATATGCTGGCTTACAACACAGACAGCCCATATGCATGAAACCCAAAATATATACATATGGGCCCTTAATAATAACAAACGGGCTAAAGCCCAGAACCCTGAGCACCCCAAACACCACTGATCCTTTACAAATGAAAGAATGCCTGTAGCGCTGCAAAAATCATCCCAGCAAACTAGCAGTAGTAATCATCAAAATAAGCATATATCTCAACCCCTCAAATAAGCAGAAAGTGAGAAAGAGAATAATCAAGAAAAAAATATAAAAACAATTGAACTTCACCACTGAAATATTTTAAGCCTAGAAGAGATCAACCTTTCTTTTTTGCATGTCTTGCTTCCACTTTGGCTGCCTATAAAATGCATCTTTTGTCATTCCAAGAACAGTCTGGAATTCCTCATTGGACAAGTAAGCCTGGACAAGATAGGATGGCAAAATCTCAATTAATTTGCAAGATCATAGCAAGAACAAGTTTGATAAAGCCTTAAAGGCGCGCACCTCTCTCTGCTTGTAGTCAATGCCAGTAACTGGATTGCTGGACTTGGCTTTAAGTCGTTCATAACTAAAGGTTTTCTCACCATTGTTATCTTCTACATATGAGTCCTGGTTACCTTCCGCGACGGCTCCATTGCTCTTTGATACAAATACATCCACTTCAAGCTCCTTTAATGGCGAAACTTCAACAGGATCCTCTGTCTCAGAACTCCGAGACTCCATCTTCAATGATTCTATTGTTAAAAATAAAAAAATAAAAAAGAACTGCCCTTGAGAAATGTAATTTCCACCAATCCAAAACTTAAGATTTTAGTTCTCATTTACGTTTCGTTTGGGACAACTTTCTTTCTACTTCTTAAAGAAGCTTTCTAGTATAAAATTTTTTGATCTTGTACTAGAAAGCTGCTTTAAGAAGCAGAAAGAAAGCCGTCCCAAACGAAACCTAAATGTAGGATAAGAAGCAGAAATTTTGTTCGTAAAGAGAAATAATTTATGAATATACGAGGAACAAAATATTAACCATATGATAGATGGTTGCGAAACTAAAAGATTAGCCAATAAATTAAAGAAAAAAAAAACCATAAGTCAACCTTTTAGTGATGTCGTTGGAAAAAGCTATAGAGAGGAAAAAGCTATAGAGAGGATAACAACGATAACAATTTGCCGTTGTCTAATATGCAGATCTATATTCATAAAGCTACAGAAATGCATATCAAGTCATTACACTGTAAATGTGCCACTAAGGCTTCGTTTGGGACAGCTTTTTTATTGCTTTTTAAAACGGAGTTGTAGTACAAATTTTTTAATTTTTGTACTAAAACTCCGTTTTTAGAAGCAATAAAAAAGCAGTCCCAAACGAAGCCTAAGGCTTCGTTTGAGACAGCTTTTTTATTGCTTCTTAAAACAACTTTCTAATTTAAAAATTAAAATTTTTATATTAAAAAGCTGCTTGAAGAAGCAGTAAGAAAGCCGTCCCAAACGAAACCTAACAAATAGAAATACAGCTTTACAAATCAAATACGGCTGCTATTATGTGGGACAGGACCGCGAGTAGGGGGTTTGAACAGGTGCAACATATAAATACTCAAGCAGCACAGCAACCAGAAAAAATAATGACCACCTTACCAGCAGAAGTTGAATCAGGGGAGGAGGTTCTGCTTTTTCGACCTGTAGAACCTTCAGATTGTGCTTTCTTTTGTTCAGCTGTTAGAACAGATGACAAAGCAGCAACCGCAGCTGCTCTTTGTGAACCACCCTTACTTGAACGGACTTGCTTGGGTCCTGTATCTCTAGATTTGGAAGAAGGATTAAAAGCAGAAGATAGTGCCGCTAAAGCTGATGCCCTCTGAGTAGGTCCACTTTGATTTGTATTGTTGGATTTCTCGTTAGACTGCAGCAGTGAAAAAAATGTCCGGTCATATCCCACTTGTAGTTAGATTGGCTAAAACATAAGCTTAGACACATGCAAAAGAAAACAAAAAAGGACCTATTGCAGTTTTCTGTGGAGGATTTGAATACAAAGGTGATCATCATAACAACAAAGGGTGCTCTTAACATTATGCCGAGGTTTAAGATAAAGAAGACGTGCAATATACAAATTCATGCGTTGTCATAAAGAATGCTTTTTTTTGGCATGTTTTTTAAAGTGATGACCATACATATCCAGGTCTCATAACTACGTGGCTACAACAATATCAAACTTCTCTCTCACTATGTGGGGTCAACTACACGAATATTTTTTTCTCCATTGCATCCTATAAGGAGTCAAATTCTCATTTTAATCTAATAAAAATGTCATTTCTAATAATTTCTACCCAAGAATTTTAGATTCACCTCTACGTTTCTTAACAAAAGCCAAATGTAATACATCTACTATCCTAACCAAGTCATCGGAAGGCCGACGTTTTATGTGAACAAACCATCTAAGGTGACTCTCTCAAATCTTATTTGCCACTAGTGCTTCTCCAACCTTTCCACCTAGATAATAATAAAATTTAATGGACTCTAAATCAAAAATCAATTTGCTTCGACTAGACATAAGTTAGATTAAAGTCAAAATCAACTCGATCTGTGCATACATACAAATTTATGTGTTCACACATCTCAACATACATACACATTAAAAACATTCATATATTGTGGGCTCCAAAAAATTGGAGCCCTGGCCTCTCCGCATGATTATAGGAGAGTTTCAATAGATTATGTTCGTAATCAAATTTTTAGAAGGCAGATTAGTTAAAGATAAAACATTACTCAGAGAGTTTGCCCTCATTTGTAATGAATTTAAGATCTAAGTCCAAATTTCCCATAGATGCAAGCTCCTATGACTAATTAGCCTTTTGATGCGCCTTGGTATAAAAAACAACAATCAAATCAGCGGGATTCGACGAAAATGCGGAATTTTATTGTTATGAAATCAAGTAACAAGAAGAAAGATAAAATTGATCATCTTTCGAGAGGAGGATCATCTCTCCCAAATTTGGCTTTCAAGGGATTCCTGGCTATGGCTATGATGGTGAAAGCTATGATAAAGGCGGTGGGCTAGAGGTCGAGTGGTTGAGAGGAAGCTGCTGGAACTTAGGGATGCATGAAGGCATGATTTGTACAGGGCTTTAGTTTAGGATTTATATAAGTTTTAATAAATATATATATAAATTAGGTGAGGCGTATGCCTCACGCTAGTAAAGCGAGGCGCGCTTCAAAGCAGGTCTCAGCCAAGCTGAGACGCAAGCCTCATAAAAAGGGTTGGCCTCAAGGTATTTTTTACTGGAATTGCGTTGAGGCGAGCCTCATATTATATAATTTTAAACAATGACTGTACGAAAAAAAAATATTTCACTGTATTAATACATGAAGCAAGCCACTACAGATATACAATAGTTTGTCACATTATTCTATGAGGACATAGAGAAACTTAAATTAAGCAGTTAAAACAGATGACTGACAGTCTTTGATAGCTAGATAAAGGCTCAATGGAATCCCCCAATAACTTTATCACTTAGATTAATAATCTCCTTGTAACTTCTTGATCAAGTTTGGAATGGTTCATTTTTATTACGCACAACATGATTAAATGATTGAAAAATTATGTAATAATTACAGTATTTTAAAGAAAAAGTTATTTTCCAAGAAGAAAACTTACCTCGGTAGAATGAAAAACGGTTCCAAACAGCACCGCAAGCTTCTTCTCAAAAGAATTCCCATGAGCCTATTTCACATCAGAAAGGAATTAAAAATCCACTGCAACATAGACAGAGCATGGGAAAGTAAAGACCTAAAATAGCACATCAACATGAAAGAAGAAAATAAAGGAACTTCTCACCGCAAAGAAAATCTAAGAAGTATCACTTGCCATCCTTTGATGCAAGGCATGTATTAATTGAATTTTTTTGTTCTACAGTGCAAATCCAAAGTTGGTAAGTCTATGGGAATACAGAAGTTGATGGAACCGAAACCGAAACCGAAGTCCAATTTACAGTTGATACAAACATCATATTTAAGAAATATAGGCATCAAAACTCTGAGTAATGTAGCAGTGCTATTAAGAGCTAATACATAAGATGCGGCCCTTTTCAAAAGCAAGAGCTTAAAGCCTCCAATTCAATCAATTTTGAAGATCTGTTCTGAAAGCCCAACAAGAAAGATGTAAAACAAATATATTAATGACAGAATTATATTAACAGCGTTAATGAAGGCAAGGAAAAATCATAAACAATATATTAAAGTTTCCACTATAAGTTCTGTTCCCTTCGTGTTACCAATTTATTTGACATTTTAATTCTCCAGTACTCTACTAATTTGAAAAAAAAAAACAAGTTGCACGTACTAAGACTGTAGATGTCAGCAAAAACCAGCTAATAACTTACATCAAAGAACAACAATGCAATAGATTCTCTCTGAAGGAAAAAAATTGGAGTGTAAGGTTTGCAGAACATACAGCAGCCTTTGTGCTATCCCAGGAGAAATATGTCGTAAAGAAGCACGGCTCATTACCCTCCGTGACTTTGTAAAGGGGCACATCTGGGGCTAGCCCATCTAAGCACACAGCAAGATCTATGTATTTCTGAAAACAATAACTATTAAATGAATATTATAGAAGAGTGTCACTGCCATATATCTTTAAAAAATGAGTCCCATAAGGTAAAGACCTGGCCTATGTCAAATGCTTTTTGTTTTTCCTTGGATTCAACTGAATTACCAATCCAAGCAAAGACTTCAACATGGGTGCTAAGTATCAGCATATCCTCAGTGAGCAGATCATCTTGTGTGAAATTGAACACTTCGGTGACCTACAAGAGGGGAAGCAAGGTGCACCACAACATTAAGGATAGGTATTTTGCACAGGAAGCTAAATAAAAATAAGGAAAATAAGCCAACCTCTATTTTTCCTGGAAAGTCCTCACACAAGCATGAATGAAGATGAAGCCATTAAATGCAAGAAAAATCTTAGAAACCATTATGATTTAATCCAGGCAGCAAGATTGAAAGGGTATTAACGAATATAACCAAGAGATGAGCTTACCCTGGTTGAATGAAAAGGTAAATAAATGAGGATCTCTAATAATATCGGGCATAACTCTTTTGCTGGAAAAACTTTGTTTTCCTCCAAGAGCAAACCAGAAAGCAGAGCTCTCTGTTCCTTCCTTAACATGCTTAAGTGCAACCCCAGGCTGCATGAACAAGTACATAAGAAATAGGAAAATTTGAGATATACAGGTTTTACAACAAGCAGTGGGCACTATCGGTCCACTAGCTGTTTACAACTAATTAATGACCAAGCAAGGCAATCTGCAAATCATTGAACTTCATTATGAGCTGAATGTTAATTATTCACGGTTACAAACTGGGATTAAAGAGGTAAATCTCTAAAAATTAATACAAAAAGGATTAAAAAGCTTAATAAAGTAAGAACTAAAGATACCTCAAACAAAGCACTAGACCAATAGATTGGCATACAGTAGAATGGACAAAAATTAATTATAACAATGCAGTCCCAATGCATTCCCAGGCTGATAAAAAAACCAAAAACTTAAAAATGGCTCGACATTTGGTAGAATTAAAAACGAACTCCAACAAAATCTAGTTTAGTTTCGAGCCTAAGTTGCTGGCCTGAAATTCAATTCAAACAGATTTCAAGTGTACAATTGCTTGATGAAATTTAATTTAAGGTGGCTCAAAATCATATTGATTATACAAAGCTAATATATAGTACAAATGAACCATTAGTTGGTTCATTGGTAAACGTTTATATGATGCTTTTAAGAGGGCGTGGTTTCAATCCCTGCTTTCAAAACCTATTTTCATTATAATTGTAAGTCAATTCTAAATCAATTTCAAACCCACTCAATTTGAATCAAACTTGTTTGAATGAAATAAGTTCAATTTCGAGCAAAGTTTGAGTCGAACTGAAATCACTTGAACTAGACTATTAACAGCCATAGGGGATACCATCTCAAATACCGGGAAGCAGACGAGACTTCATACACAACATTGACGCACCATTTCGTAACTTCTCTTGACAGGAAGATTATACAGGGCAAAATCTACACAGGATATTTGAAATGTTGTATGCAAGACAAAAAGGCATGAAATTGAAATGTGAAGTGTTACCATGCTCATGAATGTATAAACAATATCAGAATCATATTTCCATCTGACATGCAAAACTTTCAAATTAATTTCAGGAGGCATGGTATTTATTGAATAAGGTTCTGTGAAACTATAAGACACCATTTGTAATTCAAAAATCCAAAGTCCTTAGCTGTTAATTCATCCCAATGAATTGATGGAAAATTTTATTTTACTATGTACTTACAAAGAGGGTAATTTAGAGGTTATTATTTAGTTGCCTTTTATTTTTGCAGTTTTAAAAGTCAGTGGAATAGGAATGGACGAACTGAAGAAGAAAATGCGGAGAAAATGATGCAGAGTAATAAGATACAAAGCACTTTGCGACCACATCAAAATTAACGGTAATTTGCATTTGTGTATGCATCAAAATGAAAAATAGTTGATGTAATGGGACTGATTAATTCGTCCGAAGAATGATTCGGACTAAGTTCTGGCCAGTTGTAAAATATTTCAAGCTTCTAAAGCAATATGAACAAGGAAAGAAGTGCCTCATTCTGCACTAGGGTTACAAACGAGTCGAGTTGAGCTTGAGCCGAGCTCAACTATCAAATACCGAGCTCGAGCTCGAGCTTGAACTCGAGTCAAGCTCAAAAGTCGAGCTCGAACTCGAGTTCGAGCGGCTCATCAAACTCCGGCATAGCCCATTTCGCCTTCTGGTTCACCGAGTTTGAGGCTTCGAGCCTCGCGCGGCCTTTTAAAATGAGAGAGAGAGAGAGAGAGAGAGAGAGAGAGAGAGAGAGAGAGAGAGAGAGAGAGAGAGAGAGAGAGAGAGACGAATGAATGAATAATATGCATTTATATTTAGCTGTCTATAACACTTTACATCATCATTTATTGGCTTTGGAGCACTCATCGTTGTCTGTCAGAGAGAGAGAGAGAGAGAGAGAGAGAGAGAGAGAGAGAGAGAGAGAGAGAGAGAGAGAGGGAGAAAACTTTGAAATATGCGGGATTAGAGAAATTTGGGTTTAATGCGCGGTAACTTTGAAATACACACAGGATTTACATAACATTTTATTTTATTTTTAATATTTATATTTAATAATTATTCGAGCCAGCTTGCGAGCTCATGAGCCGAGCCGGTTCAAGCTCGAACTCGAGCTCGTTTATCAAACAGGCTCGAACTCGAGCTCGTTTATGAAATGGGCTCGAACTCGAGCTCGATAAGCTCGGCTCGCGAGCCTATAAATGAGTCGAGCTCGAGCCGGCTTGCGAGCCGGTTCGGCTCACTTGCACCACTATTCTGCACTAATTGAGCTTGACTTAGCCAATGATGATATTGCAAATAGGGAATAATTAGACCCCAAGAGACAGAAGTTGCAATCTGATATTGCAAATAGCCAATACGTTGTAGCCCACAGACAAATAAGCAAATCAATCTTTAAGAGACATCAGAATTTTTTTCATATGAAGTTTGGACATTAGCCAACCCCATATAGTAGAACAAAGGCTTGATGTTGTTGTTATGAAGTTTGGACATTCTACTTAAACATGACATGGAAAGCACTTCTATGCATTCCTAAGTTAAGATTAGTGCCAGCTCTTTGGGATGCAAGCCTGAAGCTCCGCAGAACATCAATTGTTGAAAACACAAGTAGCACTGATCTGCCAAACAGATTGCCCTTCATCAACAAGAAGATGAACAGTGCTCCAAATAACAAAAATTAAAGAATTCATCTATAATTATTCACGCAAAGGAATTACCATCTAGCATAAAGCACTACCAAACTCAAATTTTCTGGCATCAACATTATTTCATACTAATGAAATGGACTAGTTTCCATTTTTTATGGGCATGTACGCATCGATTAACACTAATCATTTATTATTTGTTTAGATCCACGAACATCACATTTTGTTGGAATTTGATGCTTCGCAGAGAACAATGGTTTAAAATTGCGCAATAAGAGGCGTGCCTCAGCGCAATTTAGACTTTTAAGCCTCAAAGCCTATGCAATGAGAACTAGCATTGAGGCGTACGCCTCATGTTCACTGAGACGCGCCTTGAGGCACGCCTTGCCTCATGTTTTAGAGGCGTCTGCCTCTTAAAATTAAAAAAAAAAAGCCCTAACCTAATAAGATTCCACAATTGGTCTATCTGCTCGGTGTCGCTAGATACGTGCTCGGTACCACTCGAAACCACTTAGTACAACAATGCTTGGTACCACTAGGTACATGCTCGATACCGCTCAGTATCTTTCCATACAAACGACTTACGAACTTTAAAAATAAGCATAACTTCAAAATTACTCTTACAATAAGGATTTGATGCTATTAAGGAGCGTATTGGCTCTGGCCATAACCGGTATCTGTGGTGCCATTTGGCGGCAAAACCACTCGGTTCAGAGGGCCCCGGGTCGTCATAACCATTTATCCTGCGGTGCCCTTTGGTGGCAAAACTATCGGTTAGTGGACACATACCACGTCCTTATTGGTAGGAGATTATTTGAGAATGGATCCTAGTGGTATTTTCGACTAGGCATTTAGCTCTTTTGTGAGCTGAAGTAAATTTTAATTTGTCCACCCCGACAAACTGTTGCAGAGGGTGGATGAATTTTGCTTTTTAAGGGATTGATGATTGAGTTTCAATTTTAAATATCTTTGAATTTTAGGATTTTGAGTGGCATTTTTGGAGTTTTAGAATTTGAATGGACCCCTCCGGTTGAAATAAACATTCAACACGGCCATCATCGGGGTGTTCGGAGTCTTTTCTCTTTATTTGATTGAACCTTGTCAACTCGACCAAACTGTTGATCGAGGATCGGATTTCGTGTAGGCTTTATGCCTTTGTTTATGACTTTTCTTGATTATAAGTCTTGAAGGCCTAATATGAATGTATTTAAACAAATACACCGGTCGCCATAACCGTCTATTTTGTTTGAAGGTTCGAACCCTGTCAACTCCTATTGATTCAAATAGAACGATCGAGTTTTGTAGGCTTCGTGCCTTTATTAGTGAATTCTTTTGATTATAGATCTTGAAGGCCTAATATGAATGTATTTAAACAAATACACCGGTCACTACAACCGTGTATTTTGTTTGGTGGTTCGAACCCTGTCGACTCCTATTGATCCGTATAGAAGGATCAAGTTCGAACCTGAATTCACTTATCGACCCGCGCAGCATCCCTAGACGTCACGTGTATACCAATAACACGCTTGTCGAGGCCCATGCGGGTCGAGATTGTATTTTCTCCTTTAGTGTACCTATGTGTATACAATTTATAGTGCACGTGCAGAGGTATTTTATCATATTTTGGTGCGGATAATTGTCATTTGAATGCACAACATGTCATTTGAGAGTCTATACATGCCTTCCGTCCGCTAGTATGAGTGTTGCGGATTCGGTGGCGGTATGGTCATGATGTTAGGAGGCATCTCCTCATCTTGATGTTGACTCCCCCTCTTTTCTCATTCACCGGGGAGGTCTTTCTTGAAATCCGTGGCCATTGCCTTGAAATGGACTCTTTTCAAGCTCTTTAGCATAGTAGACTTGTTGTTTTTGATGTTTGTGGATGCGAATATTGTTTTCTTCCTGAGTATATGATTTTTGGAACACCAGGAAGTTTGGTTATAATTTACTCAAACCTCTCTTCCATTCTGCCAGGGGGTGTCCTCTTTTGTACATCATGTTGTCTTCGTGCCCGACGAAATGTAGATTTTAATCACCGTTGTCGTAGGTGATATCTATACTTGTGTCCACAGTGGTTCGTTATATCTACGAAATACACACTGTTGTTATCCACAAGTAGCTCGTGCTCATTTGTAGGGAGGACCTGTTGTATCCACTACGAGCTCCTAGGAGTATTCGTAGGAGAGTCCTTTACATCAGTATCATATCCACCTTTCACCAATCTCAGGTGGGGGATGTCTATACTTGTGCCCACAGTGGTTCGTTGTACCTACGACATATCCACTGTTGTTATCCACAAGGGTTTCGTTTGCAGGGAAACGTTGCATCCACTACAACCTCCTGAAAATATTCGTAGGAGAACCATTGTCCTTGCATCACATCCACCTTTCACCAATCTCAGGTGGGTTGATGGTTAAATTTATTTGTAGAGAACGGATTTTTGATTGCTGGTCTCCAGTATTGCCATCTCAATCAACAGACATTATTGTTTAGTTGGAGATTCCAATAGTGCATATAGAACACATGCATTCTACAATCATTTGTTGTTCTTATAAGCACGTTGCTTTTAACCTCGTAGTGACTGTTGTAGGAGTTTGTTGCATTCATCTTTCGCTTACACTGGAATTTCATCTCTCACTTGTAACTTGTTGTTAGCTTAAACAATCGTACATTTGGACTTTGATTTGTTCATTCATCAAAAGTCTAGTCCTACATGTTACATCGGACCCGAGCTCAAGGTTCAATTCATGCTTGAATCTTGTATATTGTTATGGATTCAACTTTTTGCATCCCATTCAATCTCAAGCTCCTTGAGTTCCTGCAACTCTTGAAAGTTCAAGCTTTTGTTCAAGTCTCCCCTGCGATCCAACTCAACTACTTGCTTAAGTTCAAATCTGTTGTATTTCACTTGAGTTCAGATTCTATTTAAATGAAGTTCTAATTTGAGTTCAAGCCTTCTTAAATCTTGTTCAATTCATGTTAGAGTTCACTTGAGTTTGAGTTATATGTTCGGGTCCCCAGATGTTACACAGTTCGAGTTCCAAGAACAAGTTCAAGTGCTTGTTCAAAGTCTTCTGGAATTTTTTGAGTTCAATTGTATATTCAATTTGGTTTGAATTTCAGTTTTGACTTGATTTTATTTTATTTGATTTTGACCCTTAGAAATCATTTAGAATTTTGTTCAGATTTAGGTCCATAAGTTCACTGTTCTTCGTACAAGTTCTTTGCACATTTAGTTCAAGTTCTGTGCATTATTGTTCTTCAAGTACATGTCTTCTGCATTGTTGCCCAAATGAGGTCTTCTTATTGTTCAGGCATTGTACATTTCAAAGAAAATTTCGGCACCACCCCAGCATATCCCCCGTTTGGGGGAAAATAGGGGAGCTTGGCCTTCCCACCACGCTACTCGAGCATGAATGGTAGATGTCCTTAGACACCGCGGCCGTACAAATTTCATCCCACCACACTACAAGAGCGTGTATGGGGCCTTCAGCAGTACCCATACCATAACAGTAGTGACCCTCCCCACCACGCTAAAAGAGCATGTATAGGGCTTACCCATCTCGCTGTATGCATCGCACCGAGCTCCCTCCTACCGTGCTATAAGAGCGCGTATAGGTGGTTCTCCAGTCCGCTGCAAACACCGAGAATGGGATTTGGAACATCATACATTTGCGTAACAGTCATTGGCGCCGATGTCAAGGTCGAGGACTGTCCCCACCACGCTACAAGAGCGTGTATAGGGCTTACCCGCCTCGACGCGCTTGTTGCACCGGATTCCCTCCCACCGTGCTACAAGAGCGCGTATAGGGGGTCCACCGGCGCGTCAAGCATGTCGAGGATGGGGTTTAAGTTAGAAATTTATACCTTCAAGACCGGCGGACTGGCAGTGGAGGGCATGGAAATCGAGGCAGGAGGAGCAAGCATGCTTCTTATAATTAATCATTAATTATAGTTACATTTAATTAATTATGTTTATTTATAGCTAACTATAATTAATTAAAATAATTATTTATAATTATTGTAATTAATTATATTTAACTTTTATTAATCAGAACTAATTAATATTAATTAACTTTAATTAATTAATAATAACTAATTGTAATTAACAATAAAAAAAGGTTATAATTAATTAATATTAACTTTAATTAAATTAATTATAATTAATTAACATTAATTATAATTATTTTAATTAAAATAAATTATAATTAATTATAATACATATAATTAATTAAAACAACTATAATTAAAATTAATTTTAATTGAAAACTAAATAACTCCTCCCTCCCTCTACCTCTCTGTTCGGCGAAGTTATGGGATTTGGCTTGATTTAGGCTAAATCCAGCCAACAGTTTTGGTGCGCGCGTTGAATCCCGACGATGGTTAAATCCCAGATTAAGGATTTACGGCTTAATCCCGTATTTACTAAATCCCTTGGTTCGACAGATTTGGGGGATTTAGCCGAAGAAGAACGCGCAAAGGGAGAAAGTTACCTTCACTGGCAGCAAGCTCCTGTTGTTGTTTCCGATCTAAAATGTCGTAACTTCCGGACCTGCAGGAGGGAAAGCCGTCGGGGGAGCAAGCCGAAGAAGCCACGAAGGAGTCGGAGTAGCAATGAGCTCCCGTTGTCTTCGTCCGATCAAAATGTCAGAACTTCCGATCCGGCCGGAAGAGAAAGTTGTCGGAGGAGGCAGAGAAGCGTGCGAAAGAATGAAAGTTACCTTCACAGCGTGCGGAGCTCCCGTTCGCTTATGGGCTCCGAAAATTCGGCCTCGGCCTCCACTCGCTTTTTTTATTTGGCGAGGGAGTTTTAAGGTAAATTTTGGAAGGAAGATGGGTTTGTAGATAAGACACTACCCAGAGATTTTGCCCTCATTTTATGAGGACTTTATGATCTGAGTTCTGGTTTCCTATAGGCTTAAGCCCCTATAGTTAATTACCCCTCCTGATCACGAGAGAGAACTTTCGATTAAGACTAGTCGTCAATCAGATACGTATAATACGTGTTATCTGGCATATAGTAGCAGCAATGAGTTTGGATTTGGAAATTGGGTTTGGATGTTTGGAATTGAGTTTGGATTTGGGAATTTGGGTTGAAAACCACTCGGTTCAGAATTATTATTAATTAATTATTATGGTGAACATCAGGTCCCATGGTTTTGCCGCCAAATGACACCACAGATAGCGGTTATGGCCAGAGCCAATACGTTCCTTAATGGCGTTAAATCCTTGAGATATGATTCAATAGGATATGATTGATAGGGTACAAAGCCCTCTGTTAGCTAGGGTGGATTCAAATTTGTCCCCTTAGACAAACATTCAACCCCGGTCTATAAGGTCCCCTTGGACGAAGCAACCCATGGCTGCCGACAAGGATCCTTCTATCAGGTTGGGTCGATTACCTCCTCTGACTAAGTAGACCAGGGACCACGATGGCCCGGGACGACGGAACCATGGGATCTTGATCGGGTCCATCATCCATTCCCCCACCATCCGCTTTAAGTGCAAGATGGTAAAATTTCTGTTTTAAATATCAAATTTCTTAAATATTTCAACCCAAATTCCCAAATCCAAACTCAATTCCAAACATCCAAACCCAATTTCCAAATCCAAACTCATTGCTGCTACTATATGCCAGATAACACGTATTATACGTATCTGATTGACGACTAGCCTTAATCGAAAGTTCTCTCTCGTGATCAGGAGGGGTAATTAACTATAGGGGCTTGCGCCTATAGGAAACCAGAACTCAGATCATAAAGTCCTCACAAAATGAGGGCGAAATCTCTGGGTATTGTCTTATCTACAAACTCATCTGCCTTCCAAAATTTACCTCGGAACTTAGTTCGTTAAAACTCCCTCGCCGAATAAAAAAAGCGAGTGGAGGCTGAGGCCGAATTTTTGGAGCCCACAGATTTCTGGCGACTCCACTGGGGATTGGAGTCTCTTTCCATCTTTGGCTAGTCATTTAAAGTGCTATAGTAGCAGTAAAAAAAATTATGATGATATTGGGCTCTTTACGGTGAACATCAGGATGTGACATTTGATCCTTATGTTCAAGATCCATCACTGAAAGGTCCCGATAGAGCTAAAAGCTACCATCTTTTATAATGGTAGAGCAAAAAAAAAATCAAGATATGTACGGTGAGCATTGGAGTGTGACACTTGGAAGCATATCCAAGAATCCACTGCTGAAAGGTCCCGGCATAAGAGAAAAACAAATATAGAGACTTACATCTCTAGAATTTTTTTTCAGACAGTGGTGTGACATCTAGTATGTACTCCTAGAGATTCGCCATTAAAAAAAAAAATCAAAAGTGGGTTGCAAAGATGACCCTTACATACAATGTTCTTAATGGTCGATACCTTGAAGAATCCTTCAAGAAATTCCATCACTTTTTAAATATATCCTTTCAGATTGAAGAAGGTTATTGCCCGACCTTCATCAATGACGTTCTTCTCAAAGAGCAAGTGGAGGAAATGAAATAGATTCTCTGTGAATTCAGGGATTGTTTTGCCTGGACATATGCTGCTGAGATGCCTGGCTTATCCCCTGACGTAGCAGTTCACAGATTAGCAATCAAGCCGGATGTAGCACCCATCTAGCAAGCTCCAAGGAGAATGAGATTGGAGATTGAAGAACAGGTGATCGCAGACACGAAAAAATTAATAGAGGCAGGCTTCATCCGAGAAGAAAAGTACGCTGACTGGATTGCTAATATCGTCCCAGTGAAGAAGAAGAACGGGCAAATTCATGTTTGTATTGACTTTAGGGACCTCAATAAGGCGTGCCCAAAAGATGATTTTCCACTCCCTGTATCCGAACTCCTGGTGGACAATACGTCCAACTACGATATGTTCTCCTTCATGGATGGATCATCAGGATACAATCAAATCAAAATGGTGCCCGAAGATGAAAATCATACATCGTTCAGGACACCCATCGGGATTTTCTGCTACACAGTCATGCCCTTTGGCCTGAAGAACGCTAGTGTCACCTACCAACGGGCGATGACTCACATAGTTGATAATTTGATACATCAGAAGGTCGAGTGTTATGTAGATGATATTGTTGTTAAAAGCCTTGGCCGAAATGATAACTTAAAAGATCTCAGAATCGTATTTGAGAGAATCATAAGGTTTGATCTGAAAATGAATCCTCTCAAATGTGCTTTTGGGGTTTCTTCCAGCAAATTCCTGGGGTATGTTGTTCGTCATCGAGGAATAAAGATCGACCCCAACAAAATTAAGGCAATAACGGAGATGCCACCGCCAAGGAACCTTAGACAGATTCGCTCGCTGTAAGGACAACTGGCTTTCATTCGGATATTCATATCAAATCTATTGGGTAGATGTCAGCCCTTTTCAAAGCTAATGAAGAAAGATGTCCGTTTCAAATGGGATGCAGAATATCAGGAGGCGTTTGACAGCATCAAAAGAAATTTGTTGAATCCACCCATTCTCGCAGCGCCAATTCCGGGGAAGCCTCTTATACTGTATACAGCTGCACTAGAAGAGTCTCTCGGAGCACTATTGGCCCAGAATAATGAAGAAGGCAAAGAAAATGCGCTCTACTACATCAGTCGAAGGTTGATTGGAGCAGAAAGTCGTTATTCCCCAATTGAAAAGCATTGCCTAACACTAATTTTTGCAGTTCAGAAACTTCGCCACTATATGATATCCCACAAAATCACACTAATATTAAAAATCGATCCGCTGAAGTTCTTGATGATAAGACCAGCGTTGACAGGTCGTCTGGCCAGGTGGGCAGTATTGTTATTACAGTTTGAAATCATATACATGCCACAGAAGGCGGTGAAAGGACAAGCCTTGGCAGATTTTCTTGCTGCACACCCAATCCCGGCTAATTCTCCAGTAAATGATGATTTTCCCGATGAGCAGATAATGCAGGTCGAGGAGAATGAAAGGCTACCATTCTGGGAAATGTATTTCGACGGAGCATCGTCGATTAGACCTGTCCGACCTCCAAATATTTCAAGAGCCCGAGCCGGCATTGGTCTCATTTTCGTAGCACCCGAGGGAGGCATAATGAGATTCTCATTCAGTTTGACTGAACCTCGAACCAACAACGAAGCCGAGTACGAAGCTCTATTAGTAGGGCTGGAAATTGCGATCGATGTCTCCAAATCTTTAGTGATTCTCAGCTCGTGATAAATCAGGTCCTCGACATTTATAAGGTTGGCAAAGTCGAATTGGCCCACTATCACCGGCGAGCCCTTGAGCTTCTGAAGCAAGTACCAAATGTCAAAATGGCTCGAGTTCCTCGAGGACAGAATGCTAAAGCAGATTGTTTGGCCAAATTAGCCAAAGAAATGGCGAACATCAATAAGGAAAGTCCTATATTCATCGGGGTTTACACTCGTAGGGTCTTGGAGCCCGCTCTATTACAATTTCCGAGGGCAGAAGGAATTCCAGATTCAAGTCAGCATGATGAAACTCTAGTTGGCCCTCAACCTATCCATCAGATTGTTATGGAGAATTATCCAGAAGAATATCACGTGGCCAAGAGACATAAAGCTAGTCAAGCTTCAGAATCGTGGTGGCATTGTTTAGATATTGAAGTCGAAAATGATTGGAGACAGCCATTCATTGACTACTTCAAGGAAAACAAACTCCCGATAGAAAAGTCTATGGTCGCACAAATTCGAAAAAGGACGTTGAGATATGCATTTGTTAATGACACGTTGTACAGACGAGCCTTTGATCAAATGTGGCTAAGGTGCTTGGGGATCAGGGAAGCTGATAAAGTGGTAGTAGAAATCCACAAAGGGCTTTGCGGAGCACATCAGTCAGGTCCATAAATGGCTGCTAAAATCAAGAGAATGAGTTATTATTGGTCAACTATGGTCAGAGATTGTATTGACCACGATAAGAGGTGCCACGAGTGTCAAATCCACGGTGATGTTATACATCAGCCTCCAAATTCACTGCACCCAACAATAGCATCCTGGCCATTTGAATGCTGGGATACTGATATTATCGGACCGATAGATCCACCATCTTCAGCGAGACAACGCTTTATTCTAGCAGCGACAGACTACTTTTATAAGTGGGCAGAAGCGGCTCCATTCACAGAAGTCACATCCGAGTATGTGATCAATTTTTTTACCCACAATATCGTCTACAGATTCGATGTGCCACGCCGAATAATCTCAGACAATGATACTGCATTTAAGAGTACAAAAATTTACAAGTTCGTTGATCAGCACAAAATCGATTGGCGGTATTCATCCATATACAATCCAAGAGCAAATGGATTGGAAGAAGCCTTCAACAAGACGCTGGTGAAATTGTTGAAGAAGATCATTACCAAAAATAAAAGAGAATAACATACGAAGATGGCAGAGGCACAATGGGCATATCGTACAACCTACAAAACGCCAACCAAAGCCACTCCTTATTCTCTTGTGTTCGGTGTTGAAGCTGTATTACCGTTATAGATCGAACTACCATCACTCCGGGTAGCAATTCAGAATGATCTCACAAGAGCAAAATGCCCGCCACAGAATGGAAGAGCTCGACGCATTTGATGAACTCAGGTTACAAGCCCAACAAAACCTGGAAATTTATTGAGGAAGAATGGCAAAATCCTTCGATCGTATGGTGCGTCCTCGAACATTTCAAGAAGGGGAATTAGTCCTGGTGCTGAGAAGACTAATCATCCCGCAATGAAGAATCAGTGGCAAATTTGTATCAAATTGGGAAGGCCCCTTCGTCATCGAGAAGGTGTACCAAGGTGCTGAGAAGACTAATCATCCCTAAACGGTCAGAGGCCTATGCCACCTATCAATGGTCGACATTTAAAGAAGTATAATGTATAAAAATTTCATGACTAATGTACTTTGCAATTATAAAAATTTTATATGCATATTTATTAATGCATGTTTGCTTATATTTTGAAATTCTCTTAAATAGCAAGAACGCGTTTCAAAATCCCCCATCAGACAGGGGGTATTTTAAATATTCATTTGGGTCGACATCGCGCTGCGTGCCGAGATCCTCAAATAAATATTTAAAATCTCAAAGATACAAATCCTATCCAAAATGTCCCTGTGAGATAGGGGGCATTTTTAAATATTCATTTGGGTCGACATCGCGCTGCATGCCGAGATCCCCAAATGAATATTTAAAATTTCAAATTTATTCTATTCTGAAATGTCCCTGCGAGACAGGGGGCATTTTAAATATTTATTCGGGTCGACATCGCGCTGCATGCCGATATCCCTGAATAAATATTTAAAATTATCAATTCAAATATTCTTTTGTGATAAACAATACACATTTATTTTTCAAAGTATATGCAGGTGATCTTTCAAAACCAAGAGATAACATCTTCTCCAATGAACAAAGACTCAAAAGTCAAGAAAAAGACTTTTGTGGCTATACACTCCTACAAAATTGAGTTGAAGAAGCTTGAAGTCTTCCAACATCCTGAAGCTTAAGGTTTGAATGGGTGTAAAAGGTCGGATCCAACACGCCCAAATATGACCGGATCGCTGGCAGCTCTGTCTACTCAACAAGCCATAAGAAAGGCCGTAATAGCGGAACCCCAACTTCGTCAACCCGTCAGTAGGGACTGTAGGAAGAACGAATGCCAATTTGACTCGACTAGTTCAAGTGATCATAGTCTACAAAATTCTCCTAAATGACTGGAGAATCAAAAGTTCCAGTGGAAGGAAAGGTCTCAAGCAACTACCAAATGTTCGTAGGCTCCAAAATTTACAACCACAAAGGATAACTCCAAATCTGTCAACTTCAGCAAAATCAGCATTGGGGAGCGCAATTCTCATAGCTCAAGTCTGAAGCCTGAATGGGTGTAAGAGGTCGAATTCAACACGCTCAAATATGACCGGATCGCTGGCAGCTCCATCTACTCAACAAGCCATAAGAAAGGCCGCAGTATAGGAACCCCCATCTCAGCAACCAGAGGACAAAGAGCTATCAAATTCTAGCTCTCCCGATCTGATGAACTCAATAGATTCAGATTAAAGTCTTCTAAAGTGGTTAAGGATCAAGATACTACCTACGTTCGGTACTATCAACTGAATCCAGAACCTGCAAATCCTTCAATAAATCTGTAAAGCACAAAGCAATGATCGAAGGAATTTTTCTTCAACAAGTCCGCCAAAGCACAAAGCGAAGGACCAAAGAAAATTATCCCAAAGTTCACACACGGCCCAAGGCTGAACTAAGTGGATCCTGTCATCAACAAGTCCGTTATGCACAAAGCTCTAGACCGATGACTTTTTGCCCTTGACCTAATACAAATCTAAGGGTTTAGGTCATCAGCATATACTCCATCAAACCTGTCAAAGCAAGAAGCATAGGACGGAAGGTATAAAAAATCACCTGACAAATCATCAAAGACAAATCAGGTAATCCTCCATCAATGTCCGCAGCACAAAGCACAAGACAAAAGAAATCAACATCTCAACCATCTATTGATACATCTAAGAGCTCTATGAAGGAAGAAATCTTAGTGTGACATCCAAGCAAATATTTGAAGATTCACTAAATGAAAATTTTAGTGTGACATCCAAGCAAACTTTTGGAAATCCACTAAAAAGAACCCTCAGTGTGACATCCAAAATAAAAATTTGGAGATCCATAGGGTCAATCAACATACAACAAATGAGATTTGCTCTAGACGCGTATCACATTTGTTGGGGGGCATTTGTTGACCCCTATACCTTAAACTAAGAGCAAAAATAACAAAAGTGGCGGATCGAGCAGCTCACGGGTTGATACGACACATCATTTGAATGGTCAAATGACCTCCGAATGCAGAATGGATGGTATCACTGCGATCAGGACAATGAACACTGCTGGGTCGAGGCCCCGCGCAATAGAATCGGCCGAGATCAGTCAAAGGGACGACCTCCCATCCGAAATTAAAGCGCGAGACTGATCAAATGATCCCGTATTGACGAACAGACTTCAATGTTGCATCCGAAATGAAGTCAACCTATAAAAATTGCATTTTGTTTATTCCATTTGGTGTATCTAGATTGGTGGCATAAATCTCAATGTAATGCAAAAATGCACATATCGAGGAAAGGAGGCCTTGAAGACACTCGGACGATATCCAATCGACAAACCGATAGCACCATTGCATCCGAAACGTCGTCGACATTCAGAATATATATTTTATTTAATAAATTTGGATCGTCTGAGATGGTGGTGAATTTCTAGACGATGCAAATATGATATAAATGCCTACGTTACGACAGAAATGAGGCTTCGAAGATGCTCGAATGACGTCTGATCGACAAACGGACAGCGTCATTACGTCCAGATCATCGTTGGCATTAGAAATATATATTTTATTTGATTAAATTGGATCGTTTGAGATGGCGTCGTAAATTTCAAAGACTTTTCAAGTATGTTGCAAAGGCACACATTTCGAGGGGGATTAGCCTCGACGATGATCAAACGATGTCCGATCGAAAAATAGACTGCGTCATTGGGTCCGGAACACCTTCAATACTATGAATGCACTGCCAATTTGTTCGAATGATCTTTTGAATGCAAATCGAGACAACAAGCATTTCGAGGGAATGAAGCCTTGTCGCCACCCAAACGATGTCCGATCGCAAAACGGACTGCTTCGTTGCGATCGGAACATCGTCGATACTCTAAATTCACTATTAATTTGTCCAATTTTGATATTCAATGATTTGACATGCTAAACAAGGCAATCGACACGCAAATTTGGGAAAATCATTATTAGAATTACCTATCAATCTAACCAAAAATGGAAAGTCAATTGAAACTTCAAATCTCATTTAATATATTTCTTTATATTGTCGAATCCTCTTGCTTTTAATCTCTGCTAAATCCCGTGAATTCAGCGAATGCAATGTCAATCAATCGCAGTTAGTCACTCTCTGCTTCGTGGTTAAAACAAAATTAAACGGAGCCTCTTGAGGAGGCTTCTTCTTCTATTTTCCTTACGCAGAGCTCTCACACTGCCTTCACCTCCCGACCCTTCTCCCGTAAAATACACACAATTAAAGACAATTCTGATTGATTTATGCATTATTGTCATCCTCAATTAATGCTATTACTAATTTGAGAAAATCATTATTAGAATTACCTATCAATCTAATCAAAAATGAAAAGTCAATTGAAACTTTAAATCCCATTTAATATCTTTCTTTGTATTGTCGAATCCTTCTACTTTTAATCTCTGCTAAATCCCGTGAATTCAGCGAATGCAATGTCAATCAATCGCAGTTAATCACTCTCTGCTTCGTGGTTAAAACAAAATTAAACGGAGCCTCTTGAGGAGCCTTCTTCTTATATTTTCCTTACGCAGAGCTCTCACACTGCCTTCACCTCCCGACCCTTCTCCCGTAGAGCTTTATTCCTCTCACATTGAAGTCCCGCTAATTCACCTCTCTGCCTCTACTCCAAAGTCAACTGCCGACCAAAATCTTGCTCTAATTGCAAGTTTTCTCCTCAATTGTGGACATTCCAACCGCCCAAACCAGCAGCTCCGTCGGGCTTTTCTGCCTAAAAGTTGAAGTTTTCTCTTCCCAACTTAGAGCCGGACGTCCACCTCTCTTATCCGACGTTAGCATCCCGTCAATCCTACTACTCAAACAGCAAATAGCCTCTCCAAGCCCCTATCCTCAACTGTTTACACGAAGCTAGTTTCAAACCCACGCAGCTCTTGCTCTGTCTCACGTCACCGGTAACTGGTTCTTTGAGTAACAGAAATCTGCTCCAGATTTCTAATAGCAAGCCGATACTAAGCTATTTCCTTGCACCTGTTTGTCTACGTAAAAATCCTCAATCTCAGCCGAACCTTCAGCCCCCCCTCCTTAATGCCTCCTCTCTGACTTCATTCAGCTGTTTGTAAAACCTCCTCTGTCCAAGTCCACGTATCCATCAGAGCTTGTTGTTGTTTTCTGACCTCTACACCAACAACAGCTGTCTTCCAAAAGCCTTCAAATAACCAACTGCTATATTGACCATACAGCTAATCTCCACTAAAAAAAAATAATAATATAACTTATTCCCACTCACTTCCCTACAACATCCTTTCTTATCCACTAGTGTGATATTATTTATTTTGTCAGCTTTATTTCATCATTGTTAGCGAGGTCACTAAGCACTAATAGCCATTTATTTTTTTTCATTAGGTCATGTGATTCCTGTACCTATCATTGTCCATTTCTTTATTCCAAAAACTTGTAACAGCATGTCCACTTCCTCTTATAAAATTCAAAGTGAGCTCTTTCTTTGTCTTATAATATTTAATTAGTCTATTTAATGTTATATACATATAGCATTTAGAAATTTATGTATATACATATAGCATTTAATTATTATTTATTCAAAAATCTATTTACTGTTATACATGGTATTTAATTAGCATTTACTATTATCCAAAATTAGCTTCTTATTATTATTGCTGGTTTAATATTACTAGTATTCTATTAACTAGTATAGTTATATATACATATATATTGTTATATATATATTGTTAGCAAAGTGTCTTAATTGGTGTTGTTATTTAAGTTTTTTTTTTACATACTTATTTGTTTCATGTAAAAAAAAAAAGAAGAAAGAAAAGAAGATTTCTCCAAAAAAAAAAATAAAAAGGGAGAAAAAAAAAAGAGGAGAAAAAAAAGGGAGAAAGAAAAGAAAATTTTTGTCTCGATTTTCGAGCCCTTGTTTGCTCTCTTATCTCGGCATGCGTGTCGAGTCGGTGGTGTACCCATACACGCTTTTCTTAGCGTGGTGGGAGGGGCAACCGGCGCGACACCCACGACAAGGTAGGCGAGCGATCCTCGGTTCCAAATCTCTTCTTCGGAGTTCGTAGCGCACCGGAAAACCGCCTATGCACACTTTTCTTAGCTTGTTGGGATGGGAACCCGGTGCGACGCGTACGACGAATGAGGGATACTCATAAGTACCCGCTTGCGGAGAAATAACTGTTTTTCTTATAAAATATTTTCAAAAAAAAATACTTTTTTTGCAGAATACCCATGCACGCTTTTCTTAGCGTGGTGGGGGATCAAAAAAAACACGGTCGCGGTGTCCTTGAAAGAGGGCATCTACCATACACGCTTTTCTTAGTGTGGTGGAAAAGGCTCAGTTTTCCGTAGTTTTCCCCTAAACGGGGGAGACGCCGGAAGGCTGCCGAAATTTCGGGTGAACATAATGCTTTATTTGGACTTAAGTGAACTCAAACTCAAATCATTATTTGAACGATTTGGACATTAATTTGCATTTGCAAGGACTACATGGGACTCGAATGAAGGGAAGAGGCTCATCTTAAGCCTGAATTTAACTTGAACTCAGATTGGGACTTGAACTCGGACTTGCACTTTGACTTGGACTTGAATTCGGACTTGCACTTGGATCCACATTCAGACTCACCTTTGCTTGTTCAAGCTCAATATCAAAGTTCTTCTCACTTGGTTCAAATCAAGTTCATAGGTCTTAAGCGATCATGTTCAATTCAAGCTCATTTTGATCAAGCTTGAATCAAGTTTTGAATTAAATCTTTTAATCATTCATATTTGCACTTAGTCAATTTAATTGTCCAAATCAAGTCCAAATTATTGGAGTTAAATTTAAGTTCAAATTAACCACTTAAATTTTATGTCATTTTGCATTTTGTCCAAGTTCAAGTCCGAATTCAAGTCCAAGTCCAAGTGCAAGTCCGAGTTCAAATCTCAATCTGAGTTCAAGTTCAATTCAGGCTTAAGATGAGCCTCTTCCCTTCATTCGAGTCCTCTGTAGTCCTTGCAAATGCAAATTAATGTCCAAATCGTTTAAATAATGATTTGAGTTTGAGTTCACTTAAGTCCAAATAAAGCATTATGTTCACCCGAAATTTCGGCAGCTTTTCGGAGTCTCCCCCGTTTAGAGGAAAACTACGGAAAACTGGGTCTTTCCCACCACGCTAAGAAAAGCGTGTATGGTATATGCCCTCTTTCGAGGACACCGCGGCCGTGTATTTTTTGATCCCCCACCACGCTAAGAAAAGCGTGCATGGGTATTTTGCAAAAAAGTATTTTTTTTTTTTAAATATTTTATAAGAAAAGCAGTTATTTCCCTGCAAACGGGTACTTATGAGTATCCCTCCTTCATCGTACGCGTCGCACCGGATTCCCATCCCACCACGCTAAGAAAAGCGTGCATAGGCGGTTTTCCGATGCGCTACGAACTCCGAAGAAGAGATTTGGAACCGAGGATCGCTCGCCTACCTTGTCGTGGGTGTCGCGCAGGTTGCCCCTCCCACCATGCTAAGAAAAGCGTGTATAGGTAGACCACCGACTCGACACGCATGCCGAGATAAGAGAGCAAACAAGGGTTCGAAAATCGAGACAAATTTTCTTTTCTTTCTCCCTTTTTTTCTCTTTTCTTTTCTTTTTCTTTTTTTTTTGTTTCTCTTTTTCTTTTTTTTTTTAAGAAATCTTTTTTTCTTTCTTCTTTTTTTTTTACATGAAACAAATAAGTATGTAAAAAAATACTTAAATAACAACACCAATTAAGACACTTTGCTAACAATATATATATAACAATATATATGTACATATAACTATACTAGTTAATAGAATACTAGTAATATTAAACCAGCAATAATAATAAGAAGCTAATTTTGGATAATAGTAAATGCTAATTAAATACCATGTATAACAGTAAATAGATTTTTGAATAAATAATAACTAAATGCTATATGTATATACATAAATTTCTAAATGCTATATGTATATAACATTAAATGGACTAATTAAATATTATAAGACAAAGAAAGAGCTCACTTTGAATTTTATAAGAGGAAGTGGACTTGCTGTTACAAGTTTTTGGAATAAAGAAATGGACAATGATAGGTACAGGAATCACATGACCTAATGAAAAAAAATAAATGGCTATTAGTGCTTAGTGACCTCGCTAATAATGATGAAATAAAGCTGACAAAATAAATAATATCACACTAGTGGATAAGAAAGGATGTTGTAGGGAAGTGAGTGGGAATAAGTTATATTATTATTATTTTTTTTAGTGGAGATCAGCTGTATGGTCAATATAGCAGTTGGTTATTTGAAGGCTTTTGGAAGACAGTTGTTATTGGTGTAGAGGTCAGAAAACAACAGCAAGCTCTGATGGATACGTGGACTTGGACAGAGGAGGTTTTACAAACAGCTGAATGAAGTCAGAGAGGATGCATTAAGGAGGGGGGGCTGAAGGTTCGACTGAGATTGAGGAGTTTTGCGTAGACAGACAGGTGCAAGGAAATAGCTTAGTATTGGCTTGTTATTAGAAATCTGGAGCAAATTTCTGTTGCTCAAAGAACCAGTTACCGGTGACGTGAGACAGAGCAAGAGCTGCGTGGGTTTGAAACTAGCTTCGTGTAAACAGTTGAGGATAGGGGCTTGGAGAGGCTATTTGCTGTTTGAGTAGTAGGATTGACGGGATGCTAACGTCGGATAAGAGAGGTGGACGTCCGGCTCTAAGTTGGGAAGAGAAAACTTCAACTTTTAGGCAGAAAAGCCCGACGAAGCTGCTGGTTTGGGCGGTTGGAATGTCCACAATTGAGGAGAAAACTTGCAATTAGAGCAAGATTTTGGTCGACAGTTGACTTTGGAGTAGAGGCAGAGAGGTGAATTAGCGGGACTTCAATGTGAGAGGAATAAAGCTCTACGGGAGAAGGGTCGGGAGGTGAAGGCAGTGTGAGAGCTCTGCGTAAGGAAAATATAAGAAGAAGGCTCCTCAAGAGGCTCCGTTTAATTTTGTTTTAACCACGAAGCAGAGAGTGACTAACTGCGATTGATTGACATTGCATTCGCTGAATTCACGGGATTTAGCAGAGATTAAAAGTAGAAGGATTCGACAATACAAAGAAAGATATTAAATGGGATTTAAAGTTTCAATTGACTTTCCATTTTTGATTAGATTGATAGGTAATTCTAATAATGATTTTCCCAAATTAGTAATAGCATTAATTGAGGATGACAATAATGCATAAATCAATCAGAATTGTCTTTAATTGTGTGTATTTCCTCAATTTGCGTGTTGATTGCCTCGTTTAGCGTGTCAAATCATCGAACATTAAAATTGGACAAATTCATAGTGAATTTAGAGTATCGACGATGTTCCGATCGCAACGAAGCAGTCCGTTTTGCGATCGGACATCGTTTGGGTGGCGACAAGGCTTCATTCCCTCGAAATGCTTGTTGTCTCGATTTGCATGCAAAAGATCATTCGAACAAATTGGCAGTGCATTCATAGTATTGAAGGTGTTCTGGATCCAATGACGCAATCTATTTTGCGATCGGACATCGTTTGATCATCGTCGAGGCTAATCACCCTCGAAATGTGTGCCTTTGCAACATACTTAAATCATTTTTGAAATTTACGACGCCATCTCAAACGATCCAATTTAATCAAATAAAATATATATTTCTAATGCCAACGACGTTCCGGACGCAATGACGCTGTCCGTTTGTCGATCAGACGTCATTCGAGCATCTTCGAAGCCTCGTTTCTGTCGTAACGTAGGCATTTATATCATATTTGCATCGCTTAGAAATTCACCACCATCTCAGACGATCCAAATTTATTAAATAAAATATATATTATGAATGTCGACGATGTTTCGGATGCAATGGTGCTATCGGTTTGTCGATTGGATATCGTCCAAGTGTCTTAAAGGCCTCCTTTCCTCGATATGTGCATTTTTGCATTACATTGGGATTTGTGCCACCAATCTAGATACTCCAAATGGAATAAACAAAATGCAATTTTTATAAGTTGACATCATTTCGGATGCAACGATGAAGTCTGTTCGTCGATACGGGATCGTTTGATCAGTCTCGCGCTTTAATTTCGGATGGGAGGTCGTCCCTTTGACTGATCTCGGCCGATTCTATTGCGCGGGGCCTCGACCCAGCTGAGTTCATTGTCCTGATCGCAGTGATACCATCCATTCTGCATTCGGAGGTCAAATGATGTGTCGTATCAACCTGTGAGCTGCTCGATCCGCCACTTTTGTTATTTTTGCTCGTAGTTAAAGGTATAGGGGTCAACATCGCTTCCGATTAAAGTGTCTTGGTTCCGATCCGACCGCAAGGGAAAGTCGTCGCAGGAGCCGGAGATGCAGCGAGAGAGGGAGAGAGATCGAGAGCGAGAGAGAGCTTTTTTTTAGAGTAACCCGATGGCTTCGTTCTCGCAGTCTTTTAACGACGCGAGGTCGTGCGAATGGCGTGGAGAGAAACGACGGGTCGTGCGAAGTAAGGCGAGCACGATGACGTTCGTGGTCGGACAGGTACGTGCAATCCTCTTTTTTTTATTTCATTTCAGGTCAATAGGACCGCAACATAAGTCCTACATAGTAATGACTGACAATGGGTGAAAGCAAGCATTACTTATGAAAAAGTAATGAAGAAAAAGTTGGTTTGCTTCAATGTAAGCATTTAACAAGCACAAATATAACGTTCAGAACTCCAGTACCTTAACAATGAATCTATTATATAGCTTGCCTACAAGAAGCATGTAAGCAGATGCAGCCTGAAGATATAAATATTAGTAACTTTTAATGATCCAAAGCTTTTACCCTTTTCCTAGCACTACATTTTTCTCCTTTTAAACCTCAATAGTATCCCGGGATGGAAATAGAAACCACAACTAGTTATCAAAGCAACTCACTAGTTTGTAACTCCCAAAATCACAATGTTTCTCTTAAATTACAATTTTTTATTTTGAACCATGATCCCACATCTATGCTTAAAAACATTTTGATTGCTAAAGAAAGCTAACTTCACATACTACCCTAAATAAGGTAACTTAGTTTACAGCCAGAAAATATAAAGGACAATACTACTACATTTGTGACCTCAAACGCAATAGAGCTAATAAAATCACTCAACGGGAGCTTTGGCAGCAAACATAAAAGATAATATCGCATAATTTGCAACTTCAATAATGATAGACTGATCACAATCACTAGAAGGGAGATGTGCAAATATAAATGTTTCGAATCTGTGATCTGTAAATTGCAGATAAAGCGTCTAATCTTCTCTGCTTGTTTAATTGACATAGGGCCAAATAAAAACCTCAAAAGCATGCAGAGAAAGAAATTATGTAGGCATCATATTGGCTGATGTTAGCACATGAGTTTACCTTAAGGAATTCTGCAATTTTTGTGGCCCACTGATGTTGCTCGAAGGTGCTTGAATTCCCTTGCCAAATGAAAAGTGAATTTCCAGATTGCAAAAGAAAACAATCTTGGGAATTCAGAGATGCAGCAACCTGAACAATCAACAACAAAAGAGAACTGCCTTCATTAAAATCAGGCCATAAGCCTCAATGTGGAATTTATGATACTTCTTAACCCGAAGTTGCACATCTAGTCTAACTATTAAGATAACGACTGAAAATGCTATTAAAAATTACCAGATAGCAACTTAGTTAAATTTTATTTGAGCATCAATATTGTCACCCATAAACTGGATTTTCACGTATAGGTAAACCAAAATAATAATACAAGATGAATCCTAGATATGATCGTGGCAACTTCAAAGTAATATCTGCGTCACATAGCAAGATGGGAGGTTATCATGGTGCAACTCAAAGAGGAGAGGAGAGTAAAGAAAAATATAATAAATTTGGCACTCACCTAATAACTTCCACCGCACATGCTCTCTCTGTTTTCATGTTTAAATTATCAATGGAAAAGAAACAAACCAGCATCTACAATAGTTGTGAAGTGAAGTAGGCGGAAAGCATAAGCATGCCTAACGAAAGAAACATCAGAGGAAAATAAAAACGAAAAAGACACCAGAGTGCACTTGATGAGTTCTTCCAAAAAACAAGGTAATTACTCGTAAATATCAAAGTTCGATAGGAAAAAAACTAACAATCCAACTTATCACTACACAGGTATTATCTTATCCTGAAAGAATAAAAGTGTAATAAGTTCTTCAACCAACCAAGAAGCCATTATAGATAAATTTTGCCAAAAAAAAAAAGTCATGGATGAGTACTTTTATTTGAACTGCTCGAGGTTTCAATGCATGTTAAACTAACCTATTCAACCAAGCATTTCAATGGAGAGCTTCATCCTCCTAAACTTACACTGAACCGCTTAAAACACTAGTTCAAATCCTTCAGATGCTCAAACAAGTAGTTGACATCTTAAGGGACCATTGATTAAAAATTAATACCTTATTTTAGACGGGGATACATGTGTGGCTGGGTTGAGGGCAGTCGAGTGGAGATTGGGTGGCGTGTTGATTTGCTCCTATATGTGACACAAAGCGGGAAAAAAAAATACCAGCAATGAAACCTTTTTTAATTGCCCATGCTTTTTATCCTGAAAGGATAAATAGTTTCTTTTTTTTTTTTTTTTTGAAAAGGATAAATAGTTCAAACAAGTGTACCCACTAAAAGGTACATGATAAGAAAATATATTCTGAACCACAAGTTGCCAATATTCTCACTCATAAATTTTTTATTTTAACCTTGTTCAACCTTCAATGAGACAATCTAGGCAATTCTTAGAGCAAGAACAACAATAACATCAAACTTTTATCCCATTACATGGGGTCATCTACATGAGTCAATTTTTCTCCATTATATCCTATTAAGAGTCAAATTCTCACTTAAAACTAATAACAAAATGTTATTTCTAATACTTCTAACCAAATCTGTTTATGTCTACCTCCACTTTTCTTAACAGGCCTGATCTAATACATCTGCTTTCTTAACCAGGTCATAAGAAGACCAACATTTTATGTGACCAAACCATATAAGGTAACTCTCTCTAATCTTATCTGCCACTGAAACTACTCCAACCTTTTCACGTAAATACTAGTTTCACATATTGTCTCTAAGTGTAAAGCCACTCATCAACCTGAGCATCCTCATCTCTGCAACACTCAACTTGATTTTATGCTTCTCTTTTAGTGGTCAATATTATTCTTCATAAACCTCTGTTTAAAATTGCGTAATTAGAGGCGCGCCTTTGCGCAATTCCTCCCAAAAACGCCTCAAAACCTACGCAATTCTGTGCCTTTGAGAGGCGTACGCCTCACTGGGGCTAAGGCGCGCCTCAGAGGCGCAATTGCGCAACTCCTGGTGAGGCGTACGCCTCTCTGGGATAGGGCCCACTCACTTAAAATGAGCACTTTTTCTCTCCTTTTACCCGTAGCCTTCAACAAACCCGACATTTCTCCCTCCCGCACGCTCCAGGTCGCGACTCAGAGTTCCCGCACGCCGTCGGCCTTGCTTCCCGCCGCTTCTCCCACCGGCGCCGCCTCTCTCCGGCGAAGTGGAAACTTCCGGCCTCCCTCTAGGAGTACTCCACATTGGATTTTAGGTATTTTTATTAAGTTTAGGGATATATTTTTCAATTTTAAGAAAAACTAGGGTTTAGGTTTTTTTGATTTTTTTTAGTGTATTTGGTTTTTTGCTTTAGGAGACATGGTTAGAGGTAAAGAAAAGACGAATACGTCATTGCGGAGGGACCCTTCTTGGAAGTATAGTGTACAAGTTGACATTGGCGGCAGAGAGAAGAGCTATGTTTATTTGAAATATAATTGTTGCGATAAAGTGGTGAAGGGAGGTGTTACCCGCATGAAGGAACATCTATCATGCTCGCACAAAAATGTAGCACCCTGTGCAAAAGTGCCGGACAATGTGAAGGAAGAAATAAGTGCTTACATGAAGAAAACTACCACTGCTAAACACTTACAACATGAGCAATTTGATGAAAGGGACGAGCATGGTGCTTATTTTGAGAGCGAGAGTGGAAAGGACTCTTCCTCCAATATACATAGTAGAGGTGCATGGGGTCCTATGGATCAGTATATGACTACTCCAGGAGTGGATAGAGGAGAAGCAGAGATGATGCCTGCAGCTGGTACTAGAGAGGGTCGGCGACAAGTTTGCATGGACATTGGGAGGTTTTTTTTTTAGAATGCAATACCATTTAATGTTGCTACATCGCCTGCCTACTTCAGTATGTTGCAATCTGTAGGATTGTATGGAAGAGGGTTGAAGGCACCTTCCATGTATGAGTTGCGAACATGGATTTTAAAAGAGGAGCTGCAGAACACAGAGCAGAGCATTCAGGAGATTAAAAGGACATGGATTGAGACTGGTGTGACTATTATGTCAGATGGATGGTCTGATATGAAGAGCAGGAGCTTGATAAACATCCTTGTCAACAATCCCTACGGCACGGTGTTCTTACGATCAGTTGATGCTTCATAGGAGGTGAAAAATGCCACATTCATTTTCAATTTACTTGATGGTGTTATTGAGGAGATTGGGGAGCAATTGGTTGTCCAGGTAGTGACTGATAATGCCAGTGCATACAAAGCAGCTGGTCAGATGTTGATGGAGAAGAGGACACACCTATATTGGACACCCTGCGCAGCACATTGTATCGATCTCATTTTGGAGGATCTTGGTGACTTACCTCAGCACAAGAGTGCTCTTTCTAGGACGAAGAAGATTACAAAGTTCATCTACAATCACTCTTGGGTCTTAAGCTTGATGAGAAAATTTTCAAAGAAAGAAATCATTCGCCCTGCAACCACTAGGTATGTTCTTAATTTTGTACATTGCAAATCATTCCTACTGTATGTACAACAATCAAGTAAAGGTACTCCACAACTTCTTATATGCTATTACATTACATTTATGTCAAGTGAGCAATGAACATGAATACATGATAATGATCTTTTATCTTAATGAACAGGGAAGAGAAAAGTGAGTCATGTTGAAGATGAAGATGACATGGCAATCATAGATACAATTGGAGAAGAAGATTCACTTGAAGACCCATTTAGTGATGGGATATGATTTCATTTTATATGTTTTTTGTATTTTGGGAGTTTTGTTAAATTAATATTTTGTGATTTTGTACTTTGGGACATAATTTTATTGCATCTACTTTCTTATTTTCCACTATTGCTATTATTTTCCTGCTAAAACCCTTAATTTTTCATTTACACAATTCTGTGTTCGTGAGGCTTACGCCTCAGACCGCCTCGAGGCTTACGCCTCGCCTCACGGACGAAAACCGCCTCGAGGCACAGTTACGCAATTTTAAACCTTATCATAAACCATTGTAGGTCTCACCAGTCACCACCATCTTATAAAATTTTCCATTAAGTTTGAGGGGTATGTTTCTATCCCACAAAACACCTTATACATTCATCTACTTCAATCATTCAACTTGAATTCTATTAATAATATTTCCATCTATTTCACCATCGCTTTGAACGACCCAAGATATCTAAACTAAGCAATCTCTTGTAGTATTTAAATAGAGTTTTAACTCTTCAAAAGCTTATATTTCAACCATTTAAACCATGCAGATGGGCAAGAGGGTGCTGAATTTCTTATTCAATGTCACAACAAGGTAAAAATACAATCTTTCAATGTCTAAAACCTCCAACAAGCTAATGGCCATGTAAATTTAAATTAAAAAAAAAAAAAAGAACATAAGGCATACCGCTTCAACTTGAACTGCTTTATTGTTATGGACTGAAGTACCAGACACACAAATTAGTGCAATGTTATCAGAGGCATAGGTTTCATCATTCAGCTTTTTCTCAGCTATAAACTTCTTGTAGCCTGTGCTTAGACCGCCCTAGCCAATTTGAGAAATAGTAATGACTCAAAACCGTGCCTCAACTTCTCAAGAAGGCAATCTGAACAAAAGAAGGTAAATTGTACCTTCAAAACAACCATTGGCTGAAAGAGAGCAATGAACTGCGGTGGCTCCTTTCCTTGGAAAATGCGACCCTGCAGTGGAGCAGGCCAATAAGCCGAATATAAGTCTCAAGGGAAAAAAAAATTTCGGTAATTCCTACAGCATAACTTAAATAAAAGAAAGAAAATGAACCCATATTCATGAAACAGATAAAGAAATACCTGAACAGGTCTCCCCTTCATGGAAGTCCACATAGTATTAGCCAATCGAGCAGCCATCATTTGATCATCCTAGTAGGAAGAAAAAAACTTGATATAATCAAAGGGATGTTAACCTCATAGGAAGAATATCTTTTGGAACATTGGAACAAAAACTAAGACATTTTAGAAGACTAGAACAATTTTAAATATTATGAAACAGCATGTTAGATAAGATTGTAAAAAACATAAAGATAATGTTTTAAATAGCATACCAAAAAAAATGAAATGTGTGGAAGCCAATTATTTTTGGGAACAACAATCCCAAGAGATGAAGAAGTCCCCTTAAATTTTCAGAAGGAAAACTCAATAGAGGGTAAATTGGAAAGTCCAGAAGTATTTTAAGGAGTTCAGTAGGGTCCCGCTGTTCAGTTTGTTTAAATAGGTGCACATAAGTTAGGAAGAACTCAAAGTTACAAAGTTAAAACATATCATATCTGGGAGTAAAATGTAGCGGATAAACAAGTAAGACGGCTTAAATAAGGAGCTACAGTTTTGGGATTAAAATAGATGAATCTATGCATCCACAATTTACATAAAATCACTTAAAAAAATTAGTAAGTGGACCTTTACAGCATGGTTAAACTATATATATATATATATATATATATATATATATATATATATATATATATATATATATATATATTATAGAGAGAGAGAGAGAGGTATTTTCCCTCGAATCAAGCCAAGTTATCAAATAAAGATGACCATAATGTCAGTCAACTTATCTAAAACCTTCAAAATAGAGAGAAAATTCAATGCTAATCAGTCCTATCAACCAGCCAGATGGAAAGAGAGATGCATTTAGTATCCCTTGAGAAGGGTTGTCACTAGAATCCAATTTTTCCTACACAGCTTTCAAATATGATACAATTAGCTGGTTGAAGAGACAATGCTAACTGAAAAGTAGTATTAAAGTTTGAATAGAAAGTTAAAATAAATAAGATAAATTAGAGAATCTGCCTCGACAGAAAAAATAACTCAAAACTTGAAGTGATAAGCTTGCTGCCAATAGAACAACCGAACAGAAAATAGACATTGAGATTTGAGATTATTTGTGCACGATATTCATACAGCTCTCTTTTAAAAGTTTAAAAAAAATCAATGAATTTCAGATATATCTACTAAGAGTTGAATTATCATTGTAATATGCATTTTAAGATCTCGTGATACATTTAAAATTTTATTGGTTATATTTCTGAATTCCAATAATTAGTAACATATTTTCATGGGAAAAAAAGGGGTAGCTAGCTGTTATGTAAACATTTGTCCGGTGGAAAAAACAACATAGAGTACCCCGTTCAGATATATTTATTTTGTAAAACATTTTTATTTGATTCACAAAATTTGCAAATCATATTAGTTACCTGAATGCTTTCCTTTCCAATCCAACAGGCCAGGAAATATTCTTCTTTCTTGTCACGAGAATTATATGTGTATAACACAATAAAACAATCTCCACCATAGAATTTACCAATCTCTTCTTTTGGAATTCGTGTCTTGGCACTGCCATTGATTCGCCAAACCTAAAACACAAGCATTAATCAAACTTCTCAACAAGAACCCCTCCTACTTCAACTAACTTGCAGGGGAGTTTTACCTCAACTTTCCCACCGCTTTCAAGCAAAGGCGGAATCTCCTCATTTATAGGAGCATTTTTTGTGCTTCCCTTAACATCAACACCCTGTTGTTTTAACAGAGCTACAAAAAAAATAAAAAAATAAAACAAGAGCCAACAACAAGATAGTTCAATCAAGCATGTGCATAAAATAAATCAAGTACCTGCAACTTTTCCTCTTCCATCCTCACCACCAGTACTTCCTGTACCATTACTCAGAGGCCAAGATTCAAAGTTGGACTTGAATGAATGTGTCTCGTGACCCTGAATAATTTGGATTATTCGGGTTGCCTTAGGTCGGTTCTCACCATTAACAAGTTCCTACAAAAAAATAATAGAAAAAGGTTCATATGGAGTAGAATCTCTTGGAAAGCCATTAACATATCAAAGAACATATCTAATGCACTACCTCAGCAGCTTTGCAAGCAGCCTTTCTCTCCTCCAGTTGTGTTACCCGGCCAACCCAAACATGAATCTCAGCTCCAGAATCCAGTAAATAGCATTTATTGTTTTCAAGCATGGCTTTGGAAAGAGTGCCTTCTTCCAACTTTAATTGACCATCATTGATACTATAGCAAGGTTTCAACATTTTAAATGCTAACCCAAGTTCTTGTGCATATTATGCAAAAGATGACCTAACACAGCAATAAGAACTTATAAAAGACAATAACCTGTTTTCCTACTACTAGTATTTGTCATGGCAGTTAGAAGCTAGTTTCAATCAATAATTGATTCTCAATTTTTTCAACAGAACTAAGACGTCCATGCAAGCTTGGCATACTTAAAAAAAAAAATGTGATTATTATAATATCTACATTCGAACAAATAAAATTCGATATAACGATGCACTCAGGAAGCAAATGTTAGAAACCATAAGCCAGTGAGATATGGGTAGTACACATTAAAAATCAATACAATATTCTATTTCTGTAGATACCAGCATTTCATACATGGAGTTGGACAGTCTCATATAAGCACACAGCATACTGAGAGATAGGTCAGATTCAGACTGCTGGAGTAAAAGAGTACCAAGCAAAGAAACGCTGATCCAGATTTTACAACATTGACAGCAAAAAAAATAAGGACTGAAATAGGAGTGCATCAAATTGACATGCAATTTCATGCATAATAGAACTACTTAAATATTTAGAATGAAAAAATTAAAAAAAAAATTTAACATACCTAGTTTACATGAAAATGCTTAAATGATTAATTCTTATATATACGAGAGTTTATTTATTACTAATGGCGACTTAGAAACACATGTTCCAACTTTACATGTGACATATTACCTGTGTGATAGGAATAAGCAAACTCCTGGGGAACCTTATTACAATACATCGGGAACCAAAGGAAATTATTAAAATTAGTGAAAAAGAGGAAAGGGAAATTTTGGACTTCAGAATTCAGCACTCTACAGCAGTGTCAACTTTTTTACTTGATGCTCATGAATTGAAGAACTTGATGCCTAGTTAAACAGGAAATCCAATCAAATCCTTTCCTCCAATTTCAGTTTTCATGTCATAATCGTGAGAATGAGTGGGATGGGGCAAAGCGAAACATGACGAGTGCAAAGTAATCGGCACGACTCCTTGCATGGGTAAATGACCGATTTCATTCGGTTTTAGAAGAATCGAAGTTAGAAGGAGAGAAAGAGAGAGATATTGTAAAAGAGAAGGTTGAAGGAGAGGTTACTTACCTTTGATGTTCATCGAAGAATCTGTGCTCGGTGAGAGGAAGAAGAAGAAGAAAGCTGAGTTTGTGAGTTTCCATTTTGATGACAGAGAACTAGGAAGTGATTTCTATTCCAATTGGAAGGAAGAAGTTTATGCTTTGTATTTTTTCTTAATCTACTATTGTAAAATTTCTCTACATCAATAGGTGAAGTTGGAGAAAGCCTTATTTTGATAAAAAAAAAGGATTTATTTGAGGAATGTAATGCAATTTAAAAATATTTAATTTTGACTGTTAGGGAATAGAATAGATAATGTAATTGCAATTATGACATGATAATTCAGAAATATTCATTATTATTTTAATGGAATTCGATATGTTAAAAGTTGTATTTGACAATGTTTGAGGCATTCTACGTTATATTTAGCAATGTATGAAACATATGATATTGTTTTGATGACATTTGAATACTCCAAGTTAAATTTTAATATTAATTAAATATTATTGATATTACTTTGAACAGTAGAAAAATTAATTCATTGAGATGAAACAAAATACAAAAGCCAACAAAAGTTTAGGTAAGAGTTATATATGTTAATGGAGAATTAATTTGAAGTTAATGAAAGTATAACTTTTAGATAAATGTGCAGATTCATAAAATTATATATGTGACTTTAGGTATTACATTAAAGAAGACCACTTAAGAACTGAAAATTTTTGAAAGGGTTTCAACGCATAAAAAATAGTAAAGTGAATGATTACATTTATTTTATAACAAATACATTTTTTTTTTCAATGCAATTATATCATATATATAGACTTGTTGAATTGTAAAGGAACTAACATACATTAAATTAAGGAAAATCAAATAATCATAGTTATAATATGGTATGTATATAAATGTAACTATTTATGTAGATTAATATGTATATGAAAAGAAAATGAAATGAATATAATAAATTACTAAAAGAAATAGAAGAATGTGAAAATGGGAAGGTAAATGCATGCAAATACTAGAGTTCTCCTCTTTATGGTACTGTCATGACCCGGCCCAGTGAGCTCGCATAGGCGAGGCGGGAACAGAAGTCGGACGGTAGACTAAAATATTCAATCTCTAAAACTATCAACATAATATTTGAAAGAGCCACTAAAACAATAAAATTTAAAACACATAAACATAACCTCATTTAGATTCATATAATTACCTTTTTTTCCGGCGCGCCTCTCCTACGGTACACGTTACCGCCCCTTCTACTCATTTTGGTTTAAAATAATTATACCTGAAAAAAAAATTAACAACTAACAATAAGCCAATGTTTAGTAAGTAAAACATAAATCTAAACTACAGTAACTCAAGGTATAATGAGCAATATGCTAGATGCCACATTTCATTTAAAATATATCATAAATTGATTTCATATAAATATGTCATTAAACATATCATATATCATCATAAAATCATATCTTTCATAGTCATTTTCATATTCATATCAATATTTGTAACCTTCTTATTTCATATATATTACAATCGTTATAGGAGTCAACGTCTAGTACCATAAAGGTACTGTTTTACCATTATTTTTTTCATATGTTTTACCATTTTAACGTGCACGAGTACACCGTCTCCAGCTAGTACCATAAAGGAGTGAGCTCCATGAATTTAGCATGCACATACATTCACTCAATATAACAATCATATCATAATCATATCATCTCATTTTTATTGCATATGAATTTGTATGATAATGTCATAAAATATAACATATAAATTGTATGATCAATCATTGTATAAGAGTTGTAGAATCATAATTTAAATTGACCATAAATATTTTTATAAACATGCTTGGTCTTTCAAATTATATAACTTGAGAGAAACAAAATTTATCACTATAATAAAGAACCATGAGTAGTTACCTCAATTTAAAGAATTTGATTACTCCGCTCGAACACCTTCCTTCGAGGTCCACGATTATCAAAATTCATCAATATTTGGACCTCAAAGGAAGGTGTTTGAGCGGAGTAATCAAATCCTTTAAATCTAAGTACTCATGGTTCTTTATTACAATAATAAATTTTGTTTCTCTCAAGTTATATGATTTGAAAGATCAAGCATGTTTATAAAGTCTTTATAATCAATTTAAATTATGATTCTGTTACTCTTATCAAATGATTGATCATACAATTTATATGTTACATTTTATGGCATTATCATGCAAAGTTCATATGCAATATATATGAGATGATAGGATTATGATATGATTGTTATATTAAGTGAATGTATATGCATGCTGAATTGATGGAGCTCACGCCCTTACGGTACTAGCTGGGGACGCTGTACTCGTGCACGTAAAAATGGTAAAGGATATGGAAAAGAAAATGGTAAATGAATACCTTTATGGTACTAGACGGTGGCTCATGTGACGGTTGTAATATATACGAAATGAGAATGTTACAAATATTGATATGCATATAAAAATAAATATGAAAGATATGATTTTATAATATATGATATGTTTAATGACATGTTTATAAGAAATCAATTTATGATATGTTTTAAATAAAATGTGGTATCTAGCATATTGCTCGTTATATATTGAGTTACTGTAGTTTAGAGTCATATTTTACTTACTAAGCATTGTCTTATTGTTAGTTGTTAATTTTTTTTCAGATATAATTATTTTAAACCAAAATGAGTTGAAGGGACGGTAACGTATACTGTAAGAGAGGCGCGCCAAAAGAAAGGTAATTATATGAATCTAAATGAGGTTATATTTATGTGTTTTAGTAGCTCTTTCAAATATTATGGTGATAGTTTTAGAGATTGGACCGTTTAGTCTACGGTCCAACTTCCATTCCGCATCACCTATGCGAGCTCATCGGGTCAGGTTGTGATAGGTACTGGTTATGGGCGCAACAAACCCGTGCATGAAAAATAAAAATGAAAATACCTTAATTAGTACTATACTATAAATTGTAATAAATAAACTGAAATATTGAAGAATATTTAATCAATCAAGAAATTACAATATTCACATTTATATTAAATATTATATGTATATTAAATAAAAATTTTGATGAATGAGTATGGCAATTTATATGCATGCTTTACTGTTGTGCTATAAATTGTAATTGATCAATGAGTTTGTTATTGAAAACTCAAATTATTAAATTAAAATTTTCAGATAAATTAGATGGCTGATCAAGAAGATTTCGTATACTGAAGAAGATGATCGACTGAAAATAGGTAAAAATATTTTATCATAAGTTTAGATTGATAATTATTTTAGTGGCTTTCAATTACATTTGGATATTTAGTTTATTGAGTAATTATTGCTATTGAGAGAATTGTAATATCCATCTAACTGTTTATTCCCATCTTATTAATTCAACTCTGAACCGTGTTGTGACATTAAAAAAGAATAATCAATTATCAAGTTACGTTAAACAAAACAAGAATCACTAAACTGTTTATTCAAAATGCCCCTCCAAAAAAAAAGTAAACAAAAACATACGTAATTTAATGGCATCAAGATTATCTACAACATTCAAAATCCAATATGGAATACATTAAAACTATAGTCTTGCATATACTCTAATTAATGTGGTAAATGACAAAAATACCTATATAGTTTTGGTGGAGTTTTTTCCAAAATAGCATCATCTTCACTTGCTGGCTTTTTGCCAATTGGTGCAAAGCCGCCAAAGAGAACCCAAAATTCACCCGAGTCGGACTCTGCTACAAGTTTCCCATCATCTAACAATATTTTTAAAAGAAAAGAATTGTCAAATGGCTGGCTTTTTGTCAATTCATGCAAAAATACTAAAGAGGACCCAGACCGACACAGACCTGCAGCAAGCATAGCATCACCTAGGAACAAGGTAATACTATAAGCTAGATAAAAGAAAGAGGCTTAGTGAATTTCAAGGAAAACTTACCAATAATTGCAACTTCACACTTTCCTTCATGGTATTTATCCTTCAAATATTGTATCACTTCTAAAGATTTAGCTCTTTCTTGGATGTTGGAGTTAGCTCCATTAAATTGGTATATTTTATTTTCAGTGTCCAAAATGAATACATCATCATGATTCAGTGAAGACCGGGAAAATGGAACCTGGTCAATTAAGAAATAAAGCCATCAATTCCAGAAAACCAGCTTGCTCGTGTAGTTACAATAATAATAATAATAACAACAACAACAATAATAATAATGATAGTAACAACAACAACACAACAACAACAACAACAATAATAATAATAATAATAATAATAATAATAATAATAAAGAACTTATGAGCTACTCACTAGCTTCATTCTAACAACTCTTTTTCCCTTGCAAACATAAAGACGGTTTTCAAACTTCTCCTCCTCTGGCTTCTTGAAGCCAGAGGCAACACCACCCTCAAGAGGAATGATGCATGGCTTGAAATAAGACAAAAACTTGTCAGATTCATGACCCTGAAGCTCCCTGTGTTGAACTGCACGGCCTCCAAGAGTTGCATCAAATTCAACCGTCTTGATTGCTGCAGTTCCAGCTTCATCCTGGAAATCATTTATCATTCACACCAATTAATAATCTCACAGCATATTATGATATAAAAAATTGCAAAATACCATACTTGGCTAGTGTCTTTCCCGATCCAGTAGTGAATATCATAGACGTAAGAACCACCTTTGCCCGAAGTAGTCTACAAAATGAGATAGGCAGCGATAACATAATTTAAAAAGCAGTTTATGCAAGGTAGAAAGATGGATTTGCTTTTTAATTCATTCATCACGAACTGTAAAAGCAAATCAGAAAATAAGTAAAACCCTAATTATGTTTCTGCGATGGTGTTGTTAGAAACGGCAGATGAATTGGTTCAGTAGAACCGGTTCCCTAGAAAGAGCAAGCACGCCGAGCGACAGGCGAGCGAGCCAGCCAGCGACCGCGGAAAGCGAGCGTGCAGGCGAGCGGCCAAACGGGCTAGCAGTAGAGCAAACTGAGCGAACCGAC
The DNA here is from genome assembly GCA_016618105.1 of Dendrobium huoshanense. Classification (NCBI taxonomy): domain Eukaryota; kingdom Viridiplantae; phylum Streptophyta; class Magnoliopsida; order Asparagales; family Orchidaceae; genus Dendrobium; species Dendrobium huoshanense. The sequence goes on along the minus strand of CM028347.1, from coordinate 75,922,053 downwards.
GCGATTGAAAGCGTTTAAACGCGACTCCTCGTGTGAGATACCAAATATCGCTCACTCCAGTGAAACCGCACGAACGAATGAAGACAGTGACCGAGAGGAAGTAGTGACTGAGAGAGAGAGGAAATTGGAAGAGAATACGAGATACGTTGTAAAAGATAAAATTTAAGAAAAAAATGTCATTTGCTGCTGTTGAGAGTTTGTCGTTGGATCGTATTCGGAGGAGAGAGAAATCTATATTGGGCTCCATTTCTGTCGTTGGATCGTGCTCCAATTAAAACTTGTCAGGTAGAAGAGACATGTGGCTTTGTCAATTGTATTTCTTTTTTATTTATGTCTTATCAATCCGACTGATGCGATCAAGCCCACAATTTTTTAATTTTTAAACGTCTGGGTTTCGGATTGGCGCACAATTTTAAGAAAAAACCCGCGAAGCTCCTAAATCTAAACATTTAGGAATTCTGAAACAGAAAGAAAAAATGAGGAACTTCGTTGTAATATTCACAGAAATGGAATGCCCACAAGACATGAAGGTTGAATGGATGTATGGAAACATTCAAGAATCGGAAGTTAATTTGGTTGGAATTGTTACAGGTTTCAACTTATCGGTAAATTTTTACCTCTTCTAAAATTCTTTTAAGAGTTTCCAAAATTTTATAATTTTCCAATGTTCTAAAACAAAGCTGTGTTAAAAAAGCATATCAATGCTCAATATAAGTGCATACAAGTGCGTAGAAAAAGCAAAAGAGCCCTAAGCATATGAAATTGTGCTTTTTCTACACAATTGCAAAACTATGCTCTTGTTGCACTTTCAGTAACCTTTCACGAAGCTTTTACTACACTTTCACTATGATTTTTAAGGTGTTGTAAATGAGCTTTCACAACGCTTTCGCTCTCAAAGCACAATGAAAACGCGGCATGAAATGATAGAACTGCAACTCAACTATTTCTCCATACTCTTTGTATGCACTTTTGATGATCTTTCTTATTACAGGTTGTTTATAAAGATGACAAAAAAGCATATGATGCTTATTGCATTTATACCCATAATATTGGCTTTAGTGTATACAAGGATCATCACAGTTACTGTTCAAATTATAGAAAGATAAAATTCAAGGACTTTATCTGTTCAAAATGTGATTTCAAAAAGAGATTTGATCTGAATTCCCAAATGAAATATAGAAAATCAGAGACCATAACGGATTGACCATCTTTGGTTAGGTTTGCAGTTGATGAAGCTGAAAAACTGGAATGTGAAAAAATTTATTGAATTTCACAATCATGAATTGGCTAGGTCATATGACCGACACCTCCTGAGATCATGTAGAAATATTGATGATGAGAAAGCTTCAGTTCGGAAATCAATGACAGAAGCAAGGATTAGAAATGTCGATGCATTCTCCTATCTTACAGAGAAAGTTGGAAGTATTGAGAATGTGGATTCTCTAAGAGGGATGCATAAAATTTTTTTCAGAAGGAGAAAAGAGCAAACATTGAATTTGATGACACTAATTCTTTGATTCAATTATTTAAAGATTGTTAAGTTGATGACAACATGTTAGAATGGAACATCCAAATTGATGAGTTTGATAGATTGTTGTATTTTTTTTTTTTTAGTTGATAACATGATTAGGATATATTATGATTGCTTTAGAGATCTATTTTTAATGCTAGTTATAGGCTAAATAGATATAATTTAGTTTGTGCACCATTTGTCGGTGTTAATAATCATTGGTAGAACATTTTGCTAGGGGTGATCTTTTTGTCAGAGAAAATAATTGAATCATATACATAGTTGTTTAGAATATTTGTACAAATAATGAGTGATAAACATTCAATAATAATATTTACTGATCGGGACCAGGCAATGGCTAGGGCCTGACACATCTCTAAAAAGGTTTCATCAAAAGTCGGGTGCTTCAATAGCAACAACAAAGTCAGAGGACTCTTCTAAAGATGTTTGAGCAATGTGACTATGAGTAGGAGTTTGAAAAAATATAGACTGAAATGATCACATAAAGGAACCTCCATAACTATGATTGGTTGGATGATCTTTATAGGATAAAGAATTAGTCAATAACATTCAATAAGAATTGTTTTAGCATGGGCATTCTATCCATGCAGTATAGTGAGTCTACTAATAATGTTTCATTGCATTTCAAAGTCAATAAATTCTATAACAGATTGTTTTCTAGGCTTAGAGAAGGCAATGATGACTTGACGCCAAAATGAACAGGATGAAGACTATTACATTTTCTTAAATGGACTCTACCTATGTCCACAATCAATTTATTAATCTACTCTAGATATAATGAAGCTGGAGACTTGTTATCGAAGTTTGGAAAAAACATCATCACTGCACCATGCCAGATAGTGTTGTAAGCTAATCAAAACATTAAAAATACAAACTTGGTTCCAATACATATTTGTTAAAGAACCAAACCAAATTTACTAGATGCCAGTTTGGCTACCACAATTTAGACACAGGAAGGGAAGGTTGTAATCAATGCAAGGAGTGGAGGTAACAAGTAACGCCACGCATGGACATTACAAATAGAATTTGGCTTGATTCCCCTAAAGGTGATTCTCTCATTTTATCACAATATAATTTGCAAAAAAATTGTCAGTAGTACTATAAATTAAACAAGCAGGGTCATCATATAAGGCATGTATGAAACTGACACAAAGCATTAAAATCTAGATTCCTCAGGTAGACATCCAACAGCTTAAATGGAAAAGTAAATGGAGATAAATAAAATTTTTTAGACTGTGGTCAGCGCAGAGCTATCTATTAATTCTGAAAGGGAAGCAAAGCTAACTGGTGAATTTCAACCATATCTTTTCGGCATAAGATCAAAATTAGAATGCAAATCTAGTTGAAACAAGGACAAATTGATTCACAATCAACACAAACTACAGATTATTTGAACCAGGATTGCGTGTGACGAAGCAAAAGGAAAAATTGTTAACATAAATATAATCAAAAAGAAGGAAAAGAAAAAAAAAAGAAACAGAATTTATTCATTTTACCTGTAAAATGATGTATGAATCCCCAGAGTAGAATTTACCATAATCAGTTTTTGCCAAAGGAACAGGCTGAAAGTTCTCAATACGCCAGATCTCAGTACCTCTATGTCGCGTTAAGTAAATGAAGTGCAAAGAGAAATGATAAATAAAAAACACTTACTAAGAGCTGCATACAAAAAAAGGTAAAATATGCGAACATAGTGGGATAAGTAAGATTTTTTTCTTTTTTTGTAAATAATACAGCGTACAACAGTTAGATGAAGGATACATTCTTTGGCCAGCTCCTTGAAATGCAGGATCAAGAATTTTTGTAGAGCCAGACATTGTGACACCACCCTCTCAGGTATCTACCATAATATTTCAAATTACATGAGTAAAATGAGGCAGTTGAACCAACAAATTAATATGCATCAAACAAATTCCATCTTCCATTTTATAATTAGAGATTGTGTAAGTCATCCCAAAGAAGAATTTTTCAAGTAAACAAGTAGCTCAGCAGACTTTTCTAACAACTTTTTATGCTGTGAAGTTGGTGTTAAGATAGTGAAACATCAATTTCAAAATAGAAAATACATTTCAACAAGAAATGCAGATTGAAATATTAAAAAATATATATTCGATCCACATTTACTACCATCTTGGCCTCAACTTTTTTTTTTTAATTTATTTATCTTGGCCTAAAAACTTGCCAGTTGACTAGAGCCAGCATTGTAAAATCAATTTCAAACGTTAGTTTTCCAACAAATATTGTGGCATGAAACAAGCCCATAAACACCTTCTATACTTGGTAGAATGCACAAAAAAACACATAAAATTCGTCAGCTATCAGATGTACACCCATTTTTAATAAACTATGACCAAAAGTCACACACGTAAAGGGGAAAATGACTAGAAGAAACCTAGTGATATGAGATCATAGGAATTTAAAAATCAAAATATAGTCCAATCCGAGCCCAATGAGCCCAAATCAAGGGCCTGAAGCTCAATTGGAAACTCAAAACATTAATTTGACAACTAAATGATTTTTAAATTTGGCATGCTCAAATTGAATCAAGCAGCATGATGAGACAAATCCAATGAGCCCAAGACCACTTAATTTCGACATCATTAAGGCAATCATTTGCTAAAAAAATAATCTATGATCAAGAGAATCAATACAAGTCATCCGATAGAGCACTCAAGGTTTGCTTTGAATTTTCTCCATATTTATGGGATGTGTTTATCTCAAAATCTATAAATAGACCCTCACCCTCTGGATGAAGAGAGGATCAGGTTAGAGATTCAAGAAAGCTCTGAAGTTTGAAGAATTCTGGAGCTCCACTCAAGCACCAACACCACCATTAAAAAGAGGTATTTTAAAGATTTGATAAATATGAAAACATCCCATGGAAGTCAATTACAACAAAATATCTTTTAAAGCTGAAAGTGAAACTATAATGATATCATCACGTTTGTGCAGGTTAAAAAAAAACTCTATAAAGACCAGGAATAAATAAATGACAGGAGGTTTGTGCCTTTAGATGGCATATTTGCAGAACTAGCAAAGGATCAAATTTATAGTGAGGGAAATTGCAGCAGTTAAAACATTCCCAAATATCATAATTCTGTAAAATTAATAAGGCCTGGGCCCAAAATCTAAAGCACTAAAGCCAGCCCAAGCATTAACAGGTGTGCCAGTTGTGTCGCTTGCTAGATGACCAAGCAAAGCAGTGAAACCAGAAGCCAAACATAACCATTTTCTTCCTAAGGCTAGTCCAGGAGATAAAATTAAGAATTTAAAAAATAATCCAATCTCTGTTTCTGAAAAGTAGATCCACAAAAACTTTTCTATAATCAGATTTATATGAGCTATCTTTATCTAAGAGCAACCTAAATCACTCAAATTCAAAAACCCCAATCAACCAAATCCACAATATTAAACACAGGAACATCCAAACATACAAAATCCACCCTTAAATTCAAGGCCACAAACCAGGCAATGTAGTTTCAAAAACAGTCGATACCACCAACGAGAAATTTCAACTCCATTTACAGCTTTCTAATCTCCTCTACACTCTTGTCTCAACCCTCTTCTTCAGTTAATTTCCTCAAACAAAGTATAGTCACAGCTTCACTTGCTCTGAAAGAGCAACAACTCTTAGTCATCTATAACAACAAGAAATGACCAAAATCAGAATTTGAGAACTCTAATTCAATCTCAAAGACTCTAAGGAACAAGAAGTTGCAAACTGGAAAAAAAAGTCTCTCCCATTAATAATAAGCTATCTACTAAGAAAGTAAAATTTGAAAGCAATCATAGAAGAAAAACATCAAAGTGGCGTAGTAGGGTCAGGATCTCTTAAATAAATATTGAAATAATAAATTTATAAAAAAAAAAGAAAAAAGAACTCTACATTATAGTAAAATATCCTAAACAATTTTGGGCTTCTTCAAAATTCAAGCAGAGATCAATTGAGTCTGCCCCAACTGATATTCAGTGTCTCACAATATTTATGCTAAGTTTAGCCATAAGAAAAGCAGTCTATTCATTCACAAACTGAGCTGTTTATCTTTATCCCCTTGCTTCATCTTTAATCCAATTCCTTCTCAAACATTTTGTGCACAAAACATTCGCCAATCACCTATGTGCATAAGCCACCGAACCTTTCTCGCGAAATACCTGCCATTTCACCTAGAATCAGCAATCAACTGGATCTGCCAATACAATAGAAATGATCTACTTTCGGGGGAACCCAAGCAGCAAAGGCTTTGCAAAAGCTAGAAACCGGATGGAAGATTGACAGAGAATAAATGACAAAGCAGAATCCAATGGATTCCTTCACTAGCTCGCACATCAACATTAACAATTCACCAAGCTCTATTGTGGATCATACTCTATGAAATGAGAAAACAATAAGAAATCCTATCACTAGACTCGCACCAAATCATCATCTTACGAACCAACAGCATCACCAAACACCCGGGCATGTCAACTTGACACAAGGAGACCTAGATAATGCTATATACATCAAAGTGAATTCATTAAACATACAATTCCTGCTGCGGATCTAGCCAGGCGCAACACAGCATGACCGGCAAAGGACACTTGCCGAAAGACGAACAAACGAAACCACACTCGCTAAACAACCCAGCCATCAAAAATCATGACAACCTCTTCCAACATTCCAGGCTACCGATTCGTTAACAGGAAAGAAGATCAGCATCAAATGAGACAGATCTAAGTCCAAAAAAGCCCGGTGAAATTCTTTATTAAATGATTCACGAATTCCACTCCAAGAAATCCAAAAACAGACTGCATGACAAGGGCAACATGAGGGAGATATCGAAAAATGGGTACCTTCAAAGATCCGCCAGAAGAACTCGAAAGAGGAGGAAATTGGATCTGAGGTGGGCAGGTGAACAGCAAGAAGGTGGCAAAAGATGCTATACTAAAAGCGAATGATATATCCCCTTTTGCTCTTCCTTTCTCTCTCCCACCTTCTGTCAGCTCTCCTTTTTCCCCATTCTCGTGCAGATCTAATTTCTTTTTTCCTTCGCAATTTGCAGTCTGTAAATATACAACAAATTAACGGTAATCTCAGTAGTGAGGGATAACGGAAAGATCGCGAGTCGCAACAAACAAAGTCGGTCCGCCTCGCACCGACCACCGACTAACATTGGAAAGCCACGCACAACCCGCGGTTAAGCGCAGCCAGGCCTCACCAATAAAACTGAGGATCATGTCGTGGGCAACAAACACTATATCTAATGGTTCGTGAATCATAACCGTCTATTAAAATTTGATCATCGAGATTCGTGACAAATAAGGTTGATTGAATTGCTCAATACTTCCGAGTTCAGGACAATTTTATTATTATTTTTTAAGACAATTTTTAAGTGAAAAAATTTATAGTTCAAAAAATTTTTGTAGTAAAAAGTTACTTTAAAAACAATAAAAAATATCACAGACGAAGCTTAACTTTATTTATAGGCTTAAGAATGTGAAAGGAGTATGCTAGAAATCTCTCCTAGAAAAATTACTATTGTTCTTAACAAGAAAATTTCTTTTTTGATCAATCTAATTAAAAAATCATACACATTACATATATAAAATCTCTAATTAGCTTCTAACTAATATATTAAGGCTTGTTTAGAACCGTTTTCTTACGGCTTCTTAAAGTAGCTTTTAATACAAAAATTAAATTCATTTTTACTATAAAGTTGTTTTAAGAAGTAGTAAAAAAGCAATCTCAAATGAAGCCTAAGATGATCTTTAATATACTTTTATTTTAATTAGATATGCAACTGGGCATTGTGATAATTTTTTAACATAAATTATTTATCTAATTTTTAGCTTTAAAAGGGTGACAAATATTTCAGTCCCTTATTTTTGGCCTACATAGATCTTTTTATAATTGTTCATAACAAACATACCGTTGTGCCACTCAATTGAAATTATACATTTCCAAGTGCATTTTTCTCTTGGCATTGGAATCTATAGATCTATAAAATCTTGCTCATTTTCTATGTTGTAGTATACTATGTTCATATGAAATGATTTTTTACCTTTTTATTTGTGACAACTTTCTCTTTTGTCACCACCCACATAATATTGGCATCTCCTCTTCTTACTATGCCTAAAACAAGGAGAAAATCATTAGCTATCTTTTATTGTTATATCATTATTATTTTGCACACATGATCAAATGAATCAGATTAATCAAGTCAAAATGCGACCCTAAACTTGTCTCAAATTTAAGGCTGCCTGAGAATTATCACTTGTCTCACACTTAAAGTCATAAGAAAATCTAACACTTCTCAGTCTTGAATCATCAAAGAGTATAGCTCTTCTCACACTTAAAAGCCATCAAAAAATTTAACACTTCTCAATTTTGAACCGTCAAAGAGTATAGCTCTTCTCGTACATACTTGAAGAAGTCATTAGAGGGTGTGAACTTCAGACTTAAAGTTGTTATAGAGCTTGAACATATATTATGCTTAAAGTGGTTATAGACTTTAAACTCATTTCAAACATAAAATTCTTATTTAGTTTGGCATAGTGTCATAGTTGAAGTTGTCAAAGATCATAAACTAGTCTAAAACTTTATTAATATTTGATCTAAATGTAAGTGTCAATTTTAGGTTATATTGTTTCTTAGGCTCAGTTTGTCCTATTAGTTTCTTTGTTTTATAAATAGAGAGGTTGTAATAGCTTTTTTTTTTATAAGCCAGTAAAGAATAGTCTTATGGTTTCCGCTCCCTAGATTCTCCCTCTCTTGCTCCCCTTACCCTCTCTCCCATTTCTCTCCAAGAATTTTAACAAATTGGAATCAGAGCTAGGTTGTCACACTCCATGATTTATATTGGAAGAATTATATATGTCTTCCATTTTAACTATTTAACTGGAGCTTACCAATGAATAATATAAAAAATATGATATCATTTGTGTCTTGTCTGGATCCTCATATCATAAGATCCTTGCGCTTTCTTGAAAACATGTAAAACCACTAATTAGCATATAGCTCAGCAAGTAATTAAAATTGTATAACTAAAATCAATGTTGGAGGTGAACTCACTTGTGGAGTTTAGTAAAGGGATCAAATGCCTCAACAAATTTGTGCTTAGAGAAGTTAAGGGATGATCAACAGAGGTGTACTTGTTCATGTGCGTGGGAAGAGGGGAAAAGCGAATCAGGTAAAATGCCAAACATACGGATTATAAGATGAGTGCAGCACATGGGCAGGCATTGCATAGGATGTAGGGTGGATGTTGTGTAGGGGCACGCAAGGTTGCTCTAAGGGATTCGAGATCATGATCAAAATCCCATGGAGCTTTAGGTCGGAATCATGGGATGGATGGATGTATCATATTCCTAGGGAAACATGGGTGCAAGTAGGTGGGTCATTTCTTGGATGCAGTTCTTGATGGAATTAGTTAGGTGGAGCATGTTGTAACTCAGGCTTTCGAGTGTATGATTTTGATGATAACAAATAATATTGATTAATCTTTTATTTCTCCTAGTATTTGTAGTGCATATTTGTTTGTGTGTTGATTAATATTTCAGGTTCATCATACACCGATCTTTGAAGATTCAAGACTCAAGATTGTGTATAATTGATTATATTAAATGCGTATGTAATTTTCATTTCTTAAATTAAGTCCTGTAATGTTGTATGCAAGACTAAGCAATCATGCACACAGATAGGGGGAGAGGATTTTAAAAATGAAGGAATTTTTTTCTCTATCGATCATATTGTACGAGTTTAAATCGTATTGTACAATCTGATCTAGCTCAAACAGCTATCTGTAAACAAGTCATACCGTATGATGTATATCATACTGTATAATGGGTTTTCTAATTAAAAATCCTAGCCGCCATATTAATTTAAGGAAGTTCTTAATTCATAAAATTTGAACTGATCATATTGTACGATCATATCGTACCATATGTATTTTTGAATACTTAAATTAACCCCATGATTAGTGTGTAAATCAAGGATTTATTTCTGATTGGTTATCATACTGTACGATATTGTTTGTACTGTACGATCAACCGAGACTATTTTCGTTCATCCCAAATATCAACAGAGGCTTATCGTATTATACGAAGTGGTTCGTATCATACGTATCATACGATGTACATAGACGAGTTTTTTGTCATCCCAGCAATTATTCCTGTACGAACAAAAGGATTTTACATATCGTACTGCACAATATTATATCGTACTGTAGAATATTATTCAGAAATTTTGCCTATTCGTAATCCTTCGTACCACAAAGGATTAGAAGAGTAGAGGTATTAGATTTGACTTGTGTTAAGAAAGGTAGAGGTAGACCTAAAAAGACTTGGTTAGAAAATATTAGGAATGACCTTTCTTTATTAGATTTAAACGAGAATTTGGCCTTTAATATGACATAATGGAGAAAAAGGATTCATGTAGCCGACCCCATGTAGTGGGATAAAGGCTTGATGTTGTTGTGTTGTTGTTGTTGTAATCCTTTGTACCACGATGAAGGTTGTTTTGTATTGATCATACTGTACGATATTGGATCGTATTGTATGATCATAATGGCTGAATTGAGTTTTTTTTTAAGGATTTTCTTAGCCCTCTATTTAAGCACTCTCATAAGTCATTGTAAGAGTCTTTAGTATCCATTAAAGCTTTATTTTTCTAGGGAAAACTTAAAAGAGAGAACTTGAAAGGGATAGATGAAAGGGTGGAGTTTGAGAGAGGGAGAATATCCTTGGAGGGGGTTTCAAGGGAGTGTAAAGGAGATTTCACACGGTTGCTCCAGCAAACTTGCACCTCAGTACATCAAATTCAAGGTTCGTCTTGAGGGAAGTTTTGGAAAGAAGAAGATCTCTTTGGTGTCAAAGGACCCAACTCATATGCCAGACTAGGGAAGGTGGAAGTAATTTTGTAAGAGCTTCTCCGCCTAACTGTGGGGGCAAAAGAAGAAACACTAAAGTTTTATTGTAATACTCTGAGGGTTCCTCTAAAAAGTGGACGTTAGTCATTAGTCATGGTTTGATTGAACCACTATAAATCAGTGTGTTCTTTTCTTTATTATTTATACATTCATTTTTAATGTGATTAATTGCGTGGGTGAAATTGATAATATATCTTTTTATTGTGAATGAAATTCGCTTTCGCATAATGATATAAAAAGATATTTCTTTTTATTATAGAAGTTTTTAATCATCCAATTCATCCCTTTTTGGCACATCTCATACTTTCAATTGGTATCAGAGTTGGCTTCAAAAATAATATTTTAAAAAACCTTGAAAAAAATTGATCATGGCATATTCTGGAAATCTTAACATTGTGGAAGGTTATTTAATTACTCAATCACCTTTATTTGAAAATATTACTTTTGATTTTTGAAAATTTTACATGTCTACTTTCTTGTAATGAATTGATTACCGAATGTGGCATATGATTCAAATTGGTTATTCTGTATCATCACGTATTATAGATGGAGTTAAATTTGATATTTCTTTTACTGAATGGAGTAAAATAGAATAAGTTAATGCTCAACTAAATGCTAAATGTTTGAATTATTTTTTCTGTGCATTAAATTCTGATGATTATATGAGAATCTCTACATGTACTATTGACAAAAAAGTTTGGGGTAGATTATGCATTACATACGAAGGTACTAGTGAAGTCAAACAATTTAAGTTGAATATTCTAATGCATGATTATGAACTTTTTTGCATGAGACCTTATGAGACAATCTTAGACATGTATATTATGTTTACTCAAATTGTGACATCATTGCATAATTTAGGCAGAGAACTTTCAAACTTTAAAAATGTTAACAAAACTCTACATTCTCTACTTGATAAATTTGATGCCAAAATCACGGCTATATGTAATCAAAAGATTTGAATGCTTATTAATTCTATAGATAATCTAATAGGTTCACTCATTGCCTACGAGTAAAGTGTGAGTCAAAGACTTTTAGATGCAGGTGATGAGAAGATTATAGTGCTAAAAGTCAAAGACATAGATGAATGTGGCTTGATAGACGATGAGAGGAAGGTTCAGCGAGCTTGCACCTCAGTACCATCGGATTCAAGGTTCGTCTTAAGGGAAGTTTTGGGAAGAAGAAGATCTCTTTGGTATCAAAGAACCGAGCTCATCCGCCGCACCGGGGAAGGTGAAAGTGATTTTGTAAGGGCTTCTCCGCCTAGCTGTGGGGGCTAAAGGAGAATTACTAAATACTTAGTGTAATACTCAGAGGGTGTCTTCGGGGAGTGGACGTAAGTCATGGTTTAACTGAATCACTATAAATCGGTGTGTTCTATACTTTATTATTTCCGCACTTTATTTCTACATTCATTTTTATTGCGATTAATTACATGATTGAAATTGATAATCTATCTTTTTATTGTGAATAAAATTTTCTTCCGCATAAAGTTATAAAAAGATATTTCTTTTCATTAAAGAAGTTTTTAATCATCCAATTCCCCCCCCCCCCCTCTTGACGCATCTCTCACTTGCAGAGCAGTGTCTTTAGGTCAAGGATGTCATGACAAAGCCTATTGTCGAAGCAACTCTAGATCCAAGCAAGGAAGCAAGGAGATCACTCTATCTTTCTTTTTTTAGACATTATAAATCAAGATCAAGTTGGAGACTGTTAATATTTAATCAATGTTTAAGGGTCAATTTTAGATTATATTGTTTCTTAGTCTCATTTTATCCTAATATTTTTTGTTCTATAAATAGAGTGTTTGTAATAATTTTTTTATGATAAGTCAATAAAGAATAGTTTTCTAGTTTCCTCTCCATGGGTTCCGTTTCTCTCCCTCCCCCTCTCCCTCTCTCACATTTCTCTCCAAGAATTATCTAAATATCCTAAAAGACTTGAAGTCATTAAAGAACCTGAATTCATGATAGAGTTGAAGTCTTCAGAGGCTTTGAACTCATCTCATACTTTAAGTCGCAAGAGATTTTTTTATTCATTAGAATTGAAGTCATTAAAGAGTCTAAATCATCTCATGTAATAGCCCATACTTTTAACTATCAAGATATTGTCTATTTTAGCCTAAGAGCCTTACAATTTTGTCATGTTGGTGTAACTTTCTAGTGGGTCACCTATCTCAGAATTACTTTGGAATTAGCACGCTTAACTGTAAAGTTTTTTAATGAAATTCTAATCATTAAATCAAAAGGCACCTCTGTGTTTAAGAGTTTAGCTTTTTTTACTTAAGAGGATTCTCACACATACTTCAATACATCAGAGATCCCTAACTCATCTCAAGCTTGAGTCATTAATTAAAGAACCTGAACCCATCTTACTTGAAGTCAACAAAAATATGTAAATCATTTCACACTTGAATTCATTAGAGAACTTGAACTCATCTCAGGCCTAAAAGCATTAGAGAATTTAAACTCATCTTATAGTTGAGGTAATAAGAGAGTTCAACTCATATCATGTTTGAAGTCATAAAAAAACCTTGTACTTGTCTCACACTTGAAATGGATTGAGATAAAATGTATGGCATACCTAAGAAAAGAGTGAATTGACATATAACTTAAAAAAATATATATAAGTGAAATTTAAAATTTATTATTTATTTTTTTTCTTTGAAACAAATAAAAATATAAATGAATTTATTTTTATTCTTTTCGTTTTCAATAAAAATAGAAAGTTTCAATGGGATAAAGTATTCAGAAGGTAATAGAGCAAACAACAACAAATTTTTTTGTTACTACACAACTAGTTCCAATCAAAACAAGCTAGTAAGTTCTAAAATAAAATAATTTAACATTCAAAATATTTCATTACGTGAGAGATTTATCATAGTATTAAGTTCCATCCCATCATATCACATGAAGAAAATAAGAACATGTGAATGTTAGGGTTGTGCCCTAAAGAAATATTATTGTAATATATTTTCTATGGAAATAAATATTTAAAGACAAGTTTAGCATGTTTCGATATTATCATTTGATATAATATTTTTTGTTAATATTTGCAACCATTTGTATATAATTATTCAAGAGGATTGAATTATGGATAATAATCAAAACAAGTTCATAATTATTATTTATGAATCTATAATTAAATATTATTAGTACGGTCCACCATTAAGAATGGAATAATCTTATCTGGATTATTCGATATGGAGATATTAAAGATGGATGTACTTTATATAATATGATTATATAGAACTGGACCAGATAAATTTTGAATTCACTAATAAATTGTTTTAATTATGGATTTAAAATAATCATAAAATGACATATAAAATAATTTTAATCCTGAGTTATTAATAAACTCATTTGTGACATTTAGTTTTTTATTTTCGAAAAAGTTTAGAAGAAATAAATCAATCCTTGTATTTTCAGAAACACAAGAAATAAATGGCTGGGAATGTTAATTAGATTGGAATTCATTCCTTTCAATTTTGAATTAGAAAATGTTCCCTTGAATAATTAATCAGAACATGAACAATTGAGCGCTCAAAATTTTGTGACTATGTCATAAAGTTTATTGTTCATTAGAGAATTAATTGGAATTCAAGGATTAAGATATAATTAGTGAGGTGACAGAATTACCTAGCTCTAATTATGAACTTTTTATGGAGGATTATTTTATATGTAATGATTAAATCAATAGACGATTCAATTTTTTAATTGAGTAAATTATACTATAATTTCAAGAGTGCAATTTCATATTTATAGTGGAATAATATTGAAATTAATAATTTTGATTTATTAATTTAAGAGTTAAATTAATAATCAAATTTATTGGAGCTTGAATTATAGGTCCATTAGTCCCTTCTTCATCACCTAAGCTCTATTATATATTGAACACTAAGAATGTGACATAATATAAATGTTAATTATGTTCACATTAGTAACATATTTATGATCACCTTTTAATTTTATATATTTCATGAAGATAATGATGACTCATCATTAATATTTTCTTAATATTAAAAGATAAAGATAAGATTGATGATAAGTCATGATGTGTCATGATAATTATCATCAAATATCTTTTAATATTAAAAAGATATAGATAAGATTAAAGATAAGATTGATGATGTGTCATGATAATTATCATTTTAATATTAATTAAAAATACTTCATGAAATACTAAGAGGTGCTTATGAAAAGATGTGAACTTTTCTTATAAATAAGAATTAAGTTCTACATGAAATTGATTGATGATGATACATAATTCCTTCATGAGAGATGAAAGAATATGTATTAGAAGAATGTTGCTCTCATTGTCTTTTCTTTTGAATGATTAAATTGTGTTTAGAACACAAATTAGATTCAAAAGAAAAAGTGTTCATCAATAATTGATTGATTGTGCCCACTCACTAAAATATATTTTGTGAGGTGATTAGAAGAAGAAGGCTTACGGTCTCAATCAACGTTTTGACGAAGAACATCTCAAATCTCAATCAATAATTCGGTAAAGTTTTCTTTATTTCATATTATAAAGTTTTTTTATTAAGAAAATTAATATTGAGAATGTCTTAATTTAATTTTCTAAAAATTCTGATTTTTATTTCCGCATTTTATATTATGATATATAAAAAAAATTCCAACTGTGAAAGTAACAAATGTCAATATGCACACCCTAAGTCACGTACTCAAAATTTCATTTCCCTCTCCTTTTGCCACTATTGGGTTGAGAAATTCCTTTCTTTAATAGGTATTAGATAAATCTTACACCTCTCTTTCTATCTAAGTTATTATCTCGCCCACCGCTAGCCATCCAATTATTACAAGTTTGTAAATTCTTATGAAAATATCTCACCAGGATTTTGTAAAGCAAGAAACAAAGGATATCCCTAAAGAAAAAAAATTCCATTCCACCTATCTCACTAATGTCCTCACATTTTCCTCTACCACACATATTTTAGTGTTAGAACAAATATATTTATATTAAGCGCTCTAAGTCAAAACCCTAATTTATAATAAAAATATAGTTCTATATGATCTTATAGTATGATTCATATTGTAAGTCATGATTTGGTTATCTTGAATCATGATATCCAATTAAACCTTAATTATTGTTCTTTTTTTTTTTTGATTGATTAAGAAAAAATATTGTCTAATATGGTATGCATCATCCAATACAATCCATTTATTTAAATTAATATAATTAAGATAAGCAATTAAGTGATTTAGTCATTAGAAAAAATATTGGTCGTATAATATGGTTGAAAATATACCATATAATGAATTCAAACTTTAAAAATTTATAATTAATCAAAGTTGATCTTACAGTATGATATATACATTCAGCATGATCGTTAAATAAAAAGCAAGCTAAGGAAGAAGGAAATCATACAATATGATATATCATACAATATAATATATATTGTATATTGCGATCCATCATGATTATTATATTAATTTTAATCTCTCGTGTGTGTTATCATCTAATCTCGAAATCTATACATATACAATAAATAATCAATAAAAAATAAAAGACATAATTTTGACTCTTGTAGATTCATACTTGAATTACATTAGCCAACTATTGGCAAGCTAAGTTAAATAAAATATTGGTCATTAAGTAAAAGGCAAGCTAAGTTTGTTTTAGAACAAGCACTTATTAAGCCATGCTATATAATTTTACTTTTATGGTTGAAATGTAGCCTTTTTTTTTTTTTTAATGTTGATGTGCATTGATCTAGTTTATGCGAAAAGAATTAGAGGGTGAGCTGGATGTATTCAATTATTTGCTAAAGTCTTTAATTTTTTTACAATTTAGTGAAATCTTATATAATCTATCTATGGATTCTCTTTCTTCTCCTCTTATCGCTTATTTCTTAACTATTCTTGAAAGTAAAGTTTTGTTGTTTCTCATAAACAAATTTAGATCTAATATATTCGATGGTGTGATGAGAATGGACAGACTCTTATGACCAAAAGTCAAGCTTAAGAATGACAAAACCATAGTGGAGGATCACTTGAAATGTGTTAGAACTTATTAACAATTTTACTAAACCAACCGGCTTATTAAATTTGGCAGCGACTAGCAGCCAGCAGTAGCCGACAATGTTCGAAGTGATTTTCATAAAATCTAAAAATTGGTTAAGGTATATATATATATATATATATATATATATATAACAATTAACAAGCACATATAAAATATATATTTTTAAAATAAAAAAAGAAAAAATGATCTCGAACAACTCTTTAGTTTATGATGTTTACATCCATCAGAGGTATTAGTTGTGTGATGATTGATTATTGATGACAACATGCAAATATAATAATAAAGTCCTAACAATAATAAGCATAGAGGATCAACCAATCAAACCTATAATCATGACAAAGGTTCCTACTTCAACCAAATAACAGATAAATCCTTCCTTCTTAATATGCCTCAAAAATCATAATTTTGATACTTAGGTTTCATTTAGGACGGATTTTTTACTATTTCTTAAATAATTTTTTTAATGAAAAAAATAAAAAATTTGTACTAAAATGCTATTTAAGAAGCATTAAACTAAAACAATCAGAATATATATATAAAATAAGGGTCCACGGGTCCACTGACCCGAGAAAAGCAATTTGACAGTGATTCAGCACATGAACAAAAGAGGCAAACCATGTGCAGAAAACCAAAAACATATAATAACATGCAACAGTTCTATGATTCAGTGAATTAGAAATAAAAAACACATAATTATAGGTATTATGTTGAACTCTGAAGCGCAAAATCACTCCATTAATATTTGGAGAAAGTATTCCATGAGAGGTCGACTGCGTCTGGACTCTAATCAAAATAGACCACGACGTCTTTACACATACTGCATATAAAATTGTACACAAGCTATGTAAAGTACACACCCTGTGTACTGGTGACGAGATCAATTTTGATTGGAGTCCAGATGCAGAGAAATTATTCTGTACGGACATCGGACTGTTCAAAGGCGAATCAGAGCCACAACGGGTATACAGTCGTTGTACACAACAAAGAGGTGACATGGTGTGCTCTGATTCACTTTGGACAAAATCAGGTGTCCGCACAGAATAATTCATCCCAGATGCAAGATATGTTCGGACTCCGCACCGAATAATTTCTCTAATATTGGCCTGAGAATAGAGGGAGAGATAGAAGTCGGGCCGTTTAATGATCTCTGAGCAAGCCGAGAAGGCGCAGGTGGTGATGGGTGTCTTGAGAGTGATCGTCGATTTTGGGCCGATCGGGCTGAACCCAGCGGCCGTCGGCGGCCCGAATCATTCCCTTGTTCTCGTCCTGACGCCAGAAAGGAGGTACTAAGTGATGGTCTTCGAGGAAGTCGCAGGCCTTGTTGACCAACGCCGGGTCCCGCCCGCTCGCCAACACAAACCTTTGTCCCGGCCCGTGGTATCTGCTCATAACCCATTTTTTAGTACAAATAATCAGGATTTTAGCCTAATTATTTTTTTGTCGAAAGTCTCAAATATGTAATTATAAAAAAGAGAAAAATATAAGATCAAAATAACTTTTGTTTAAAAGTAGTTATTTGATCTCAGAGCTTTTTAAATAAAGATGAAATTAGTTACTCCATGGGAGCATTTAGCTCTCTATTTAAAGAAAATTAAAGGAGTAAAATAAAAAATTTAAATAGTGGAAGATCATTTTGATCATTTGTAAATTATCAAAGGACTTTTTTGATTCTTATCTCGTAAAAAAAAAATTGGTGAAATTTAGGATCTGTAATTTTTATAAAGATGAATATAAGTTATTGTTGAGAAAATACTTTTTTTTAAACTAATATATAAAATAACTTTCTAATATAAATATTTTTGAAAGCAGCAAAAAATAATGACAAAATAAAATTTATGGTTGTTGTCCAAAAAGTAAAGCAATAAGAAAGCTGTTTCAAATAAAGGCTTCATTTGGGACAGCTCTTTTACTGTTTCTTAAAACAGTTTTTTAGTATAAAAGGAAATTTTTTTTTGTTTTAGACGACTTTCTTACTGCTATCATAAGCATCTTTCCAGCACAAAAATTTAGGCTTCGTTTGAGATGGCTTTCCTATAACAAAATTTTTAATTTTTGTACTAAAAAATTGTTTTAAGAAGTAGAAAGAAAGCATCCCAAACTAGTTTTAATGAAAATAGTAAAAAAATAATGATAAAAAACTGTTCAAAATGAAGCCTTAGTTTGCGCCCCCCCCCCCCCCCCCCCCAAAAAAAAAAAAAAACAATCTAATGGCATGAAAAATTTAATAGAAAAAAAGTTGACTTTTTTTAATTCGTTAAATTGTTTGATTATTTGTTGCCTCTGGGCGTACAACTGACTGACTAGATTTGAATTATTGTTATAAGGCAAGGCTGCCTATTATTATTAATAATGCAAAAGTGATCATAAAGAGCCCGAGCCACGTCTGGTGTGGCAAATAAATAAGAGAAATATATTTATGTAGAGCTTAGTTATCTAATAAGAAGGGCTGTCAAAATCGGTTCATGACTTGGGTTCGGGTCCAATTCAAAACTAACCCGACATAAGCCAACCCGACCTACTTCGGACCTAGGTCAATCCGACAGGTCCCGCCAACTCGAGTCAGCGATGGCAACAGCTACAGCGAGGTCAACCTCAGGCTGACGTGTCAGACTTTGTCAAGAACAAATTTTCTGGTCAAGAACACTCTTCAAAAAATTAAACTCATTGCATAGAAAGCTTCCCTTCAAAAGAGGTAAAACATGTATATTAATTAGTTTTCATCTCAAGAAAAATCATACAATGTTTCTCTAAACTTCCTAGAGAAAATTAGTTAAGGAAAAAGAGTGGCCAAGAGCTGATGCAGTTGTCAAGTAAAAGAAAAGAGAAGGGCTATTAGGGGTTGTAAGCGAAAAAGAAGAGTAACAACAACAAGAAGAAGAAGAACTGAAAAGAAGAAGAATATTGAATGGATCAATCTTTCTTGGATCGCACAAAGCCTCTCCCATCCGCCTCTCTGGCACGAAGAACTCCCTCTCTCATTTTGGGATGCACGAACAAGCAAGAGCCGAATGAACCCATCCTTATGGCCTCCCCTGTAACAGCACAAACTCTTAACTATCGAGATATTGTCCGTTTTGGCATAAGAGCCTCATGGTTTTGCCTTGTTGGTGTAACTTCCTAGTAGGTCACCCATCCCATAATTGCTTTGGAATGAGCACGCTTAATTCTAGCCATTACACTAAAAGGCACCTCGATGTTTAAGAGTTAGCTTTCTTTTTACTTAAGGGATTTCATAATCTCCTCTCACTTAAATAATTAACATTCTCGTCAGCATATGTATTCCAGAATTATCCATCAGCAGATAGGATTGTAAAGGTGGCCCCTATAAGTTCAAGTGGTGGCTCCAATCATATAGCACTTTGTCCTATATAGGATTCAAGATGTGGCTCCAATGACATAGCACTTTGTCTTGTATGACACTTAGCTCCCATCTTCTGGCTGGTATATTGCTCTGATACCATTTATAACAGCTCAAACTCTTAAGTACCGAGATATTGTCCTCTTTGGCCTAAGAGCCTCACAATTTTGCCAAGTTGATATAACTTCTCAGTAGGTCACCCATCCTAGAATTGCTCTGGGATGAGCACACTTAACTACGGAGTTTCTTACAAAAATTTCAATCATTACACCAGAAGGCGCCTCGATGTTTAAGTTACATTTAGATAAATTTGTGATTGTTTTTATTGATGTAGTATATTCAAGAACAAAAGAAGATAACACAAACCATGTGAGATTATAATTAGAAACATTGAGACAAAATAAGTTGTATCTTAAATTTTCAAAGTGTAAATTTTGTTTACAAACTATTTCATTTCTAGGACATTTAGTAAGTGGAGAAGGAAAATCTATAGATTCTTAGAAGGTCCAAGCTTTTATTGAATGACAAAGACCTACTAATGTATCATAAGTGTGCAATCTTCTTAGTATAAGAGGCTACTATCAAAATTAATTAAGAGATTTTCTCATATTGCACTTCCTTTAACTTGACTAACACAAAAAGTAGTACCATTTGAGTGGATAATAGAATGTGAAGATAATTTCAAGAAGTTAAGGAATTTTTTAGTTTTTACACCTATATTGACTATACCATCTGGTATTGAAGGATTTCAAATATGTAGTGATACATCACTGAAAAGCTTGGGGTGCATTTTAATATAGCATGATAAAGTAATGGCATATACATCAAGACAATTGAAATCACATGAGAGAAATTATGCTACATATGACTTGGAGTTGGTATTAATCATTTTTTCACTTAAAATTTGGAGGCACTTTCTTTAAACAGTAAGATGTAAAATATATAAAGATCATCAAAGTATAAAATATATTTTCACTCAGAAGTAGTTGAACTTGAGGGAAAAAAGATGGTTGGAGTTAATTAAAGATTATGATCTCAGTATTTAGTATCAACCTAGAAAGGCTAATGTTGTTGCATATACTTTGAGTGGAAATCTTTAGGAATAGTAAATTAGATGATTACCACTGAAGCTACATTAATTTTTGAGATGTAAAAGTTAAATTTAGAAATAGTCAACACACACACACACACAATTTCCAAATAATTTATTTATTAAGCATTGAAATGAGTTTTAAAGCAGTTCGTAATCGTCATTGTATGGAACATAATAGTGCTTGTAATTATCATAAACTTAAATAACAATACATGAAGGTAAATAAATAAGTACTTCATACATTAGCGTAAAAATAATATGTCCCATTAGAATAGAATATAAAGAATTCTGGCCCTTATGAATCCAATGTGGTGTTGACCTTGTTTTTGGCCCAGACCAGGTCAAAGAGTTGACCTGGTCAAATTTGACCAAGCTAGACCCCAGGACCCATCCCATTGGGTTCAGGGAGTCAAGTCGAGCCTGTTGAGCCCGAGCTTGGACCCTGAGTCAACCCGGTTGACCAAGTCAACCAGGGTTGACCAATTTGACCCATTAAGCCCTTTTAGAGCCTAAATCACATACAATCTTTTTCTTGGCTCAATCCTTGGACTCCTTTGACCTAATTGACTGATTTGACCAAGTCAAAAGTTGACTTGGTCAAATAAAGTCATTAATAGGTCATATCAACCTATTTAGAGCCTAATTAAGAGTCATTAATTGGAATTAAAGCCTCCTATGCATTTGAATTCAAGACCGCGGCCTCCTAGCTCTATTTCCCTCCCAAAATAGTTGGTGATTAGATCTAGGCCGTTCAGGATAGGTTAGGGGATTTAAATAGAGAAAATTTAGGTCTTTAGAGGGACTTTTGCTAATTGCTCCCTCTCCAAGTCTCCTCAGCCCGAGATTTTTGAAGGGAGAGCTCCTCTTACCTTCCACTTGTTTTCCCGACCAAATCCCGACGACCCCAAGCCACCAGCGACGTCAACTCCGGCGAACCGAGGCCAAAGGACGTCCAGAGCTTCTTCCATCCGATCGAGGCCTTTTTGGAGCCCGACCTCAAGAGGAAGATTGTTCGTGAGGAGTCTACGAGTCCAACGAGCCCAAGATCTCCCAAATCCATCGTGTGGATTGAGGTATATCTCAAACCCTAGTTAGATCACACAAAGTTATTTAGCTTTCTGTAGGGTATATATTTTTCCGAAAAATTTATTCCCCATGAATGCTCTTCGTACCTAGAGTCTACGGTTAAAATTTTGTGTTGATTGATCGTGTATTTTGAGAGAACGATGCGAATGTTGTTTTAGGGTTTCGGTTTCTACTAGCCGTCCTCGGCGGATGATCAGGGCCGTCGATCGCGTGATCGACGGTCACGGTTCCGCGTGACCGCGCGGTCTTCTGACCGCGAGTCTCCTTCCGCGGTTCCGCGGGACACGCGGCTCCATCCAGGCCGTCTGTCCGAACCGCGGTGATCCGACGGCCGAGATCCCCGTCCGACGTGGATAAGTCGAACGCGGGGCCGCCGCCGCGATGATTGGCTAATCATTGCCAATGATTGCGGCGGCGCAATCATTGGCCGAGAACTGCGCGCCCTATCCCGTGGAGCCACGTGTCGCCGGCCGATTATTTTAATGTAAAATTTATTTTAAAACCTATTTTAACTTTAAAAATTCGCCAAAAATCCAATTTCGCTCCGTTTTTGACGTGCAACATACCGAATTGCTCGGATTTTTATCCTCTTTAATTTAAAATTATTTTTTATTTAAAAATTATAAGTATATATTTATTTATTTTAAAAACAGCGAAGTGTTATTTTCTTTTTTTTATATTATTTTAATTATTTTTATTATAATATTAATATTTTAATTATAATATTAGTTAGTAGACTATGTTAGCTTAGTTCTATTACTATTATACATGTATTAGTATTATTATTATTATTATTATTATTATTATTATTATTATTATGATTATATAAAAGTGTATTTATAATAATTAAATATTATTTTAATTATGTTGATTAGTTAAATTCTTTTTTTTAAATAACATTAATAATTAAAAATATTATTATATCATTTTAAATTATTGTTATATTTTGGATATTTTCCCTTATCATTATTATTAATATTATTATTAATATTAGTTAGTAATTAGTTAATTATCCATAAATATAATTTTTTTAAAGCCTTTAAGTATTTCAAAATTTGAAAATTCATAACTTTCGCGTTTTTAACCCGATTTCGACGCACAACGTCTTGTTTTGAACGTATTTAGATCCTGCATATTCTGGAATTGGTTTTATTTGAAATTTTTGGGTCTGTCTGCAATTATTTCTGAAAACAATAAACAGCATTATGTTAAAACTATTCAATTATTATCTTTGAACTTCGAAATTGCGTAACTTTCTCATTTTGAGTCGGATTTTTGTGCACAGCAATTTGTTTTGGGTGTATCTGAAATTTTGTACAGTTTGAAACCACTTTTGGGTGAAAATTCTGTTTAGACTTTCTGATATGTCCAAAACAGTGAAATGACACTATTCTAAAAATATTATTTTATTATGTTTAAACTTCGGAAATTCGTATTTTCGTCATTTTAAGTCGGATTTTGACGTATAACCCCTCGTTCTTTTCAGAAAGACGAGCTTTATGTTGTGAAACCATTTCCAGCCCCTGATTTTGGCTGTTTTGGCAGATTTCTATCTTGAAGTTATATTTGATTATTAAATTATTATTTAATTGGTATAATAGCTATTTTCAAGATACAATCTACTTTCAAATCTTTTCGAAGCCTCGATTGAGTGGTCAGCAAGTCGCCCATATACCTATTTACTATAATCCAACCTATTTTTAATTATCTTAATTTCCAAAATTTATGTATATATATATATATTTAAGTATTTTTAAACTACTTTAAAACTACTTATATATTAAATCTCTTAACCTTGGGAGACTTGCTTCATGAAATTTTAGACATGGATCTTATGTGTGAAGAGCAATCATGGGGGAGTGGGTTAGTGAATGGTTGAGTCCCAATCATTCACTAATCATCTCTTTAGGCGTCTTTCCTTTTTATTTTTCGTAGATTGCATGTATAGGATTGCACCACCACCACTTAGTTTAGGCTCTCCTAGATCTAAGGACATGACGTGTTTATTTTATTTATGTTTTTCCCCTGCATTTATTATCCCAAGGGTTAGTGTAAACATCACTTTAAACTCCTACAACGTAGTGACGCCCTAAGGACAAAAATTAAGGACCTGTCTAGCGAACTTAGAAGTTTTCTAGGAGCTAGGATAGATCCCAGAACGACATGAAAACCTCAACACTTAAACCTAGTGACATCATAAGCCTTTCATAATTTTCTGGAAATTTTTAGGAGCTTTTAGAGCCCTTAATTAACCAACCCTAATTAATCTGTTAAATAAGGCTCCGAGACCTTCCGAAAAATGCAATAATTACATATTAGGTCAAAAAATTACCCATAATAGCTTGATTTGTTCAGAATCTGACCCTTGATCTTAGACAAATAGGGCTCCCTAGTTTGACTTCAGGTTGACCCCTAATTTGACCATAGGTGGAATTTACCTTTTTGCCCCTAATAAATTATTAAAAATTATTAAAAATCCCAAATTTTCTCCAAACACTTGGGATCACTTTCTCAGGTCATCCCTGATCTTTGGGAGTGATTCCAATCAGTTTGGAGCTTGTTTGGATCAAAACAGTAAAAAAAAAAGGCCCTTTGTTAGGAAATTTAGAAAATTCCCTTAAATATCCTGATCTTAGAAAACTCATAACTAATTGTAAAAAATTTCAAATTAGGTAAACTCACTTGCATTGGACTCCAATTAGGATCTAGTATTTATTAAAAATCTTAGGTTTCCAGAAAATGGCCTAGATTAGAAAGTCAACTTTTTGGTCAACCTTAGCCTATAGTTTATGGCCCGAAACTTAGAAAATTCATAACTTTGGATAGGAAACTCCGATTCCAGCCTACTACCTGTCTAACTACTCGTATTAAGGTCTAGTATTTTCCTAAGGTGATAAGAGACTCAGACTTAACCTTTTTCCCATAGTGACTTTTTGGACCCTTAGTCTAGTTCCTAGGAGGACCCAGGACTTTCCAAAATTGGCTAATATAACTTTAACTTCAAATATCATCACCCTAAGTTCCTAAAATTGATCAACAAACTATATTAACTAAAACGCACCTCAATTCATTAATATTTGAATTTCAACAAAAATTTCTTTTTCTGGCCTTCAACAGATTTGAACTTTAGACAATTTTAAACTAATTACCCTGCCTAGGACCTATCCAAGCCACACTAGCCTTACACACACATAGAATGGTTTGCTAGGGCACCGCTTCTAGATCTAGGTTAGGCCGCTGGGTTTTATTTTTCTGCTGTGTGCCGGAGCTTTCCGTGGTTTTCACTGCATGCTGTTTGAAAAATGATTGGTGTGTTTGCTTACTTTTTCTGCACTCTTGATGTGAGCGTTAGACTTACCCATAGGTTAGGAGCGCTATATATATACTGTTCTTCCGTGCAGGAGCATTATGATTATTTCTAATAATATTTTATGCAGGTGCTTGCTCAGCTCCCCCTAAATAAAAATGAGGGCTAAAATTAATAATTATAACTGCACAGATGGAGCTGCTTAGCCCTCATAATTAATAGCATGGCTTGGCACAGGGTCAATGGTGTTAGCATTTTTATTTCTATATAAACTGTTTGGGATGAGATTTTACTAGGATAACCTTGCAGGGATTCTTAGATTTACTGCTTTCAATTCATGTAATTTATTTGTAATAATTGTTAAGAGTTGTGAAAACAACTATTGAGTTGGGATATTCTTATCCAGCTCGAATTCTAAAAGAAGAAGGCATCCCCAAGGGGAGAGTCTTCTTCCATTTGGAAGATCGAGCTGGATGGCTTTAGATATCCAAAGAGAAAAGGCAATACACCCCTACTAGGGGGAATTGTCTCTTCATTTGGATATTCAAGCCACGACGGATCCAAGGAGTCCAAGGAGGAGTGATCCAAGAAGTCCAAGGAGAAGATATCCAGAAGACTAAAGATTTGAAGACCCAATATCCCACTCAAAGTTGTTGGCGTCTGTCATAGGCTTAGAAATCCGGGTTGTTGGCAGTGGTGCCCGGCCACTTTACTTTTCTGCATACCCTGGGTTGTAATTAAAGGGCAGTTGGCCTATGGACATTTATTTGATTAGTTTGTGGATTTATATTGATGTGTTTACCTGATTGCGCAGTAGAATTACCTGCTTTTTCTAGGTTTCTTTCTTGCATGCCGCTTTTGTTTTCACCTGGATCGTATTAGGCTCATTAAGGACTATAAAATTCTTCTACTCGTAATTAATCTTTAAAAAATTAAGTTTTAAATAACATAGAAACTTAACGCACCTAGGGAATTGCCGGAATCGTTCGGGGTCGCATGCATATTACTGCATCTTTCTTTCCTTGTTATAAGACATCTCCCTGCCTGCGGGTAGAGTCCGGATAATCTGGCCTATGAGGATGAAGTGTCGGACCTAGGGAGACTCAGTCTTTTCTAAAAATTTATTTTCTATAAGCCTGTTTTTGAAACTTCTATAGCATTCATGAGCTGACATTTTAACTAGCATGCATTGCATTAGAAATCAATTTAATTAAAATTTAATTGCATTAGTTAGGGGCATTCACCCAACATAAGTCCAGGACCACTTAGGAAATTCTCTAGATGTCGGTCCTATTTCCAATAAACTGTACCTCCCACCCATCTTTCATAATTGACCTGATAGCATGGTTTTGAAGCGATTAGGTGATTAGCTGGCTCCCCCAATCCAGGCCGGGATAAGTCCAGATCTTTGCATTGCATTAGCTAGGACACTGGTCTTAGTGTGTGTCGAACACTAAGTCCAAACTAGATTTAAGATTCGAGGCTACTATATTCGGTCTCGTAGTAGGCCTTAAATAATAGGTAGGTCCCTTCTTTTCAGGGACCCTAAATCCTACTTATCCGCGTTACAGGATGACGCCACCTCCATCCTTCTCTCACGCATGTGATTGAGTGCTTGATCTTTCTTTTTCCAGTTTCCATTTAGTACCCTAGAGCCTCCGAATGCTGGTATGAGCCACGCATGTCGATTCAGCCCTTCGGACCTTTCTTCCCTTTGAGTAGGATTTTCTAGTCTATACCCTCGTGCCGATCCCATTTTAGGAGAGGATAATGTATGATCCTTAATCGAGAGTTTTCTCAGGCTCCGGCCTGGGATGTAATTAACCACGGGGGCTTGCGCCCGTGGGAAACTCGGTCCCACATCTACTAAACCCCATTCGAGCTCTTGTATCGGATGGGGGAAACCCGTGATTTGGTCATGTATATTACTACCCATCGAGATGTGTTGGCGACAGCCTCTATCCTCAATGGTCAGTCATATGCGCGATCCAATCTGTCCCTTCCAATCGGCCCGTTCGCGCGGTGCTCTTTCGGAGGTCCACATGTGGCATATAAAAAAAAGACCCTTATAACTCATAATGCCTAGCACGAGAATAGAATATGCATATAGCACTAGAATCATCATTCAACATTAGAATAGGATGTGTATATAGTACCGTAACAGAAATTCATATGCCTTTAAAACTAGAACATAACTTCCCCCATACATTATATTTTCTTAGAATCGTATCTTTTAAGCAGATAAATATCAAATTCATTACATTGTAGTAAAAAAATATAAATAAACTCATTTCTGAATATAGTTGAATGCTTTAATGATAGGCAGCAGATATACTACTAAGCAAAAATGCACTATTTCAAAACATAACCAAATTACCAAATATTGTCTAGAGCATTATTTGAAGCTTTAATTGAACCACAGTATATATTTTTTTAGTAAGAATTATTTTTCAGATAATTAAAATAACACACATTCTAAAGCCCTTGGTATAAATTAAAAAAAAAAATCTAAACGTCCAAAGTCATTATCTCTATAACATATAGAAAATTACATTGAAAAAATTTTGCAGGTCTAAAGTTATCTTCATTTTAGACTATAGAAATATAAATTAAATAAGAAAAAAATTTAAAAGATCTTATTTTTAAAAATTGAGATAGGTAAAATGTAACATACCTTGAACTAGGCAACTTTCAGAATTAGACCATCAACAGATAATGGAAAGTCTCCCAAAATTGAACTTCTCTCTCTCTAGAATCCTTACTCTCTCTCTCTTAGTAGCCAGTTGCCTCTAAGGGGTATGAAATGGTTTTCATTTTAGTAAAAAAAAATATATTTAAATTGAAAATTCATGTCTAATGCTGCGGCGTCTAATGCTACGATGCCTGACCTTGTGCGCCTCAACATCCCTTTAGGAGAGCATTGTACCGTAGTGCCACCCCTAATGCCATAACCTAGACTTAGTTTAATCAAAACACAGAGAGCTCAGTGTCATGGCATCGCTTATCCCAACACCATGACGCCTTAGGGGAAAACTTCAGATTTTCATAACATACAAATAGATCCCTAGGGACCGATATTAGAACACATGTAGACTTTCACGTCCATACAAAACATTTCAAGCACATGTAGAAGGATTGAATACAAAATTGTGGATTACCTTAAATGAGATCAGGTGAGAACAAATAGAAATGTATACTGATTTTGGAGGCATTACAATTCTCCCCTCTTCAAAACAAATGTCATCCTCGACATTTCAAAACTCAGATCATTAAAGCATATTAGGATATAGCTGATTTATTTGAAATTCTTTTTCCCAAGTAGCCTATTTTTTCAATATGTTCTTTCATTGAACCTTAATCATCAAAATCTGTTTATTTTTAAACTTCTAACATTGTAAGTTAGAATCTTCTTTGGTTTCTCTCTATAACTTAGATTCGGATGTATCTCAACTTTTTCTATAGATATTCGATTTTCAAAATCAAATTCCCATTTCCTCATAAGACAAACATGAAATACATTATGAATGTCAAACATATCATGATTGGACAACTATAACATATAGGCGGATTTTTCAATCCTTTTAATTACTTGAAATTGTCCAATGCTTCTTGGACTCATCTTTTCTCTTTTTTTCCCAATCTTGCTGATGTCTTTTATTAGCCTAATTTTTACGTCTATGAAATCTCCAACCTGGAATTCCACAGCCTGATGCTTAGTATTATAAAATTATTTTTATCTATCTTATACAACTTTTAATATATCCATAATAGATGAATATTTTCAATATCATCATCAATTAAAGCTAGCCCAATTAATCTTCTTTCACCCACCTCTGTCCAAGATGGTGGGGTTATGCTTTTCCTACCATACAGAGCTTTGTATGGAGACATGCATATACTTGACTAAAAGCTATTATTATAGGAAAATTCAATCAGAGAAATAAAATCTCTAGCTATAACTAAAATCCAGAACACTTAACTTTAGAAGGTCTTTCAGTACCTGAATAGTCCTCTTGGACTATCTGTCAGTCTATGGATAAAAAATCATACTAAAATACAGTTTAGTGCCCAAGCTTTGCTGAATATCTCTACATAGCCTAAAGGTAAACCTGCCATTTCTATCAGAAATAATCACTTTGGTATCCATGCAATTGAATAATTTCTCACATATATACTTGTGTCAATCTATCCACCAAATTAGAAAGTGGGATTATAGTAAAATGTGCAAACTTTGTTATATGGTCTACCACAACCTAGATGACATCATGCCCCTATTTTGATATGGGAAATACCATAACAAACTCCATTATAACTTCTTCCCATTTCAACTTTGGAATAGATATATAATGGTTGCGGAAAATCTTTAAGTTGATGATGTTTTGCCTTCACTAATTAATAGGACAACTTATACTTAACAATAAAATATATCACATCTTTTTTTTTAATTTAGGCCATCCGAACATACCTTTTAACTACTAAATATTTTGTTGCTTCATAGATGAATAATATATTCTGAATAATGAGCTTCGTGTAAAATAATTGATCGAAGATCACCAAAACTAAGAACTCATAATTTGTTCTTGTAAAAAATAACACCAAACTAGATATTTGTAGTTTATACTTCTTTCTAGACTTGATTTCATAAATCAAATTTAGATATTTTGTATCTGACTTCGAGGCTTCCTGAATCCTTCCTTGAAGTGGCAGTTGAATGATAATTGAATACAAAATACCATAATCTTGTGGATTCCACTGGAGAAATCACCTCTAACTTTAACATTTCATATCTCGTATTAGAAAATCATTAAAAGTAAGAAACATGCTTGATATCCCAGAAGGTTTCCTGCTCAAAGCATATTCTAAGACATTCACCTTAATAGGTTTATACTGAATAGTCAAATGATAATAGTTAATTAGCTCAAGTCATCTCATTTGCCTCGAATTCATATTCTTCTGAGCAGATGTATACTTTAAACTCTAATGATCAATGAAAATCTCACAACCAAATCCATACATATAGTATCTTTATATCTTCAAAGCAAATGTAATGATAACAAGTTCCAAATTAAGTGTCAGATAATTCCTCTCATATGGCTTCTACTACTTAGAAGCATAAGTTATAAAATTTTGTTATGCTGCATCAGAACACATCCCAGTCTTTTCAACGAAGCATCATTGAATATCTGAAATTCTTTCATACTAAATGGAATAGTCAGAACTGGAGCAGATTTGAGACAGTCCTTCAATTTCTAAAAACTTTTCTCATAGTCAGACATCTAGATAAAAGCCACTGGTTTATGAGTGATTATCATTAGAGGCACAAAATTTTGAGAAAACCTCTTCACAAACTTCCAGTAGCAGTTGGCCATGTCTAAAAAGCTACTTACCTCAAATACAATAGTAAGTATTGGCTAACTAGCAACAGCCTGAACCTTATGGAGTTCAACAAAAATACCAGTGTTGTTCACCACATGCCTCGGAAAAGAATAACTCCTCATTCAGAATTCACACTTAAAGAACTTAACATACAGTTGAAGTTGCCTCAATGTCTCTAAAATAATCCTCAAATGAGTCAAATGCTCTTCCTGAGAAGCAGAATAAACAAAAAATATCATATGCAAATATGATTATGAACTGATCTAGATACTTCATGAATATCTTGTTCATCATATCTATGGAAATTATTGGAGCATTAATTACCCCAAAAGACATGAGTAAGAACTCATAATGTAAATATCTGGAGCTGAAAATAGTCTTCGCTACATCTACTTCTCTCACCTTCACTTGATAATATTCACACCTTAGATCAATCTTAAAAATTATAAAGGTTCGCATGAGTTGATCGAACAAATCACCTATCTTAGATAGAGGATACTTATTCTTAATTAATATTTTATTTAATTCTCTATAATCGATACACATATATATCATATCATCCTTCTTTTTCATAAACAAAATATTTGCTCTTCACAGAGAATGCTAGGACAAATAAATCCTCTATCAACTAACACTTGTAGCTATACTTTCAATTTTTGAAGATCTTTTGGTATCATCCTAGATAGGTCCTTAGATATCAGAGTCGTACCGAGAAATACATCAATACATAACTCAATGTCTTTGTTTGGAGGTAGACTCACTAATTCCTCAATAAAGATATCCAAAAACTCCCGTACTATTGAGACATCAAAAAGAAATCCAAACTCTATACTAATGTCCCGAACAAATGCTAGAAATACCTTACAATATTTTTTCCACAACTTATCAATTTTCACGGTAGAATTTAAACATGATAAAACACCTTTAACTCCATACAAGAAATAATTATCACTACCAAGATAAAGTGACTCACTTATTCAGACAATTAATCTGAGCTTTATACTAGATCAACAAATCTATACCTAAGATGACATCAAATTTAGATATAGGCAATCGAATCAGACCAGACCTCCACTTCATATCAGATATATCTATGTAATTGAAGCATACCTTACTGGCTATGATACCATCCCCAATCGACAAAGTAACAAACAAAAAAAGGGCAATAATATGAAAGGCAAGAGCAATAAATTGAAGTAGCGCTTATAAATAAACGAGTGGCTGTCTCTAGAATTATATAGCTCTATTTTATAGTTAGTTTCTCAGAAACAGTTGCTATGATATCAAAAATATACTGTCACATGTTAACTCTCAATAGGACCCACACACATAATAAGTCCTATCGTGTTAACTTGCGATAGGCTAACCCAAAATCATAGTTTTGAAAATCGTTTTGGATTTTCTTCTTTTGATTAACTTTAGGAAATAAACAACATACCAATGATATGTTAATAACTACAAATATATAAAAAGAAACTCATATACAAAATTACTTTAGGAAATAAACAACATACCAATGATATGTTAATAACTACAAATATATAAAAAGAAACTCATATACAAAATTTCTTTTTATTTCTATATATATATATATATATATATATAATATATAATATATATATATATATAATATTAATAATAATAATAATAATAATAATAATAATAATAATAATAATAATAATAATAATAATAATAATAATAATTACATCACAATGCATGACTCCAACTTAACTATATAATAGAGAAATTTAAATAGCTAGACATGACAATACAAAAATAAAAAAATAAATACCTATATAGACTCAGCTATATCAAATCCTGACTCAACTACTTAATGAACTATTTTCCTTTTTAGGCCTTGAAATAAATCAGATTTGAGAAAATATGCACAACATGTCACACAATAATTCATAGTAAGCATTCACATGAGTTTTAAAGTAGTTCTTCACTATGAATAGAGTATTGTACTTTGCAGAAAAGTAACTAAACAAGTATTTTATATATAAAAGAAGAAAATAGCAACATCACATACATCAATTGATATGACTACCATTCTGATATATATATAACAATAGCAACATAAAAGAATATAATAAAGAAACTCATATACAAAATTTCTTTTTATCACACATTTGAAGTAGATAAATATATAATGTATTACATTGCAATAAAAAAAATTAAATAAACTTATTTTGAAATTTCACTGAATGCTTTAAAGGTAGGCAGTGGAATAAAGTACTAAGCAAAATGCATTATTCATAACATAACCAAATTATCAGAGAATGTTCATAAATTATTTTAAATCTTTAATTGTACTATAATATTATTTTCTATGATTAGAGTTATTTTTTAGACAATTAAAAAACACACTTTCTAAACCCTCACTGTAAATTTTTTTAAAATATATATAAATATCCAAAATCCTTGTCTCTATAACATATAGAATATTACGTGGTCAAAATTTTACAAGTGTAAAGTTATCCTTATTTTTAGACTACATAAATAAAAACTCACTTTTTTTTATTTTTTAAAATTGATAGAGGCAAAATGCGCAACCTACCTCATACAATACAAGTTTCAGAATTGGGTTGCCAGCAAAAAAAGGATCAAAGTCGCCCAAAAATTGACCTTTTCTCTTCGGAATTCCTACTTTATCTCACTAGCCGGCTGCCTCTAAGTGATGAAATGATTTTCATTTTAGAGGAAAATGATATTTAAATTAAAATTCATGTCTGACATCGCGACACCCAACCTTGCACGTCACAACGCTCCTTTGAGAGACCGGCCACTACGCCGCAGTGCCACCCCAGCGCCCTAGCTTAGAATTAATTTGATCAAAATACAGAGAGCTTAGCGTTGCGGCGTCACCTACCTTTAGAGGAAAATTTTAAAATTTTTAGAATATGAAAATAGATCTCCTATAACTCTCATCAGAACAAATGCATATTTTCACATACAAAAAAAAATATGAGTAGGTAGTAGATGGGGAAGGATAATCGAATTGGTTCAAGCCTTTTATTCCAGTCTCCTCTGGTTATATATGGAGAAAGCAAATTTATTTTTGTAATAACCAATCCTTTTAAGAAAGTTTTCAGTCTCGCATCTCCTCTATAGTGTAGGTTAAAATATCTGTGAGATCTTCTAACAAATCTAAAATAATAAATGCTCCTTCTATTACTGATTATATTCTACCACTCAATAAGATCAGAATAAAGCATAAATATTTCTGTATATATTCAGAAAAATATAACTTTTTGTATAAAATAAATGATAATGAGTGATTTCAAATGATTTTCTGTAAGAATTTTCTTATAGGATTTCTGTTCCTCTAACACAGCTTGCTGCAGCCTATTTCTTTAGCCAGGGGGTGGAACCAAGAAGAGATTAGGATGGGCAAGATGGGAGGATCCCCACTCAATTCAGGGTCCTAAAAAAAAACTAATGTAGAAGAGGTAGTTTTAGAATTCTACCCCCTCAAAAACAAATGTTTTCCTTAATATGAGCCACAACCCACCACGGGGTGGCCTGGTGATGGAGACTTGGCTGGCCAAAGACCAGGTCACAAGTTCAAATCCCCTCGGCGCTCGTGAAAGCCCTAAGTGTCGGCCCGTGTAGATGGCGTGGGTTGCACGCAAGGTCGACCAGGGAGATTAGTGGCCGAAGGCCGACACTCCCTGCCTCAAAAAAAAAAAAAAAAAATGAGCCACCTATGTATGTTTTCAACGAGTGTTAATATTTGACACGACCCGAAAGCCCGATTCAAATATGATCCGAAAATTCCAGGTTAGGGTCAACCCGAACCCGAAAACCCAACAATTTGACCCATTTCAAAAATCGGGTTGGGTTCGGGTTGACCCTTTAACCCGAAATTAACATATTTTGACCCGAAAACCCATTTTGACCCGGCAACCCGACCCAAAAATCCTGATCGATATATTTTTCATTCTTACTGAACTACTAGTTTTCATTTATAAGTATTTGGTTTATACACTTTTTTTGGCAATGGTACAATATATCTCTCTGTTGGATTAAATAATTCTTTAATTTTGATGGTGGAATTGAGCTCTGTAGGATAAATAAAACTAAGCTCTAATGTCATTTACTATCACATCGAGCTATACCATCTACAATGAGGTATTGGTTAAATGTTGAGATTTTGTTTTGTGACTTGTGTTCTTTTTAGCTCTCTTTTTTATTTTATTTTGTATGTTGACATTCTATTGGTTAAATGTTGAATTACTTCTTTGTGTTACATGTCTAAATCCGAGTAATATATTGTCTGCTTATGAAAAGGAAAAAGTTAATTCATCTTGCAGAGTTATATCCAACATATTTCTCTATTGTTGATATTGTGTCTCTTGTACATTACCTATCTAATTATATTATTGACATGCATACTAAAAATGAGTTTACATATTTGACAAATATTGTTGCTCTTGTAAAATAAATTGTAAAAGCAAAAAAAAAATATATATATATATATATATATATATATATATATATATATATATATATATATATATATATATATATATATATATATATATAATATATATCCACTGGTTTGTAGACCTATTGTTTTAGCATTGACTTTACCATTTGCTACTGTTACGGTTGAGAAAATATTTTATGCAATGAAGATTATTAAGCATCGGCTGCATAGCAAAATGGGTGATGTCTGACTCATGATTGTCTAATGTCATATATTGAGAAGGAAATATTTGATTATCTTCCGAATGAAAGGACCATAGTCGGCATGCAATGAAGGTCGGAAGGGCCATAGTCAGCGAGCGACAAAGTTGGAAGGACCATATTCGACGGGCAACGGAGGTTGAAAAGACCATTGTCTGACGACGGAGGTCTGAAGGACAGTAGCCAGTGGGTGACGAAGGTCGGAAGGACTGTAGTTCACGGGCGACGAAGGTCGGAAAGACCATTGTCTAGCGACGGAGGTCAGAAGGATCGCAGTCGATGAGTGACGAAGGTCTTAAGGACTATAGACTGAAGGCGATGGAGGTCGAAAAAATCATTGTCCGGCGACGAAGGTCGAAAGGACCGTAATCGGCGGGCGGTGAAAGTTGGAAAGATTGTAGTCGGTAGGCGACAGAGGTCGAAAAGATCAATATCTAGAGATGAACGTCAGAACGATCGTTAATTGTCCAGCGATGGAGGTTAGAAAGACCGCAGTCGGCGAGCTACGAAGGTCACAATAAGGACCGTAGTTAGCGGGCGAAGGAGGTCAGAAAGACCATTCTCTGGCGACGGAGGTCGGAAGGATTGTATTCGTTGGGTGATGAAGGTTGTAAGGATTGTAGGCAACGGGTGATAGAGGTCGTAAAGACTGTTGTCTTCCGAATGAGGTCTGAAGGACCATAGTGGGCAGGCGATGAAAATCGAAAGGACCGTAGGCCACGGACAAAGAAGGTCGGAAAGATTGTTGTATGACGACTGAGGTCGGAAGTATAAATGTCAGTGGGCGACGAAGGTCAGAAGGACCATAGTTGACGAGTGACGAAGATCGGAAGGACCGTAGTCGGCGGGCGACAGAGGTCGAAAATACAATTGTTTGGCAACGGAGGTCGAAAGACCGTAGTTGGTGGGCGATGAGGTTGGAAGGACAGTAGTTGGCAGACGACAGAGGTCGGAAAGATCATGGTCTATTAACAATGGTCGGTGGGACCGCACTTGGTAGCCTAGTGGAGGACCAACAATGGTTGGTCGCGAGAGGAGGCCCAATGGCAATCAGCAGTTGGGGGAAAGTGTGGTGGCGGTCGATGGCCGGTAGAAGTCTGATGGTGGTTGACGGCAGAGTGGTTGTCAAACGGAAGTCGAAGGCTGGGTGGTGGTCCGACGATGGTCATGCAGAAGTCCGGCGACGGTCGGCCACCGGGTGGTGGTCCGACAACGGTCGGGTCGAATTCCATCGATGGTTCGATGATAGTTTGGCTGAAATCATGTGGTTGGTCTGTGGTCCAATGAAGGTTGACTGAAGTTCGACGATGGTCGTTTATGTAGAGAGTGGGGGTATATTTATAAATTTTCATGAGTGGTACACCCTGTAAATATAAAGAAAATCCAGGGCAGGTTCAGAGTGCTCCATCTGTTGTCTCATATTGTTTCCCCTGATCATAGAGAGTTTTTTAACTGTTTAAGTGTCTTAACGATGTTGGAATTCAATGATCTTAGAATCGTTGGATACGTCTCACCGAGCCGCTCGATTTAGATATAAGCATGTCATATTTGAATATTATTTTATCATCCAATTAATGCTTTGAATCTCCCAAATAAGCTTTGAGTCTTTGATTTGGACCCTTTGGGCTCGGATTGAGTCGAATTCAGCATCGTTGGGTTCGTCTTTCTGAGACGTTTTGTTCGACAATAAGTTTGATAAAATCAGAGTTCATATGATCCCGAATTTGATTTTAAAATTTTCCAACTTAAATTTATCTTGAGATTCGTGAAGCAATTTTTGGTACGTATCAATTCTAAATAACCCCGAATCATTCACATCAACTTCCCAGTTAAATGTTTTAAGTTATTAAACCAGTACGAGAAGAATAATTCAGGCATAGAAATATAAAACGTACCCATCCAGCAGATGCAGATGCGCTTCCAGGTTATGATAGCAAGACGGATCCCCCGTCTCCTTCAAAAACGGCGAGAGCTTGTGATCCAACGCTAGCTCCACCCCAACATGACTGTAACTCCACGGAAAGCTCTCCGCTATCCTCCTCACCGCCTCCGGAACCCTTTCGTTGAAAAAAATCCCCGGCACTTTCGGCACGCTATCGTGCACGTTCACCACTCGCAGAGCCTTCACTCCCACCTCGAACCTCTCCTTCCACCTCCCGTTCCCCACGCGCGGACCCGAGAAAGAGAACACGCACACCGGCGAACCACCGCTAACCCCCGTCTCCGCTACGTCGTACGCGCTCAACATCGCCAGCGCGCTCCCCAGGCTGTGTCCGGTCATCGTCACGCTCACTTCCTCTCCTGAGTTTTTGTATAGTTCCACCTGCTTCCGAACTTCGGCGAGCACCTGCTCTCGCGCCGAGAATTTGCAGAAGAGGCAGCCGGGGTCTTTGCCTGTGTAGAGCTCCAGGAAACCGGATTCGACCTGGTTAAGAAAAATCATGGATTTAGAAAGTGAAGTTTGTTTTTTTATATTACAGTAAGTTAAAAGTAAATTGTACAATTTCCTTTTATATTCTTTCCATTTCCATCAAGCAATTAAAACAATTTCAATATTCCAAGTCATGATTTGATGACAAATCAAGAAGCTTGAAACAGGAAATGAAATGAAACTTTATTATCCTCAAAGTATTACAAGTAGTCCTATATATAGAAAGCAGATAACTCATGGACGGTCAGGATTAAATGCATCCTAACCGTTTAATACAATATATCTAATATCCCCCCTCAAGTTAACCATATATGGTTAACTTGTTTCTAAGAATTGCAAATCTGGATGCAGATAAAGCCTTGGTGAACACATCCGCAGGCTGATCTATAGACGCGATGTGATGAACGGTGATATGCCCATTCTTAATGCAATCCCGAATAAAATGATAGTCCACCTCAATGTGTTTTGTTCGGGCATGAAAGACTGGGTTATTTGCAAGAGCCAAGGCTGAAACATTGTCGCAATATAGAGGTGTTGCCGTGGTGCATGGAATTTGAAAATCTAATAACAACCTTCGGAGCCACATGATGTCACTAGCTGCATAAGCAAGAGCTCTATACTCGGCTTCCGTCGAGGAGCGAGCAACCGTAGGTTGCTTCTTAACGGACCAAGAGAGAAGATTATTACCCAAAAATTCACAAAAGCCAGAGATTGAACGTCGATCATTGGGATTAGCAGCCCAATCAGAATCGGCGAAGGCTTGCAGTTGAAAAGTAGATGGACGAATGGGCAGTGAGAATTCTGCCGTGCCTTTGAGGTAGCGAAAGACTCGTTTGAGAATCTGGTGATGAACCTGATATGGCTTGTGCATTTACTGACATAAGTAATTGACTGCAAACATAATGTCGGGGCGAATAATAGTAATGTACTGTAAAGAGCCAACCAATTGTTTGTAATCAGTGGGTTTATCGAAAAGTTCTGATATTTTAGAAATAATAGGCAATTTTGACGGTAAAGAACTAGTAACCGGTTTGCATTGGGACATACCATTTTTGTTTAACAAATCCTGAATGTATTTTCTTTGAGATAAGAACATACCTGTAGATTTGGAGACAATTTCTATGCCTAAAAAATAAGTGACAGGACCTAAATTCCTTAAATTGAAAACAGTATGCAAAGTGCGAAGTAAACATTGAATTTCATGAGCATTGATACCTGTGAGGAGCAAATCATCAACATAAATAAGTAAATACATAGAAATAGATTCTTTGTGAAAGATTAAAAGTGAGGGATCCGTTTTGCTTGCTTGAAAACCGTATTTAACTAATGTATCAGACAGAGTGGAGAACCACTGCCTTGGCGACTGTTGGGGTATTGCGGATCAATGAAACCCGGT
Organism: Dendrobium huoshanense; assembly: GCA_016618105.1. Classification (NCBI taxonomy): domain Eukaryota; kingdom Viridiplantae; phylum Streptophyta; class Magnoliopsida; order Asparagales; family Orchidaceae; genus Dendrobium; species Dendrobium huoshanense. Next base: position 75,882,832 of record CM028347.1, on the reverse strand, counting down.
GGTTGTTTCATAAAAACTTGATCAGATAAAGTGCCATGTAAAAAAGCATTAGAAACATCTAAATGATAAACCGGCCATTGTTTAGTAACAGAAACAATAAGAAGTAATCTAATAGTAGGAAATTTAGCTACCGGACTAAACGTATCCGTATAGTCAAAACCATATTCTTGTTTAAACCCTTGAACAACTAAACGAGCTTTATGACGAGCAATGGTATAAACAAACAAACAAACAAACAAACAATATAACCCACCTTCACCCCCGGATCCCTGCACGGGATTCCCGCCGCCGACACCGGCCGGAGATAGTCCATAAGGTCGGCAATCCACTCAAGCCTCGTCACCGTCCCTCGCCACGCCACAACAATGTCGCGGCGGCCGAGCCGGGCGCTGCCCTCATCACTCGACACCGCCACATAGCCGATCCAGTTAGCCCTGTCGCTCCACGTCCGAGGCCGGCGAGAACTCGCGAAGAAATTCGGGATTTTGAAGCTGGAAGTAGCGTAGATGTAGCGGGTGATCTCGTAGCCCGCATCGGGCATCCCCAAGTTAGTGAAGAAGTGTCGGTGGTTGTATTTGCAGCTTCCGCAGCGGCTCGAGAAACGATCGTAATCGAAAGCGTCGTAGCAGGCTTGGGCCAGCTCGCCGTAGCGGATCAGCTCGGAGCGAAGCAACGGGTCCATCGGGTCGAGCAGCCCTACCCAGTCGCCAAGCCCGTGGATCTCGCGCCACCGCTCTGAAAGGCGGTGTTCCGGCTGGCGGTTCCGTGGTAGGAGATCGTCTTCTGCGGTTTGGCTACTATAATCTCCTTGTTCCTCCAGCTCAGTGATGACGGTGGAGAGGGACTCATCTTTGGCTGATGCTTGGAATTGAGAGAAAGATTCGTGTTTTAGGTGGGGGAGTGTAGGGTTTCCGGGGAGGGGGAGGATGGGGGAAGGTTGTGTTGGGCGGTTTCGGAGAGGGAAGAAGACCGGGGGAAGAAGCTTGGGGTGTGGAAGGGCCATGATTGGAGCTTGTTGGCCGGAGGGTGGTTCGATGTGCCTTTTATTTATGATTTGTATGTTACAAGTGCTATAGTAGTTAAAGTGGATTAGGTGGGTTTTTAATACATAAATATTTAGCTTGAAAAATCTTTCACTAAAAAATTATTATTTTTTGTGACATTTAAGCCACTTAAGCAGATTCACATATATGATATATATAAGAATTCGAATTCAAGACTTTTTAGTTGTGTTGCGTGCTAGAATATACGCGGCAGTAGAGTTAGAAAATATTCATCTTAGCGTTGCACGAGTATTCCGCACACAAACAGAAAAGAGAAAATGAACACCAAGGTTTTTACGTGGAAAACCCAAAAGAGGGAAAAAACCACGGGGCCTAGCTCAGTTGCAAAGTTTCACTAGTATTTGTTTGAAGTATAAAGGTTGATCCGTCTTACAAATCAAAACGATCAATTTACAATCAACTTCTCACAAAGTTACAAAGTTCTGCAAATTCCCGGCGTTTCCCAAAAATTCTACAGAGTTCCGGCGTCTTCAGGCGGCAGGAAGAGCTCCGGCGGTGGTCGAGGAGGTGAGGAATCTCCTTTTCCCCTTTCTCCTCTTCTCCTTCTCTCTCTTCACTTGAGTCCCCTTGGTGTAGAATGAGGGCTCTATTTATAGTTTTTATGGAGTGGCATAGCCCGTAAATAGGCGTGAGATCAGGGGCGAATTGGGAGTGTTTTGAATGGACGGCCGATATCGAATCCTTTGATCATGCACCGTTCGTTGGAAATTTGAAGGCCTTAATGATGTCAGAATTCGGTGATCTTGAGCTCGTTGGATTCGTCTCGTTGAGCCTCTCGATTCAAGTATAAGCTCATTAAAATCGGAGACCGTTTCATAACTCAAATTGCGGTTTGAACCTTTCAACAACACTTCGGCTCCTTGATTCGGACTCATTTGTGCTCGGATTGAGTTGATCTTGGTGTCGTTGGGTTCGTATTTCCGAGACGCTCAGTTTGATTATAAGCTCGCTGAAATCGGAGTTCGGGTGCTCTCAGAATTAATTTTTGAAGTTTCCAACTAGCTTTTACCTCGAGATTTGTGCCCGATCAAGCTAATTTTGTGATGCCGTATCAAGTTGAAAGCTTAAGCTCTCAAGATTAGCTGTATCTAAAAAATTATTTTAAAAAAATAGTTAAATAATTTATCCTAACTGAAATGGAACCTAAGACTATAACTAATGTTTTTCTATTATGATATAGTGTGATTTGTGTTGAGTTAAAGCAGATAATTATGATTAATTTCATATTAAATAGAGCTTGAAATTTAGAGAAAGGAATATAAATAAATCTATCGTCTCATCAACCTAATTCAAACTCAAATCTTCTAGCAAATATGGGCTTGGATTAATCAATTTAAGAAACAAATTCATCTATTAAATTGGTTGAATTCCGGTTGACACGCTAACTCGCTTTTGATCGAAAATGACCGGATTAATATATTTTTTCCTTTTTTTTTTTTACTTGTAGATATGATCTAATTATTTTTTATGAAAATTCTAAACTCTATAGTTAATAAATTTTAGTTATTTTAAAAAAATCAAAATAGGTTAGTGGGTCTTGTTCGAGTAATTCAGACTGTTAGCATGTAAGATTTGTTGGTCTTTTTATCCATTTATCAAACAGATTGAATTCGAATTGATTAGATCAAAATTGACACATAGACTACACTTTGATTGCGCTTTACTTATACTTTTGACGTGTTTGACTTAAAATTTTACGGACACATATACATTTCACATAACAATATTTTATTGAGGTCCAGATCTATCTCTATGTTCCGTATCCGAACCTAATAATTTCCCTCTATTTGACACATCTAAATAAGATGGGACAAATCTTATGTTCACTTTTTTGAAGGACTTGAGATGCAGCAGCCTCCTAGTTGACGGATTGGAATTGTGGACTGCATGCCTGCATATGATTCTCACTCTGCCAAACAATAAAAAAAAAATTCCGTGAAGCGTCTTTATTTGACTGGGCGAGAGTCTTTGTGATTTTTAAGGTGGCAACAGAATTGCCATCATTTGACTGAAAAAAAAAAAAAAAATAAAGCCAAATTCCGGGACCCACAACAAAGAAAAAATAACGCACCTTTATCGCTGTGGAAGCTAAATGAAGAAATGAGCTCCTTTCTTCGCAATGTAGAAATCCAAAATATGAAAATAGCATGCTATTTACGATGGAAAAAGGCCATGACTTTTGGGCAAATTATTGCGTCTGGTGTTCGGATTCATCCGGACATTAATCCAGACCTGCTACATCAGCAAAATATATCGGGATCCAGTGTATTTTGGTGATGTGGCACATCTAGATTGGTTGTCCGAATGTTAGGTAACCGGACGCAATATTTCGCCTGTCTTTTGACCCCCCCTATGATTTTTGAGAGACTTTTCTACGTGGAGTTTGGAAGTTAAGTCGGACGAGCTATGTCATCCAATGTATTGTGTATTATATGATGTGATATATTTGAATTGACCTCCGAACACATTCAGACACTTCACGGGAATACATTTTCATGATTTTCTGACCTAAAGATTATTCAATATTACAAATATTAATTAATTCTGAATAAGATAAAATTAAATATTAATTATAAACAAAAATTAACTGTCTTTTGATATATATTTATATAAAAAATCGTCATATTTTATCTTTTATAAAAAGTATAAAATTAATTCTGTTGACAACCAGTTAACATATTGAGTATTGCAAAATAAATATTATGTCAGAATATGTCAATGTAAATTACATCAAAATAAACTTAAATATTGTAAAAAAAATTATAAAAAGTTGCTTAAGTATAACTTAATTAATGTTTTGTTTGGGTCATGAGCTTTCTTCCTGTTTTTTAAAGTAGTTAAAATTTTCTTAAACTAAAAATTTTTATACTAGAAATCTGCTTTAAAAAATTGTAAAAAGACTATCCCCAACAATGCATACGAGAAATAAGTATGATTAGGATAAATTTTAAAATTTCAATCCATCTGAAGGTTCATGGCTGAATGTATTTTAAATAAAAAAAACGGCTTAATGTATTTTTATATTATTTCTCCTTCATTCTAGGCTCACCGGAGAGAAATTACTTCACTTTAGTGAGAAAATGATATTATTTAAAGAGAAATTATTGTTTTCAATTAATGACAAAAAAATAATATTTGATTGATATTATAAATATTATCATCCATTGATGATGGAAGGGGCGCATTTAAGTCGACCTAGCCATCTTCCATGATGTGATACTCATATATATGTTGGCCTAGGAGTGTCAATTTTTGACACGACCCGAAACATAACTCGAATCCGACCCGAAATAATTCGGGTTAGGGTCAACCCGGACCCGAAATAACACTAGCCATTTCTATAATTTTTATAGCCCCAGATTTAAAGCTATAAAAGATTTATATGTATTTTATGCTAAAAACTAAAAAATTGATAGAATTACTTTTGTGTCCTTATCTTGTAGCCACATTTCTCTTTAAATAAGCTTTTATAAATGTGTTTGTAAAATCTGGATTAGGGGGTTGATTGTTAGGTTTATTCCAGATTTTATTATTTAGTTTTCTTTAATATTTCTTTGAGTTTGTTAGTTGTGTGTGTGGCTTATCTTGTAGCCACATTTCTCTTTAAATAAGCTTTTTGAGTTTGTATCAAACAGGCCATAAAGAAAGAAAAGCCATTTCTCTGTTCAGTTTACGTTTTCCGATTTTTTTCCTTTTCCTCAAGAAGTCGAACAGAGCTTCTTCTTTAAGCTCTGGTGTTCAAACGCTTTCTCTGATTTTACATTTTGGTATCAGAGCCACATTCCATTTCTTGCTTTGGGTTCCGATCTATTTCTTCCTCAACTCCATTTTTTCTTCTTCTTCATTCGCACGGCACACCTCACTGGAGAACCACCTGGAAGGAAGGAGTTCTTAGAGCCAAGAAGATCGATCGGATGAAGTAAGAAGCTCTGGAAGTGCAACAGTTCGTGTAGAGGTGACATCGCCGGAGGCTGGAGGTTGGCGAGAGTAGGACACGCGCAAAGGTGATCGTGTTGGGCTGTGTGGGCCGGAGGAGCTCACAGACAGCAAGTGCACGGGAGGTTGGCCGAAGACGAGCTGGCAGCGAGCGTGGTGCGAGAATGCGGCGTGAGGCTTGCGAAAGCGCTGGTGGCTGGGTGCGAAGACCGCACGGGAGAAGGCTGCTCGGGGGAGTTCGTCGGAGGAGCTGTGGCTGATTTAACAGTTTTTTGAACCATTAAGCCGCACAGTAGCTAGCCGAAGGGTTTTGCATGTGTTGAGGAGCAAAGCACAGAGGTTTTTTCTTTTAAGATATTGATTTCTTCGTCATGTTGATGCAAAGGCTGGAGATCGACAAGTTCAAGGGAGAGAATGATTTCAGTCTGTGGAGGATCAAATGAAGGCGCTTTTAGTTCATCAAGGCCTCTCCGATGCAATCTTTGAAGAGAACTTCGCTGCAATCACCGACATAGTCAAGGAGAGAGAAATCCAATTGAAAGCGCACAGTATCATCCTTCTCTCTATCGGTGACGAAGTTTTAAGAGAGGTTGCTGAAGAAGACACGTCATTGAAGGTATGGAGGAATCTAGAATCAATTTATATGAAAAAGTCTCTTACAAATCGATTGTTGTTGAAGAAACAACTGTATACGCTCCAAATGGAAGAAAATCAAGAACTCCGAAAGCATTTGGACGACTTCAATAAACTTATTCTTGACATCAGAAATGTGGATGTGAAAATTGATGAAGAAGATCAAGGGATTATACTCCTCAGCTCTCTACCGAAGATGTATGAAAACATAGTTGACACTATGTTGTATGGTAAGCAAACTTTGACATTAACGGAGGTTAAGTCCGTTCTAATGTCAAAAGACGTTCAAAGGAAAATCGATCAAATGGAAGACAAGAATGGCAACATTCTTATCACTAAAGGAAGATCAGAATCGCGCAGATTCAATGCCAACAGGAAGTGCTATCATTGTAATAAAGAAGGGCATATTAAGAGGTTTTGTCCAAATTTGTCTCAAGGGGTTGAACCAGAAGTTAGCTTTGCTATAGCCGCATATTTGAGAGACGGTTGGACAGATTCTGATGTTTGTAAAATCTGGATTAGGGGGTTGATTGTTAGGTTTATTCCAGATTTTATTATTTAGTTTTCTTTAATATTTCTTTGAGTTTGTTAGTTGTGTGTGTGGCTTATCTTGTAGCCACATTTCTCTTTAAATAAGCTTTTTGAGTTTGTATCAAACAGGCCATAAAGAAAGAAAAGCCATTTCTCTGTTCAGTTTACGTTTTCCGATTTTTTTCCTTTTCCTCAAGAAGCCGAACAGAGCTTCTTCTTTAAGCTTTGGCGTTCAAACGCTTTCTCTGATTTTACATTATTTTATTATAAAATATATTCTCCCATAACATAACTGATAAAATGGAATTTGATTTTCATTTTCTCGAAGCCATAGAGTAGAAATTGGATTAGAGAAGAAAAATAGATGAGATAGGATAGGAAAACTTTGGTTTGAGGGTTATAGAGTCGAAATTATCAGTCCGTCCAATTGAGAAATTTATTTATCTGAAGGTAGGCTACCATTATTCTATGACTAATTTCAATGATTTTATACATTTTGTATATTATAAATTTTAATTTGTTTAAAAATCACAAAAGTTATGATACTTTAATTTTTAGCAAGCTTCTACCATGTAACATTTTGTATATGATATATATGTTCCTCTCGATCATTTTAATGAATTTCACCAAGTAGATTAGAAGCTATGATTTTCTCGAGTAAATACATAATATATAAATTTTGTATATTTCTCTACATTTTATAAAATATTGCATTTCATATAAATGATATTGGCTTATATTACACAAAAAAGTATAGTATTTGTATATAAACAAGGAAGATTGGTTGTTAATACTATAATTAATAAGAGTTTACTGTTAAAATATAATAACTTTTGTACGAGGTTTGGCCGACACACTTTCTTTTTAATAAAAGGTTGTTTTGTTATTCTAGTTGTAACCTGTGACTAATTGACCGAATTACGCCGATAGGTAGAGGGTGATGACTCTTAAATGATTATTGAAAGTCTCATATGAAAATAAATGATTAATAAAAATAAAAGAAAGATAAGACAAGATTAACAGATTGATAGATGTGCTAAATAATAAATGGAAGGATGAAAACACCATATTAAAACTGAATGTCATGTCTTGCTTTTTATAATTTTATTTATAATTGCATTTATATGATGTTGATCTCATTTTTGCATTGATCATTTGGGTCAATTTAACATTCATGTACATATTCATTTTGTACATAAAATCTTTTGATCATGACCTCATCTTATAAAATCGATTGTACTATTACGTCCGGCTCGTTGAGACATATCAAATGAGTCTATACGTGCGTGTCGAGGAGAGAGAGAATTAGGAGTTTTTTGTTATTAAATTTAATAATTAAATAAACTTAAAATCATAAAAAAAGGAAAAAGCATAAAATAAATTTTTAGTAACGAATTAAAACGTGAAATTTTAATAAATAAAAATCATAAATTGAAGCAAATTAATACTTTCCAAAATTTATCCAAACCCACTTGAAATTAGCTCTAAATCAAACCCTAACTCAACTTAAATAAAAATCTGACCATCTATTTCAATTATTAAGGGCATGATGGTCAACTTCCTCCGCATAGACATTAGGGTTTGTTTAGGTGGATCCATGATGAGAGAGGACTTTCTTCTCTTTCCCTAGTTTTAATCTCGGCCCTCCAATTTTGAATCGAACAGCTAACATGAAAAGTTTTTTGATGGCTGAATTAGGATTTCTACTATGATTTTTTTTTTTCTTCCAGGTTTTGAGAGGAGCTAGGGTTGGCTCCATAAGGATTTTATTAGGTGCAGACACTTTACATAGCTGTACATCCGGAGATCAATAAAATCGCAACACCTGTACTGTACAGGTGGATATTCTTTTATATTTTTTATTTAAAATTTTTTTGCCAGCCGGACTGACCCGATCCAGAACAAATCCTGTTCAAATTTTAGAGCTGAGCATTTGTGCTCTTTTTTAAATGAAATAACGCTAAAACATCATATTTTTTGGGATTTTAGCTCAAAAAATATTTCATAGCTGCTGAGAAAGAAAAATGAAAGAAAACCGATGAAGATGATAAATCTTTCGAATAAAGGAAAAACTGTTGAGATGAAGATTGGTTTGGAGGAGGAGGAGAAGCTGAAGAAGATGAAGACTAATTTGGAGGAAAAGTCGATGGAGTAATAATTTTTTTTTGTATTCGTATGGAATAAGAAAATTTGAAGTATTATTTGTATATTGATAGTTTTTTTCTGTACACTTAAGGGGAAGATGAAGATGCTTTGTTTTATTGATGTTTTTTTTTTCATTGCAGATGACTATTGAAAAAAACACAACTGATAATATAACACCACATTCTTAAAAAAGTCTTATGTATCACTATGTGTATGTTATATTGGTTATGACATTGAAATTTTGGCATGCATCAATAGACATTTTAATTAAATTGAAAATGTGGTATGTACCACTGCATTCGTTTATATGATGTTTTGTTTATTTTGATATTATACATCTCGGTACTAATGCTCGATAACGCTCAATACCGCTCGATATCAATGCTCGGTATAACTCCGTACCGCTAGGTACAAATGCTCGATACTGCTCAGTACTACTCGGTGTCACTCGGCACCTCTCAATAAGCGATACTAAATAACTATGTATTTCTTAATCAGATTTCTTACATCTGAATCAATATGATTGGTACACAGTGGTATAGAACATTATTTTTTTCTTAATATCAATTCAATTTTTATACCAATGAACTCTCAGTACAAATACCTTTCCAACTTTGAAAACAAACAGAACTTCAAAATTATTCTTACAATAAAAAAATGTTCGCGGGCGCTTCCCCTGAAAACTTCTGCAGAGGCGCTGCCCCTTGACCCACGACTTGATTGGAAAAGTCGAACCCCACAAGGGGCGTTGTCCCCTCAGAACCCCCAACATATACCCTAAATGTACAGAAAAAAATTATCATTTATGCAACATGTTCTTCTTTCATCTTCAGCTATTCCTATTCATTCCTCTTACTCATCGTCTTCCTAGATGTTTACATAGCGTCATCGTCATTGGCTTTTCCTACTCCAAACCAGTCGTAATCTTCATCGCTCTCCCTTAAGTTTTTCTCTCTAATGTTCTCTCCAATCGGCCAAGGAAGCGAAGGGGGGATAACTGTTCTATGTTTCAGCTAAACAGTAGGTAGGAGCTGCTCTACATTTCAGCTATCAAGAGAGAAGGGTGCTACTCTTATTCTTCCATTCAAACCATGAAGCATCTTGTTCACATTCATAACATTCATAGCAGTTCAAGTGTGAAAAAAATGAAAAGGAGAAGGGTAAAATTGCTGCTCGTCTGTTCAAATAAGATGATAAGTGGCTATTGTGTTTTTCAATACAAGAGGGTTGTTCTTCTATTTTTCGCCAAATACAAGAGGATTATATGTTAGTTCATCTCCTCCAATAAGTAAGAGGGTATACTTTTCTCCTCTATTTAGTTTGGAAAGATCAATGTCTTCTTTAAATAATGATTTGCTACTATTTCCTGTTTAAAATATGTACAAATTTTTGAATTGATTTGTATTGTTTTTGTATAAAATTCATATTCCATATGGCTGTTTTTGTATAAAATCCATGTAGATTTTTGTTATATTTTGTCACTATTTTTTTAGAAAATCTCCATTAGGCAATTTGAAAGTAAGCATTTGTACGAGATTTAAATGGTGAGACATTGATGGCTAAAAAATTTCCATTAGCTAGATTGTAAAAGACAATCATTGAGCACGTGGTAAAATTTTGTTGGAGCATTTAGAGGCATTGGTTGGGCCAAATTTTCGGAACGAGCGTAATTGTAGCCATATTTAGTGGAAGCAGCGTGAGAAGAATTAAATTTTAAAAGGAGCAAATTCGCCAAACTGACTGGCGCAGTGTAGAATGCGTGGTCTTGAATGGCGTATTCAAGAATCCGCCGATCTTAATGGCGCATTCTTTGAATGCGCGGAACTGTCCGGTGTATTCCAAAGAATGCGCTTAAATAATTAGCTTATTCAAGCTTTTCCAAGCGATAAATTTCCCGTTTCCATTTTCTTTTGTCGTTACCGGAGACTAGGTACGGAAATCACGTTGAGTGGGTAGAATTCAATGCGTGGGTGAAAATCAATGCGTGACATTCAATTTGAGCGGGTATATGTTAGTGATGAACTGAAGAGGGGTTAGCATCCGCTTTTAAGCATTCCGCAGAGGAAATACAGGTAGGTATGTATTTTTTGTTTTTTTTAGGTTTTTTTTTTTTGTTCAAACATTGGTTGAGTTTATAGATCATAAGGTTTTTATATGTGTTTTGGCAATAGTAAAATGTATGTACTAATTTACAAATTCGTATTAGTCCTGATGAAGTAATATTTGCTTTGTATTGTATTTTTTTTTTGTTTTTTTATAGTTAAGCTGTGTAATCTTATAAATTGAAGGTTAAATATTTTGACCGGATAAATGTATTGGTATGATTTTTGAAAAAAAAAAGAGATATTATAGGTTAAATTATTTTCTATTTTCAAATGGCACAAGTATGGAGTGGATTAGTTAAAATGGTGCATTAATTTTTTTTTTCTTTTTTACTTTTACTAATTAATTATAGTTCTAATGGGTAATGATTACGAATAAAATGTACTTTATTTTGAATTCAATGTTATTAATTATTTTAGTATAATTAGGCAACACATATATGCTTCTTATGGGACGACTTGTAGAATAGGCATTATTTGAGACGAATTTTTATTTTGAAATGATTTTTGAAATGAGAGAAATGGTATTTTAGTAATTCACAATGATTAATATTTTCTAATAATTTTTTTTTGGATATTTTTAAATCTTTTATGTCATAAATTAATAATTTTTTTTAGTATGTAATAGTCTAATAGATCAACAAAGTTGATAAGGTCAGAAATGTATGAATAAACTTTAATAATACGCAATATTAAATCAAATCGTCTGTGAGCGAATAAACTATAATAATATGCAATATTAAACCAAGTTCTCTGTGAGCAAACATGTTTTGTAGATTGGGTTCTAGGAAATAATATATTAATAATAAAATTATTAATATATTTAAAAATAAATTTTAAAGTTAGGTAAATTATGAGATTTAGTTAATGAAAATTGAGAAAAAAAGATGAAATAGTTATTAAAATAAGTTTAAAAAGTTATTTTAAATTTAAAATAAGGTGAATATGATTTAAAATTTAGTTTTAAAAATAGGATTAAATTATAAATTTTTTTGTATTTCTATTTAAATTGTTATTAACATACTATGAACACCAATTTTTTTTAGAAGCTATATTAAAAATAATTATATTTGAAATTATGACAAAGTATTAAATATTTAGAGAAATAAATATTTATTATTCTTCTTCTTCTTCATAGAAAGATTGGAATGAGAATAGTGCGAAAAGTAATTAACACAAATTAATGAAAATACATGATAAGTTCAGTAATAAAATGAAATACATATGATTAGAATTAAAAGAAAGGCAAAGAAATTATAATTACGAGTGGCTTAGTACCATGCGCATACGCGCTTGGATTTGGGTTAACGTTGGACAACATAAGAATTTTTCTGTGAACTGCTTTTGGATGTAATGCCAATCTTTGATATTTAAGAACTCCTTTTTACCATCTATAATATTCAGCTCTTGATATTTTTCTGATATAAATGCATCTTGATAAGTATGACACTCTTTGTAAAGAATACAATGTTGCACATCAGTTATTGGATTCTCAACATTGACCACAACAGAATCATCCTTTTCCTGTGTGATTTCACTAATTCTTATCTTAAGAATACTTATAGGAGCAAAATGACCATTATGATCCCTAAACCTTTATCGTACAAATTGCCAGCCCAAATCAGTAATAGTTTCTCCATCCATATACATGGGATGACGACATTTGATAACTTCATGATATGTATCCCATAAACTATCGTCTTCATACCAAGACCATTCATGTAGACAACATCAAAAAAATTCATTTGGTCTTGATTTCTCCTCCAATAATTCATTTATGGGATACGACATACATTCTGTTAATCGAATAGTACCATCATAGATCAACTTCTTCATTGGAATAATATGAAGGAAATCCCTTGATGGTGAGCGCTTTATTGATAAGGTCCTTGATGATGATGACATTTCTTGCTGAATATTTAGCATATGCAATTTAATTTGTCATTAGGATAATAATATTAAATAAATTATTTAAAAAAATGATTTGAAGAACACGAGTGAAATTAATAAAACAAATAACAAGTTGAGCAACAATTACGAACATGAATATTAATCATCAACATAACAACATGAACTACATTTTAAATTTATGTTTGAACGAGAAAGTAAATAACAACATAAATGATAATTTTGATGCACGGTGATAGGAATAACGCTGAAGTTACTGCTTCATATTATTAAGAAGAAATCGTAGACGAGTTTGGAGTTGCGTTTGTGTAGGACAACATTTGAAGTCGATCTGAAATTGTTGTTGTAATTGCTGTCAATCTTCTCCATAAAAAAAAAAAAACCTTTGCTTTAGGGTGTTTAGAAGTTTGCATCAACTGTTTATAAGAATCTAATATGTGCTTATCATGGTGAGGCGTCCAGTCAGAGTATAAAATACAATTATCTATATCCATCATTGACCTTCCCAAACCGGGTTCAATGTCACCGTTTTTAGCACGACAAAGTTCTAGAATTCGACCTTTCAGGAAATCTTTTGCCACAAGGTGGTGCTTAAAAATGGGAAAGCCTTCTTGTATACATTTCCAGCCTAACTCTCGACGTGCATGGTTACCTCTATATTCCTTCTCTTTCATCGTATCATCGTGTAAGTGCCACAGTAAGAAATCTTCATCTTCATCGCAAGTATGGATAATACACCTGAATAGTTCATTTGATGATACCCTAGTTTCAAGGTCCTCATCGACAGGATAAGATAAGCTTTCACGCACCCGTATTGTACCCTATGTAATCCATTCTTTGATTTCAGAACTGTTACTAGCATCTAAATTGTTGGAGTACATTCTTGATTAATGAAGCTGAAATGAAATATTTGGAAATGTCCTTGAGTAATGTAGATTTTACCTTTTTTATTTAACACAAAGTAATGAAGAGAAAAAATTGAGCACGTACAAAAAAAATTCTTGTAACTAGTAGATATGAGTCGTCGAGCAATTTAATAAGAATATTTCATAATATGAATAAATTTTTATAACAGGCAGTCTGTAATATCAAGATCTGCTTCAGGATCGTCCAGGACGATCTGGGATCGTCCTGGGATGATCAGTTGAGAAGCTGCTCCAGAATTTGCCCAGATTTATTCCAGGTGTTTTCCTGTAAGCATCGTCCAGGCCGATTGGAGGCATCGGCCAGGCCGATTGGCACTGTTCATAATATCGGCCGGACAATAGCCCTAGGAGCTGTCCAGGACGATCAAGTTGGTCTGATTGTTCTGGGACGATCTGGCGATCGGCCGGGCCGATCTGAAGTTTACTTAAGAAAATTCTGTCATTTTGAGGAGAGAGAAAAATCAGATTTTTATAAAATATCTTTGAGGAGAGAGAAAGTCGAGGTGAATCTTGGAAAAGTTTACTTATGAATAATCATCAGTATTCCCGATAAAATACATTTTGTTACTCAAGCCCTCACTATCTGGAGTTCCCAAACGACGGACCATTTTTTTAAAATTTTCACGTAAGTGACGAAGGCAATGCCTATGAACAGCATTAGGAAATACTTCCCTGCACCTGCGCACTAGTCCTGGGTGCTTATCAGAAACTATACACAACTCTCTATTAGCTACTGTTGGTAGAAGTTGTTGTAGCTTTTGTAGGAACCAAATCCATGATTCATTGCTCTCCGATTCCACCACTACAAAAGCTAGTGTAAATAATCTGCCATTTCCATCAATGCCTACAGCTACCAAGAGGGTCCCTCGATACTTCCCAAATAAGAATGTCCCATCTATTCTCAACACCGGTCGACAGTGTTGCCACCCATATATAGAAGGACTGAATGCCCAAAAAAGTGCCTTAAAGCGTGCGGAAGGTACGACATGAATATTATATACAGTGCCTTGTTGGGATAATCTTAAGGCTTCCATAAAACAAAAAAGAGAATAATAAGATTGTTCGTAGCTACCAAAAGTGGCTTCAATAGCTTTTCTTCGTGCGTCCCATGCCTTCATATATGATATCTTAATGTCAAACTTGGACTACATTCTAGTTATAATCTCCTTCGGCTTCATGTCCAGTTGTTGTCTAATTATAGGAATGATTTGTCTGCATATAAATTTTGCGGTGCAATTATGATGTCCACTAGCCAAAATGGGATGGGTGCATGTAAGTGGAGGTCCACATGTAGATATTTTCCATAACCCATCTAACCTTTTATTTTGTGCAGCATGTAAGCGCCAAAGGCAGGGACGATCAGGATTCTCATGTTGAGCATAAATCACACTCAATCGGCTTTTGTTGGATGTTGAATTTAAAAATTGAACATTGTGAAGGATCGACCAACCATTAATTGCGACTTGCAAATCTACTTTTGTATGAAAGATATGACCTTCATATAACTCTATTGGAGTAGTAGCTTCTATCGAACCAACAATGTTAACACATGGCGCATCAAAATTTTCATCATCATCCCACTGTTGAGTTGTCCGAACAGTTTCAACAAAATCTTTATTGATGTTCATGCCATCAATCCCATCACGATTTTGTGTTGCGTGTTCTTCAATGAACACTTGCCCATTACATTCTGTATTTTTAAATTGTTCCATAGGTATGTGTGAGTCCAATATTGGGCTACCATCATTCGACGAATTAGTACTATTGCTATTCATCGTTTCATATCCTTCATCTTCATTTTCTGAATTATGCTCCATGCAAGGCATTGAGGGGTTGATATCTTCTGCTTGTGTATAATTAGTTGTGTCGCAATATGGATTTTCCCCTACACTTTGTCTAGGTTGAACTCTTGGAAGATGCCCTGTTGAATACCTAGGTTGCTCCCATAAACTAGGACGACCATCTAAATCATCTTCAACATTTCTCGGAATATCTCTTACACTAGCCATAAAGGAATCCGATGTGCGAGTGGGCCTAATACATAAAAGTTAAGTTAGGTGTAAGGACAAGTTCAGTCAAACAGTCATAAATTAAATGGTTGATACTTTCATGTAAGCTTCAACCGGTGGTGCAGCAACCTCGATGGGTGAAATTTGCTCAATATCCACATATACAACAACAGCTTGAGATCTAGCCTCCATCAACATGTACTCACAGACCTCATCATCGGTCACATGAATCGCACAAAATCTATCATTATTTCGAAGACGACATGTGAGGTTAATAGTGGTTGTTGTTGAATTTATTCTAAGTGCACGCATAATTCTTCGTTTTATCATTTCAAGGGAAATATTGTCATCGAAAAGGAGCCTAATCCTCCCGCCAATATAACTTGGTGTAAATTCGTCCGAAATATGTAACTCTCCATCGAAATACAACATCAATCGAGACATACTATCAAGATAAGAAAATTTATGTAATTACTATGTTTGTGTTATAAAGTTTTATAATCACCCTTACAAATCTCAAATCATATCTCAATGAAATTTTGAAATTTTTTACTACCCTATGTCATATACAAATTTAATTAATTAGGTGGTTTTGTTTGGATTTCAATGAATTATGCTTATGTGTTAGTTATCAACTACTTGGAGAAAGTATAATTTTACTTTGAGTACATGTTTATAAAATAGAGATTTTCATGCCAATTATTCACATTTTTTATACCAAAGCTTAGTTTCAATTCTATTAATTGATGGTGTGCTTTATGGTTTAATTCAACAAATTTGAATCTCATAGTTTGTTCTCTTACATAGAAAAATTTTGGGTTCAAGTTAACAAAATTTGACTTTCATAGTTTAGCGAAACTACTATGTAAAGCACCTAACGGAATACCTAATCAATCATAATTTCATACTTTTTATTCAATAAAAAGAAAATAGATTTCAAGTTTCTTAAAAATTTCCTTTAATTGTCATTAGTTAAGACAAATACATTATTGTATGAAGCTTCAATATTTGTTTGGATGAGATATGAATATGTCCTCATGCAATTGAAAATTATATTATCAAACATAATTTTTTAAATGAATTCATAGCACGCAGTGTGTGTTCACATTCATCCATTCAATTTTCATTGGATTATTTTTTTCCCCATTAAATCAAAACTAGACCATATATTGAGTAATATCTATTAACTCATTATATTAATTCAACTCTCTTTATTTCATAATTTATGATTAAAAATAATAAAAAATAATAAAAAATAATAAAAAATAAGAATGTTTAGTGAGTAATTACACAAATAATTTTGAATAATTATCATTTAAAATAGATTAAATTTTACTTTAAAAAATTATATTATTAATTATAATATCTTCAACATTTATTTTCGTTAACACTTTAAAATTTAATTCGACCTACAGAAGTAATTAAATACTATTATTTAATAAGAGTTAATTTGAATTTATTATAATAATATTACTACAATAATATCATTTATCCAATCTTAAATAAATAACTGTTCATTAGTATATTTTTTTTATTAAATATAATATAGTATTGTAGTATTATTAACAGATCTATGAATACGTAAAAATAAATTATTATTAGGGTTTTCTCTTAAATATTTTTATAAGAATTTTCTTCTAGGATTTAATATTGTCTTCTTTAGGCTCCTTGTGATTTAGTTAGTTATTTACTTTTTATTTTTTGCAGCACTTCTAGTGAGACAAAAATTGACTATGCCATCATATTCCCTTCAACTTACTGGAATTTATTTCTCGAACAATTGGATCTTATTTCTCCATGAAAATAAACAGCAGATACATATTATAACTATGATAAAAAAAAATAAAATCTAAATTCTACTTTTTTTTAACTTCAATCTATTATTTTGTAGTACAAAAAAATTTATAAAAATTGGCTATGCCATCATATTTTAAAAGCAATTGCTCCAAAAAAACTTTTGCCATCACCATACTTTTAAATACTTTTGATTTCTTTTTCTTGCTTTTAATTCAACTTTCTTATAGATAATTTTGTATAAGATCAGATCCTATTTTAATTTTGTATTAAAAAAAGCAACAACACTATCTTCTTAATTTTTTAATTTTGTATAATCTCAGATCCTATTTTCTGATTATTTAATAATATAAAAAATTATAGGTCTAAAAATAATATATTAAATAACAAAACATTATGTAAAATATAACTTAGCTAACTAATCTTACAATAAATTTTTGCAAACTGCAAGACCTCCAAAATTAGCAATATAGACAAAACTCCAACAAAAAAAAACTTATGCTACGCACTGCCGTTCATATGCTAAATAATTTGCAACAAATACACAATGATAAATTACAATATCTACAACATCATCATCTAGCTCTACTAATACAATTAACCACTGCTTAATAATCTTACAATACATTTTTCAAAATTAACAAAACAGCTTTCAAACAAAACCAAAATTTAAGAACATACCTTTAAAGAAAATGTAAAGCCGGCTGTTTGAGGGAGCCAAAGCTGGAAGAAGAGTGGGAGATAACTTAGATCAGAAGCCCCATTTTATAGGGATTTCGCAACCCACCGCAATTGAAGTAATTATCATCTGCCAACCACCCAGACAACGGCCACCATCAATTTCCGCAACTGAGCACATGCAATGCGTAAAATCTGGATCTTGCCCCCGCTAAAGACGAAAACTCGCTGAATTCGAGCTGGCAACAGCTGGTAGGACATAATGCGCTGTACGAATAAGCGCATTCTAAAGAATGAATGCACTGACACGTTAGGCGTATTCAAAGATTGCTCCATTAAGTTCGGCGCATTCTTTGAATGCGCTAATTAGTACCGTACATTTCTCATATGCGCTGAACAGTACAGCGTATTAGCTCTTTTTCAAATTTTTTTTAAAATGAGCTGCTTCCAACGAATGTACCAACAAACACGCTCCTTCCTAAAATTTACCCTATTGGTTGTCATTTTCCAATAACAAAACCAGGCATCAGGTGAGAGGCCCCACATGTTGATATCCTGCTCCGCCAACAATTGTTTTTTTTTTGGGTAAATTTTGGGCAAAGTCAGTATATTAAACTTAAAGAAGGACTATAACAGACAACAAAAACACCTATAATAAAATTACAAGTGTAATCAAAACTGCAAAAGCCAATAAAAGAAAATTTAAACCAGAAAAAGCTATAATGAACCAAAAAACTTGGGCTCAGGAAAAAGGAACCGAAACCAACAGGACATCACACATAGAACCAGGAATTCAGAAGCTGAATCAAAAGCCACAAAGCAGCCTCAGTTGCCAAGAGAATAACCAGAAAGACGTTCAGCAGGTTGCAACAGGTGTCCAGCCCAATGCACAAACAATAATCCATTTGTCCCGGCCATCCAGGGGCAACAACGGAGAAGGGAACTGTTCTGCACATCATCGCCCAGGTCTACTCAAAACATCCGAAAAACAATTTTGCACAGAGAAACACGAGGGGAAACTAGCCAACAGCAACTCAAAATGTTTCCACCTTCTCGTTTTAGCAGTGACAGCATAAGCAATTCTCCGGCAAATACTGAGACAGGTGAACTGAGAGCCACAAAACCTTATGTCATTTCTTTCTCTCCACAAAAAGTAAATAGCATAGCAGATAACCAAATAACAAAATTTTTCTCAAATTGTTTCAGCTGCTGCAAACCATCAAAAAATTCAAAAATCTGAAGTAGAGAAGGCCGGAGATAGAAACCCTCAAGATAGGGAAGAAGAGAGGAGATGACTTCAAAGGAGAAGTCACAGTTGAAAAAAAGGTGTTGAGAAGATTCATCTTCTAACCAGCAAAGATGGAAATTGCTATGAATATCAATATTCCTTTTCCTGAAAACATCCGCAGTTTTGACCCCAACATTAACCACAAGCCAAGCAAAAGAAGAATATCTAATCACATGTTTTTTGTGCAAATTAACCGTAGGGGTGAGAGAGAAAAAATTTGTTTAAACGTTTTAAAACAAGGCACCCCTTCTCCAATCCAGTTAATGCAAGTCTTAGGGAAGTCATAAATAACCACTAAGTTAACATGTTGAATAATAGAATGAGCAAGCTAGGGATGAGACAATATCCATTTACCCAATGAAATATAATTTTGCACACTAACATAGCCAATAGGAGGCGGCTGGAAAAGGTCAGACAGGGCAGCTCCATTAGCCCAGGGATCCCAAAACATGTCAAAATTGCAATTAGCATTGACAACAATAAGCTTGATGTGTGGTTTAAAGTGGATAGCCGTGGAACAGATGACTTTCCAGAAATTAGAAGCATTAGGAGGAGGGTGTTTCCATGGTGAGATGTGTTTGTGTCTGAACCAACTAGCAATCAGTGAGTTACCTGAAAGTAAACGTCAGATGAAAGTGCAAGCAAAACCAAAAGAGAGAGAGAGTTAATATCAGGTAAACCGAGACCACCAACAGCAGTTGGTAGGAAAGTTTTTTTCTAAGAAATGAGGTGCAACTTCTTTTCAGTGATGTACATATGAAAGAGAAATCTGGAGCATATTTTGTCAATCGATTTACAACAAGTTTTAGATAATATCGCTCCTATAATCCAATAGGCAATTGTGTTAGCAATGGTAAACTTCATAAATTGAATCCTTCCTACAAAAGACAAAAACTTTACTTTCCAACCAGTCAGTATAGTAGAAATCCTACTCAGGAGTGGTTGGAAGTGAGAAGTTGAAAGTTTTTTGGTAGAAATGGGGAGGCCTAAATATTTCATGGAGTGTTGTGCCATGGAAAAACCCAACAAAAGGGACAACTCATTAGCAATGCTAGTGTTCTTAGAGAACAAGATAAAGCATTTTCCCTTAATAACAAACAGACAAGAAGAAGAAGCAAAAACTTCCAGAGCATTATTAAGGCTATTAGCATTGTCAATCTTGGCTTCCCCAAACCCAAGATCATCATCCGCATATAGGAGATGATTCAAAGAAGTATTAGCATCAAAAATGCTAATGAAATTGCTAGCATCCAGAGCATAAGAGAAGGCATCCATTACGATAGTAAAAAGTAACGGAGAGAGATGACAACCTTATTGAAGACCAGATGAAGAATTAAAATACCCTTTCAATGCAACATTAATGCAAATAGAAAAAATAAATAGCCATAATGCAGCTTTTAATCCAGGAAATAAATTTAACATGAGGAAAACCTTTTTCAGAGAGTCTAGCGAAAAGGAATTCACGAGAGAAAGTGTCAAAAGCCTTCCTTATGTCAAGTTTGGCACATAGATACTTCTTGTTCTAATTGACATTGAATTCTCTCAAAATTTCATTAGCCAACACAATGTTATCAAAGGCAAGCCTATTCTGAATAAAACCCGCTTGGCTCTTATGAATGATGAAAGGAAGCACCTCCTTCAAATAGTTGGCAAGGATCTTGGCAATAATTTTATAAAAAATATTGCAAAGTGCAATAGGGTGGTAATAAAAAATATTGGAGGCATGAGAGTGTTTAGGAATTAAGGCAATAGCAGTTGCCTTAGCTCCCTTAGGCAGGTGACCCATGGAAAAAAAATTCCTAACTTTAAATATGAAATCCAGTAGTGTCCCAAGTGGATTTGTAAAATAAGTAAAGCCATCTGGGCTCGGAGAAGAAGACTAAGGGTCGACAAATACAATAGCTTTAATTTCCTCATTAAAAATCAGGGTAGTAAGCTGATAAGTAAGATGAGCAGGAAGAGTAGACCCAATAGGGATAATATTCGTAGAGGGGAGGGTAGGAGGAGGGGAATTGTAAATATCTTTGAAATAATTAATAGTAACATTAGCAATATCTTGAAATGTACAGAAATTCCCATCAGAAGTAGAGAGCTCTTTAATGTGGTTGGAGTTATTTCTGACTTAATTCTAGCATAGAGAAACCCCAAATTGTCTTCCCCATTAGAGGGCCATTTGGCTTTAGCTCTTTGAATAATCCAAGAGGAGCAAGCATTTTGAAAAAAATTGAAGAGCTTTGTTGGTGTCTTTAGGATAAGCATTAAGCATGATGTCTTGAGGTTTCTCCTGAATTAAACCAATTAAACAAGACTATTGGTTCTCAAGAGTAGAGACATTGTCCCTAATGTAAGAGTATCTGGCCCATCTTATTTTCTTAAGTAAAGATTTCAACATTCTTAATTTACCAAAGAAATTTGCAATAGGATTACCTTCAAAGTGGGAAGAGAAATCCATATTGACATCCTCCCAAAACCCATCAAATGAAGTCCAGAATTTTTTAAATTGAAATCTATTGAGTTTAGGCAAAATAGATTCACAAGAAAGAATCAACGGAGAATGATCAGAACAACCCGAAGGATCCACTTTGTAGAAAGAGAAAGTTGAAGGGGCACGGTACGCGGGCTGAGCTAGCGGAGCGGGTTCCATGCAGGCTGGGCGGTCGGCCTGATGCTTAGTTATTATTTAATTCTTTTTTTTTATTTTCTTGACATTCCAGCGAAAAAAAAAATTTGTCAGAAATATTTTCTAGCAGAAAATTTGCTGGTAATACGCCGGAAATGTTTCAGGTGAATTATTTTTTGCCGGAAGGTCTTTTCCGACGCGCGTTAAACCGGCTAAAATATTTCCGTTGGAAATCCGTCGGAAATGCAAATTTCTCACAGATTTTGGCCATTTTCCAACAAAAAATGGCATTTTTCTGTAGTGATAGTTGTTGCCAAAGTAAGGACCTCTCCATAGTGGTATTAGCCGCATATATTACAGAGATAAAAAACTAGTGGAAGCACCATATTTAAAAATACCATGAACGATCTGAGAAGAAACAAATGTAGGAGTAAAAGAAACTAGGCCAGTATTCCACTTAACCCAGATTCTGCCAGGAGAGGAGGACCCAAAATTGTCACAGCAAGACTCATTTGGGAAAATTTTGTGGGAGTTCAGGAACCAAGGGTCAGATAAGTGGTGAGAGGAAATTTTAGTCTCGATGATACAAATCATGTCAATATGTTGAGAGGAAGTCAGTATTTTGCAAGCTAGAACCTTATCAGGGCCGATAAAACCCCTGATGTTCCAGCACTCAATATGTGGAAGGGTTATTTAGACTTGGTGGATTGCGCTTTCTTAGCGCTTTTGGCTCTGGGGGGCTTGGGTTGAGGCGGCTTCAAGTTTTTGTGATGATCACGAGGATCATCAACTTTCGTTGGGTCACTATTGGATGATGATTCCGTAGAATCTTGCGAGTCAGGAGGCTCTTCTGGTTGAAGAATCACAAATTTGTTGGGTGAAGTAGTTGAGTTTATGATTTGAGGTGGATGGTTCAAGACAGGTGATTGGGAAAGAGGAGGTTTGCTGGTAGATGTTTTTCCAATTGAATCAGGGGGCAGCTGATTCAAATCTTTAGGTATATCAGAGAATATCTCAACAAAGTTGGAAGAGATGACAGAATCAGTAATTGTGGCATCTTCTATCTAAGAGTTCAAATTGGGGATGTCATCCTTAGCACGATGCTCTTCGAGAAAAGAGGATATAGGGAGAGTAGTAGAGGTGTGGGAAACGGGAGGTTCAGAGGCAGCAGACGGTAAAATGATGTTGGGAGTGGGGTTAGGTTGGGGGTTAGGTTGAACAGCAGGGGTGGTAGGAGTGGGGTTGGGTTGGGGTTAGGTTGAACAGCAGGGGTGGTAGGAGTGGGTTGGATTGGGGGTTAGGCAGAATAACAAGGGCATGGGAAGCAGGGGGCAGAGTTTTAGAAGATCGGATGCGACTGGTACTTCTACCCCGGAGGAGCAGTTGAGGTGGAGGTTTAGGCTAAGGGTTTTTGTGGCAAAAGGGTGGAGGGGTGATCTAGAGAACCACACCCCGAGCATAGAACTGGCTTCCAATCATAGACAACTTTAAGGGAAACATCGTCACCATCCATAGAGATGGGAAAATCATCAGGAAAAGCAAAGGTATTAGTGATCATGACACATACACGAGCAAAAGTTAAACTTGTTTTCCTAGCCGTAAGAGCATCAACAGCAAGCAGATGCCCAATGAAGCTAGAAATTTTTGAGATTCCAATGGGGTTCCAAACCGCTAGTGGAAGGTCCATGATCTTTATCCAAATAGGGATGGAAGTAAATTCATCACTCTTTGGCTTAAATTTAGGGCTTCATTGTTGAAGAATGAAAGGTCTTCTAAAGAAAATCCATGGACCACCCGTCCACGCAAAGTCAAAATCTTCCAGTGTAGAGAATTTGAACAGAAAAACCCCTCGTTCATAGAGAGGAGATCAACCGAACCTTTAGGAGACCAAGCCTTTTTGGTAGCATTTTAGCCAAATACGTGGGTCTAGGACCAACCGAGTAGCCGACCAACGAGTAGCTCCAATCTGGAATACCCAGCACCAAATCATCTGTAGAGAAGCGTATTTTGGCAGGAGGAGGGATGAAGGAGAAAGAAAAATCTGTAGCAAATGGGTCTTTATTGGTGAGGTTAGAGATGAAGTTAAGGTTAGAAGGTATAGAGAACACAGGTGTAGGGGCACCAGGGAGGAGAGGAAAATCTGAGTGGTAGGAAGAAGAGGAAGCCATTAGGGAGAATGCAGGGGGGAGGGGAGGCCCCTCCCAAAGCAGAAGGCCCGGCAAGGAGGAGGTGGGAACTGGTGAGCTCCAAAACCCTAGCGGAGCTCTAGTGTTTTAACTTTTCTAACTAATGATATTCCCACCAATAATTGTAAGCATTCTTATAATATTTCTTATGTTAGACATCTTGTGCAAGGTTTTAAAAGCCAAATTGATAGGTTGGATCGGTTCAACCGTTCAACCACAAGACCAAATCTATCCGGTCTGAATACCACTTATGCATCGACCCGTGAACCATGAACCAGTGAACTTTTCTTAAATTAATAAATTAATTTAAATTTAAAACATTTAATTTAAATTATATAATTTTTTTTTTAAAATATTTGCCTCAAACTATCATGAAACATCTGCACATAGTCCCACCATTTGATGTGAGCTCTTAATAAAAAGAAACTCAAGAAAGAGCTTCAAAGTGTTGTGAGACTAAAGAGAAGAGTTAAGGTGAGCATGAGCTCACAACATATATAATGTTTACAAAACCTATTTTTAAACAGATTTTTTAATTAATTATTTATAATGTGAGTAATACTTATTTATTAGTTGAATAAATTTGGTATATAACATATACATGTAAAATATATTTAATCATATAACATAAATTATTATTATTTATATTAAATTTATAAACTTATATTAGAATTAAATTTATATTAAATATTTACTATAAATTAGCAATAATTTATATTAAATTATATGGTTAAATATAAATTAAAAATCAAATTTAAATTTTGAAAATATTTAAATTTAAAATTATCATATTATTATGAGTGTAAATTCTTATAATCATGATATTTAGATTTTTTTCCTCTTATGTGAGATTTAAAAAAAAAAATACTTTACTTAATTATATAAGTTTTATGTTTCATAGTTTTTTATTTTGTTTAATTTTTTATCTCATATTTGAAATGATAACATTATTATTATGTTAAATTTGTTAAATTTTAATAATATTATGATTTATTATGTCATCCGATTCGACCCCAATTCGATCGGTCAAACTAGTCGAATCGTGAAACTCTATTTTTTCCGGTTTGTTGTCCGATCTGATTTTCATAACGTTGCATCTTTGTGCAGAAGATGCTCACATTATTCGTATTACTTTCCCAATACATTTTATCATACACGATGTCATGGTTTACAATTGTAAGATATCACAGTGACTTCTTAAAATGTTCTCATAGATGTCACAACTAAATGAACTAATGATAATGTGCAACACAAGGGAAAATATATCGGCATTCATAACAATTCTAGGATGTTTGTCTAAAATAATGCACAAATCCCAGCGATTACACTATGGCACTACAAGATTGTGGAGCATTTGAAGGAACCAACTGAATACCTCATTGGATTCATACTAAAATGTAATATCTGTCGTCCAAAATTCTGATAAATTTCTTTTGGTGATCGTTAATTATAAGTTAATTAGTAATTAAGAATATTAGAATGCTTGTTTGGATTGAAAGTAACTAGGTTTGAGGTCTTAGAAGTGAAAATTCAAAGTTGGAAATTTTTTTCTGCTGACGGCCCGATGTCACGGTGGATTGCGCCCCAGTATTAAGCTATAGGATTTTTGGACAAAAAAAAAAGTTCTTAACACGCGCTTCTGAGTCATGAAAGTGCCGCCATGGTGTTGAGTCTCAGGTGAGAATATTCTAAGAGAATCTAAAAATTTTATAGGTGTGCGTTGGTGGGAAAGTGAGTGCTCAGTAATAGATAAAGTTAGTGGGCTTTAAAATATTTAAACATATAAGAACAATTCGGAGAAGATAGGAGAAGAAGAAAAGGATATGAAAAGAGAGAGAAGGGGACAGAGAATTCGAAGGCAAAAGCTTGTGAACGGGGTATTGATGAGCTCGAGGTAGACTCCTAAACCTCCATCTCTGATTTCAATTCTAATAAATTTAAAAAAATAAACAAAATGTGATTTTGTCAAGCCTTACAAAAATTTTCACCATGTAATTACTGATATGTTATTCTACCCCTTCCTATGAAAGTTTTGGTTGGATGAAATTGAGTTTTTAATGGTTGGTCTTCCCTAGAAATTTTTTTAAGAATATTATTGAATTGAGGCTTTTCTGGAAAATGAATTAGTTATATAAAAGTCTTGACGTGTTTACGTGAATATTTTTTTGAAGTTAGAAATTGAAAAGATAAAGTTCATTGAGTATTTTGTTTTATAATTAGTGTGGCTTTCACTGGCAATTCATGCACTTTCAGAATACTACAAGTACTGTTGCAATAAATTTCAAATTCTATTACGTATCATTAGAAATATTCTATTCTAAAATGTAAAAAAGTGCATTTTTTATTATGTTACAAGGGTCCTAAATATACTCTTTTGGTCTCATCTTCCTAAAGCAGATATAGGAGGGATTTTGACCTCACTTGTTGAAAGCAGATTTAGTAGGTTATGTGACACTAAAGTACCCTTCCAGTTCCATTTGCTTGATGTAGATGTGGGATAGATTTCGGCCCCACTTATTATATACATGTGTGGGAGGTGAAGGGAGGCATAAGTGGATATGAAGATATAAGCATGCATCATAACATGTGTATTATAATCATTACATTCCATATCTTAATATTTTAATTAGTTAATTGTAAGAAGGGTCATTAAATATGCATTAATAAACTCTAAACCTCTATATGAGTTATGTTGGGAAAGTGCAAGTGAACCTCTAAAAATAAGTATTTTATACTATCATCTGATGTAATATTTGTCATCTAAAATTTGGGTAATTTTCTAATAATACTCATTAATTTTAAGTTAATTAGTAATTAGGAGTATTGGAATATTAAATGAGCGAAAATAACCAAGGTTTGGGATATGAGAAGTGAAAATCCAAACTTTGGATTTTTCTCTGTGGGCTTTGTAGCACTAGTTTTGGAAGCATCATGGCATTGTGCTCTCTAGTTTTTTTTTTAAAGAAAGATTGATTTTGAGCAAGCGCCGGGTCTTAGGTAAAGACATTCTGGAAGACTATGGAAGATTTTTTATAGATGCTATGGTGCTGGGAAAGCAAGCACTACGGTGTTAGGTCAAAGTTAATGCTTTTCAAATTTTAAAATATCTCAACCCATTTGTGCAAACCTATTTGTTTAGCCACCTTGCCAGAGAAGAAGGAGAGAAAAAGTTGGAAGTAGAGAGAAGGAGGAGGAATTTTGGAGGTCAAAATTTAGAAATCGTCCGTCCAGCTAGTTGGGAATATCATCAAATTAACTCGCCTCCACTTGATGAACCTTACTCAGTAGAGTTAAAAATGGGTGGTAGAGTATCTGTATATATAAGTGCATAGTGTGATACAATATACAAAGCTTTAATACAATTAATATTGATAACAATGATAAAGTGGATTAATATATCCTTCAACTAAGGTTTTACAATCACAATACTATACATCATACTTAGATAATAATATATTAGTTTCATTAAACAAAAACATTAAACAATATGTCTGAATGTAAACTTAGATAGAAGTCATCTTGTGGTGGGAGAGAGTGAGAGAAAATTTATAAATATAGCACCCTCTTTCAAATGACAAAAAGTGATTTGCTAGGATTTACAAACCTTTATTATGATTTATTCATAAATAAATTCGAAAGCTAGTAGCATCCTTCAGCACACACAATCATGGAAATAAATAATACATAAAAGATTAGTAAGATAGGAGAAAAAAAATAATTAAAATAAATTTGAATTTCACTCAATAATGGAGCCTAGTTTTACATCCTTCAGCTAAATTTAATAAATTTATATATCAAACAACTTGGAGGCTAAAGATATTTTCTTTAAACACCAAAACTAGCTACTGTGAGAAAATAAAATCTAACTATTAACCTGATTTTTTATTTAAAATATATTTTTAGTAATTTTAAAAATAAATCTCTATTATTTAAATAAAGAAAAAGAGGGGGAGAGAAAAGAATTTTAAAATTCATTTTTATTTTATAATAAAATATATTTTTATTTAAATATCGAAAATAATTTGCTTTATTTATATTTTGAATATTTTCTTTCAATTAAATCCGTATAGTCGGATATTAGACCGCTCCGAAGACCGGGCTAATATTCTTCTATCGATTCTAAAGAAAGGGAACGACGATTCATGACTTTCCTAATCAGGTATGGTGTAGGGAGAATACTAATCATCCTAAAGGACGATTAATATCTTCCCTATTTACCTAATTAGAATAATGAATTGTTAATTCATTTTTAGAATCAAGTATACAGACGATATTTGATTTACTTGTGAAAGTAAATCAAATACCTATTTATTTCTTGATAACAAGAATGAATTTAAACAAAATTTAGATAAAGCAAGATTTTTCTTTAAAATAAGATCTTTATTTCCTCACATGATTCGCTTTACTTATATTTAGACTATCTTCTTCATATTAAACCCACAAAGTCGGATATTATACCGCCCCGAGGGGCAGACTAATATTTTTCTATCACTACAGGAAAACCTGTTATTACCGGCGGACAGAATTCGCCGGAACAAATGTAAAATCCGACGGAACCGTTCGTTTCCGGCGCATGTTTCGGTGCAAATATCTCCGCCGGTTTTGGGTGCGTCGATAAAATTTTTCCAACGCATATGTTGCGCCGGAAACAGTTCCGGCGCAGTTTCCGACGCATTACCGGCGCATTAAACGGTTTGTTTGCCGACGTGAAAAATGTGAGAATTCCGGCGCCTAATGCGCCGGTATTTACCGTCGTATAATGCGACGGTAATTAACGGCGGATAAGGCGTCGGAGTTGCGTCAGCGAAATTCCACGATTGGTTTACGACACAATTATTGCGCCGGTAATTAACGGCGGATTATCCGCCGGACTTGCGACGGTAGTGTCCGACGGATCATATTCGCCGGTACGTATGCTCGATACATTTCGTTGTATCGTCTTTTCCGGCGGATTACCGGCGCATAATCCGCCGGAAACCTGTAGCATTGACAAAAAAAATTGCCTTCCCAGCCAAAAATTCCATTTCCACACCTGCAAACCTATCAATTCTAACACATACAAGTTCCACAACAGGTTCACAACAGTTCCACAACTTCACAATAATTTATAACAGTTTTACAACAGTTTAGTACTAAAAATCAACTGATAACATCATAATAAAAGTAATTGTCCAATAACACAAGTTCACATAAAAATACAAGTTCATCTCAACTAAATTACACTACTCTGACTCCGTCGACTCCTCCTCAGGTGGAGCTACGTCTTTTCCACTCAGTTGCTCTCTCATCTTGCGCATTTCATCCAGCAACTGATTGTGTTGCTCCGTACTTGTTTGCACCTGTGCTTGCAGCTGAGCTTGAACCTGTGCTTGCAGCTGAGCTTGCCAATCAACTTGTGATTTTCTTACTTGTTCTAGCTCAGCTTGAAGGGCAATTATTTGTTGAGCTTGTAAGGACTCATGCGAACTGGATGCGAAGCTGGATGTAGTAGAGGAGGTCATCCCCTCGTATGCCTGAGCTTGCGCACCTAAGCCATATACTCTACCATGCTGCATTCCTCCGACGGCCTGCGACCACATGCGATACTCAGAATACTCCACAGAGCCGCCAGAAGAGCCCTCACCTGATGCGGCATGAGTCTCTTGAATCCGTGTATATTCCTCCTGTGAAAATCGAATATAAGTATATATATAATTAAACTAAAACTTATAAAATATCAAATATTTATAAAAATATACTTACATGGGTCTTCCTTGCTCTCTCATCAATCCATTGTTGATCCTCCTGTCGCTTATGAGTGCGACTATGCAATTCCACAGGAGTTGGTTCTCTACCAAGTGACGCTTTCTGTTACAATTAAGAGAGTTTTATCAATACTAATTATTAAAAACAATTTTAAAAAATAATTAAAATTTATTACCAAACGACGCCTGTGCTCAGTATGTGGAACGGAGCCTCCTGTATGAAGTGCACTACCTAAGCCCCCAACATCAGAAGCTCTGTTCTGTCGATTTTGATCCCTCCTCCTAGTGTACTCTTCGCTGCCCCAAGCTGCATTCAACTCAGCCCATATCTCCTCTCCAATCCACAATGGTCGCTTCCCAACCTTCAACTCAACTCCCTCTCTAGTCTTATCAAAAAGAAGAATATCATTAACCAAAAGCATGCACCAAGGTATATCCTCTAGCAAATGTCTAGTGATAACATCCATAACTAAAGCAAAAATATATGGAGACTTAAGCTTACCTTCAACTCCCTCTCTAGTCTTATCAACAAGAAGAATATCATCAACAAAAAGCATGCACCAAGGTATATATCCTATAGCAAATGTCTAGTGATAACATCCATGACTAAAGCAAAAAGATATTTCAAATTTACCTTCAACTCCCTCTCTAGTGTTATCAACAAGAAGAATATCATCAACAAAAAGCATGCACCAAGGTATATCCTCTAGCAAATGTCTAGTGATAACATCCATGACTAAAACAAAAAGATAGCAAAAAAAATAAAATAAAATGCAATACCGATTGAGAGAGAGGGAGATGCTCGGCGGCGTGCGACCAGGAGAGAGGGAGATGCTCGGCGAAGTCCGGTGACCGTCGGCGGTGAAGTTCGGTGACCGTCGGCGACGTCAATCTTCGGCTAGCGACGAACGGCGACGGAGGGCGACGGGCGAAGCAGGCGAGGTGAGAGAGAGTAGCGAAAAGAATGACGGCCCAGAGGGCTCCGATTCGCATTTTAGGGCTTTTAGCGGCGGCCTTTCCGGCGGAACGTCCGCCGGTAATGTTACCGTCGGACAATGCGCCGGAACGTGTTTGTTGAGTTTAAATAAGCCGGCGCATTAATCCGCCAGAACGGTTTCGTTGAGTTTAAAAGAACGTTTCCGCCGTAATCTGCGCCGGAAATAATCCAGAGCCCTTTTCACCGGCGGTATTTCCGGCGCAATGGACGCCGGTAAATTTCCGGCGTCGGTTCCGCCAGAAATAACACCGTAAATGTTACGTTGCATCATTCCGCCGGAACCTGCACCGACAATGCCGGCGCAAAAAAATCCACCGGAAATTCCGACGGTAATCACGTGTTTTCCCGTAGTGTATTGATTTTAAAGGAAGAAGCATATAGTTCATTCTTCTAATCAGGTAAAGTATAGGGAATATTCAAATCATCCTAAAGGGATGACAGGTATATTCCCTAATCGACCTGATTAGATCAATGAAGTGTGAATTTATTTCTATAATTAAATATAGAAGACATTTGATCTGCTTGTGAGAGAAAATCAAATATCTATCCATTCTTTAATTATAGAAATAACTTCCCGAATATGAATAAAGCTTAATCTACGTCCACAGATCTTTCCCCTACCTCAAAAAGGAACTAAGGTAGGGTTTAGATTATTCTGGGATCTAGACTCCTTATAGGGGCAAGCCTCTATAGTTAATTACATCTCCTAAGAGAATACTCTCGATTTAAATGAAGACTAAATATTTGAGCTAATTAAATTTTAACGATCAAGCTTTAGATTATACAATTGAATTTAGAAGAGTTAGAATTGATTAGAAGGAGGAATGTGCAGAGAGAAGTGTATACGATCTAGACTTACCACCTGCCTAGAGTGGGCTGCCAGCTAATAATCCTAATCACAACAATTCACCGATGATGCAAGAGTTAAGATGGCTCTATCCTAGGAATCAAGGAGTGGTTTAAGGATCTTAAACCATATGCAATTGAATATGCTTACAAAAACTAAAAATCTACTCGTATACGAATGATGTATGAAGCGATTGTATATAAAAGAGCTGATTTTATTAATATAAAATTTACGAAGTACATCCCAGGGTCTGTAGTAAAGTAAAGGTGGTCTGGTCCCACCGACAACAAACCTGGATTCTAAGCCTACGAGAAAGTAGAATTAAACAAAACTACTTATGGTCTTCAGGCTCCAGGTCTTCTATGGAATTCCAAAAAGGAACGTCCTCTCGAGGGAGGATATTACTTTTTGGAGTCCCATTTGTGTGTATATATATATATATATATATATATATATATATATATATATATATATATATATATATATATATATATATATATATAAGTAGTTGTTTTTAATTCTTTTACAGACTCCAGATACTTTACAGACTCAATCTATATACAACAAATCTAGGAAATAAAAAGCTTTACATTTTCATTTATAAGTACATCAGATCCTAAGAACATTCTACTTTGTAGTAATATAAAAGGCAGAAAATAAAGCAGTTATATAATTATGCATGTTATGAGTGCGTTGTGTACAGTTATAAATGCAGGAAAATAAAGACAGAAAAGTAAAGTACACGGCCCTCACTTTATTCACTCCGCGCTCTGGTGTACAGACAGAAAAGTAGATATGCATGCTTATGCAGTACAGAAAAGTAAGCAATCACACATAGGTTCCCTCTAGGCAAAACAGCCGCAAACAAACAATAACAAACCACCAGCCTAGCCTAGGCTAAAGTTGGTAGTCCTAGCAAGCATCTAGGTGTGTGAAAGAGGTCGTGTGGCTTGGATAGGTCCTATAAGAATTATTGTTTAAATTTCATGTATTATTAGAGTTTATTTATTAAAAGCTAAAAGGAAATTTAATTAGAATTTAAGTAGAATGTATTTGAATTTTTGAATTATTCCAATTTTAGAAGTTAAAGTTGTTTTATTTAGTTATAAAGAACTTATAAATTGATAATTCCCTAAGTGCAGGAAATTATCAATTTATAAGTCCTAGGACTTCCAGAACAAACACTCATCTTATATGGAAGACAGGTATTTATTCTGAGAGTCCCTAAAATTTTATTAGAGAAAGAGAAAGGAACCTTATAAATGCAATACCACGTGCCCTCCCTAAGGAATCTAGCACGTCGTATAAGGTCGGTGTATTATTATAGTTATTTGAAGATCTCCAAATCCAAATGTATTAGTGCCTTCCTAAAAGGAGTCGTGCACAACATATAGGAGATCTTTTGGTTATTTAAGTATATTAAAGGCTTCTTTAAATCAAAATGCCTAAAGCTCTCCAAAAGGAATTGGGCTTTAGGCATAGAAGCCTTGATTCACTTAATCTAAATTAATAATCAAATTTGATTGATTAAAATAAATTCTAATAAATAAAATTATCAAATTAACTTAGTTTAGATGAATCAAAATTTAATTTAATTTTTAATGAATTTTATTATAATATTTAGAATTTTTAATTATTATTGAATATTTAATGATTTAAAATTGATTTTAAAGTTGATTTTTAATTGTTGGTTGGATACCACCTTTGTTTCTCACCGAGGCCGTGAAGTTTATTTCACCTTCCTTGGGGCTAAGCTAATAGCCTCGTAGGTCTGGATAACCAGTGGTACCCGATATAATTAAGTAGCTTAAGTACGATTAATGTTGAAAGTTAATGAATTTTATTTATAAGTGTTTGATTGCTTAATTAAGGATTGATTTAGTATTAATGACATTTGAACCTTGAGTTTTGATTTTGAATGATTGTAAGTTTGTTTTATGATTGATTGGGGTTGATTAGGAATGACTTGTCTTTTTTGGAGTTTTATTTGATTTGTTTAGAATTTATTAAAAAAAAAGAGCAAAAATCTTTAATTTACTAGTTGTTATAAGATCAATTAATGTCAAATCAAGGTATATTTGATTAAGGGATTGTGACACTAGTTTTCTATGTTTGAGTTTCATCTCAAAAGAGATGTGTGTAGTTCTTCCAAGATTTGACTAAGTTGGCTAAAACTCAACCTTAATTGTTGTCCTTAGTGTCACTAAGTTGTAGGATAGCAAATCAATATTTCTAACCCTTTGACACTAATTACAAGCACAACAAAACAAATCATGAACAAGTGAACTAGATCTAAGGAAATGAAATGAATGTAAGATTGATGAATTTTCAAATATTAGGATTAAATAATAATCCCATTATTTGAAAGTTCAATAAAAAAATGATTATGATGCGATTGTTCTTTAAACACATAACATTCCCCTTCAAATTCATTCAACCATAATAAAGCCCTGTTTAAAGATTCTAAGGAATGTTCGAATGCATGTAAATAGATCTAGGTTTATTTATAATTTAATTTTAAAGTATTTAGAATATAGAAATAGCCTTATACTTTAAAATTTACTAATTACTAAAATATGTCTTTAATAAATTCAAGAAAATTACTCGAGGTCAGAAAAGTTTAAAAGAACATTCATGCCAAATTTCAGGTTAAAAGGATTTTTACTTATTTAAATATAAAATAAATACATAAAAATGTATAAATAAAATTACCTTTAAAATATATGATATTTTATTAAAAAAAATAGTTTTAGAAAATAGGTGATTAAAATCTGAACAGAAAGAAGTATTAGATGAATTTTTTTGGTTTTATATTTATTTTCTTATGATTTTTTGAAGTTTTTTGTGATTTAAATAGATTTAAAATCATTTACTTTGATTATACATGAAAAGGCGGCGCCGGCGGGCCAGGTGGGCCCACACGGTTCACTTATCCAACTCAGCGGAATTTACAGGCCGTCGGATCTACAAACCACGGATCTAACGGTATACGTTAAGCCCGCGGTCAAATTTGATCAAGAATGATCGGACGGCTCGTATCAAATCCCGCGGTGTAGGATAGAGGGTTCAGATCGCGCCGGACACAGAACTATTCAGCGGATCCGATTTCACGGTCTGATCAACCCGTTGAAAGAGGCGATCGGGACCGTTGATCGCGAGATCAACGGTCCAGAAAGTGTACAAGGCATGCAATGCACATTTTAGACCCTAGAAGATGAAGAATGGCTGGTTCTTACAAACGGATGAGCGAAAATGTATGAAATTTTAAATAGAGCTTCTTATGATATGATAGAACAATGGTTAAGTGATTTTGCGTTTAAATAAGCACTTTATCAAAAGTTATTTAAACATAAGTAAATCTGGCTAGGGTTAGCTCATTACCTTGATAGAATGAATGGATTTTGATGTTTGAAGGCTTGTTGAACTCCTTGATTGTCCTAGGTTGTTTCGTCAGAAGACTCCAAGGGCTGAAAAGGTCTGGATATCGAGCTACAAGCCTGGGAGGTCTTTAGGCTAGGTTTGGCCGGATTCTCGCCGCTGGCCGCCTTGAACAACCGAATTTTGGGTGGGGAAATGTAGAGAAAGGTATCTGGAGGCAAAACGAAATGAGAGTTCGTTTTTAGAGCTTGAGTGTAGAGAGAGAATGGAGAGATTGTAATGTGTCTGTTTTTTGCTCATTTGGCCAATTCAAACAACCTAGGGCCTATTGGATGGCTGAGATGTGTTTGATGAGCTGCTAGGATCAAGACACATGTCCAGGGGTTGTTAGGAGCAGAGAGTCAAAAGGACACAAGGACATCCTAGGTGGAAAGGTGTCCTTGTCCTTGTTAAAGCATGTGGGGATAATAGGGGCCATCTAATTTTGATCAAAGGGATGGGATGTGATTTAGGAATGTTCGAGAGCCCTCTCAAACTGCTGGATAGGTTTTAATTAGAGTATATTCAATTAGGAGATTGTTTTGAACATTTTTAATTCATTTAAAAGTTTAGTTTGACTGTTTGACCAGTCAAACAGTCAAACCAAAATGCTGAGGTGGCAAGGGAGATTGTAAATGGCTGTTTGAAGGTGATATTAATGGACTAAATGGAGATGCATGTATGCTTGATTGAGAGCAAGAGAATTTGACCAAAACCCATGTGTGGATTTGCTTAAACTTGACTCGAGTTTGATCGATCAATGCTTAAGGCATGTTTTGAACATGGATTTGAATCAATTTAGAGTATAGATGACTTGATAGAGGTTTGATTGGGTATATGGACTAAGTTGATTTGGATTGAACTAGTTTAACTAAAAAAAATAGGTTTAGTTGACTACGTCAACTGGTGATCAGGTTGGGATAACTGGTAGAGTCTAAATCACTAGGAGCAGTGCATGAAAAAGTTTGGTAAAGTTCGGGGGTCGTTTAGTGATGAATTGAAGGTCAATGTTGTATATAATCAGTTGAACTAGCTTGAGCTAGCTCAACTAGATCATATTTATTTATCATTGATTCAAGGATTTAAAAATGATGGATTTGGTGCGGGAGACTCCTAGTGAAGAGATTTAAACCTTGACTGGAGTCAAAGGTAGTCAATGTACTATGCTAGCTAGTACACTAGGCTGAGTGATTGCAGTATGAGGCTGCAATAACATGTGATTGAACTTGAGAGTCTGTTGAATGCTGGGTTGAGATGATCAAGGTCTGATTGATTAAATAAGATATGTGGTTGATTGATTGATTCGAATGCAGGTTGATTGAGTGGTTTGATTTTTTAGACTGGATGGTTGATTTAGATTTGTTGAAGCGATTGACACGTGGCAGGGTATCAACCACTAGATGTAGAATTAGGAGTGTGAGGTAGTACGTGGAGACCTCATACAAAAATGAGGTCAACAGCTACCAATTATTAATAATAAATCTATCCAAGAAAATTTTATTTGATTGATAATATGATATGCCCAACAAAATTTAGAGACCTATTTCTTTTTCTTTTCTTTGATAGAGCACTCTTATATCATTCTGTTTTGTGTCTGAAATTTTTTATTGCTAATAGCTTATTATAACAAAACAAATATATTTAAACATCAAAGCAACACTTAGGGGTAGTGT
This sequence comes from Dendrobium huoshanense, assembly GCA_016618105.1. Classification (NCBI taxonomy): domain Eukaryota; kingdom Viridiplantae; phylum Streptophyta; class Magnoliopsida; order Asparagales; family Orchidaceae; genus Dendrobium; species Dendrobium huoshanense. The sequence goes on along the minus strand of CM028347.1, from coordinate 75,846,334 downwards.
GATTTAAAGTAAAATTGGTATAAATTATTCTAAATATAGGGGTTTTGAAAATATTGATATTTTTGTTTGGAATAAAGTATGTGCAATATAAAATTTTGTTGCATTTGGAATTCATCTTCTAGTTAAATTTTCATGTATTTAAAATTATTCTAATTTGGGTGATTTCTCAAATAGGGGTGTCAAAAGTTGGTAAAAAATGTTATGTGTGGACATAGAACGCAACTCTACATCCAAAGACCAACCATAATGAGCAATATAAGCAATACCGAGCCGCAGTACCGAGTTGTGATACCGGCGTTGCACATTCTGGTTAGTCTTCGGACGACGTTCGACATCCGCACATAATAATTTCACTCAAAAGTTGACACAACCCAAAACTCGACTCGGACCCAAACTTAAAAATTGGGGTTCGGGTCAACCCCTTTGTAAAATGGATCAAGTTCGTGTTCGGATTTCTAACTCGCTTGAAAATCGAGTCGGGTTTGGATTGACCCGAACTCCCGAAGCTAACCCAGGTGACTGGGATCCCTGCATCATGACTCATCGCCATATCCCATCGCAGAGTAAAGTACCACACTGCAAATTAGCGAGTCAGGCAGGCATGCTTTGTGCATTTGCACCTTCCTTGCGTGTCACGTCCCTTGCCCGGTCGCTTACGCTTGCACTTGCCTTGTCGCTCAACACTGCACCTGCCTCGCCACTAGCAGCTTGACCGGTCGACCCCTCCTCCAGCCCAGAAACTGCACCTCAAATGAGATTCAACTACCCAACCTTCTTTCCGCTTCGTCGCTAGGACAATCCATCAGAACAAATCTTCTGAAACTACATGAAATTGCCAAAAATAGGCTATGAATTTAACTGTTGTCCAAACAACATAAATAAAATCAAGATCAAACACAAATAGGCACAAAAAATATTGTGATTTATGTGGTTCGACCAAGATGCCTATGTCCACGGAGAGGGAATGATGATGATTTCTCTAAATTGAAGAAACAAGTAGGATTTACAATACTCTCAAGCTCTCTCATGCGCTCTCATACAACAACAGACCCCAAGGCTTAATTTATAGATTTTAGAAAGAATAATTTAAGAAAATGCTTCTTAAACTAATCCTCAATCAACTCTTAATCAAATCTGAATCAACTCCTAATTAAAATCTCTGATTAAATAAAATAACTAGGAAATAATTAATTTCCTAATCAATTAACCGTTTAAGACTTTAGAAATATTTTTTTTAATGAATTGGAAATAAATCTAAATCGACAATGAGTTGCATAATTTTATGCTAATTATTTATTGATCAGATGTTACAAATATTTAGAGCAAAATTTCCTCCATCAAAGTACTGTTAGTTATCGTTTATGTATTTAAGGTACTTTAATGCTTGACAAATGCTCCATGATCGAGGGAATTAGTATGAGCAATCCGATGGAACAATCCTAATTTGCCTTAAATTTTCTCTATATTTATGGGGCATGCTACTCTAAAAATCTATAAATAGATCCCTCTTCCAATATGAAAAGAAGCTTGGACCTTTGGAAGCTCGAAAATTGGGCTAGAGATCATGAGATATATAAGGCTTGAAGAATCGCAGAGCTCCACCCCAATACCATCGTTGAAAAACCCTCGCTGCCCAACCATCACTGCTAGATCTCTATCATATCATCATCTTCGAACCCCCATCCAGTAACCATCGTCGGGCCTTCATCGGACCTCCATCACTCACTGACTATGGTCTCTCCAACCACAATCGCCCGTTGAATATCCAATGACCACTTTCACCTGTCTACTACGGTCAATTCGACTACCTTCACCTACCGATTACTTTCCCTCCGACCTCTATCACGCGTCGACTGTGATCCCTTCGATTTTCGTTGCCTGCCAACTACAATCGCTTCGACCACCTTCGCTTATTTACTATGGTCCCTCTAACCAGTATCGCTCGTCAATTGCTACCCCTTCGACCTCCATCACCCGTCGAATGCAGTCCCTTCGACCTCCATCACACGCCGACTCTGTTCCCTCTGACCTTCGTCACTCACAGACTCTGTTCCCTCCGTCCTTCGGCACCAGCTGATTGCGTTCCCTTCGACCTCCGGTGCCCGTCAACTATGATCCCTCTGAGGTTTATCACCCATCGATTGCAATCCATCCAACCTCCGTCGATGCAAAACATTGTACCAACAGAAAGGAACATCTTAGTTTCTTTCACTGGCGGACTACTTTACCTATTGCTCCTTTAGTTAGTTAGTGTGGATGTGTCATTTCCACTCCTCTTAGTACTATTTTGTTATACATCACATTCTCTACCTTTTTTGCTGCTTTTCTGCTTTAGTCCTTAGAGGTATTAGCTTTATATTGTGAATGGTTAGAGTTTTACTCTCATTTTTTACCATTTTACAAAGTTTTATCTCCTGCAACCTTGCAAGCTAATTTCTGTTTCATTGAATTATGTTTTTCTTGAGCATCTGCTGTAAGATCCTACATCAGTTTTGGTATCAGAGCTAGATGACTGAGAGCAACAGACGGGTGGCTCCCGACAGTGATAACAGCCTAGAAGCTCTCTGGGTGGCACACAATGGCTTGGGGCGGCGAACAGAGGAGCTAGAAGTAGACTTGACTTGATTCTATGATGAAATCTGACATGAGTTAAGAGCAATTTTTATGAGGCTGGATAGAATTGCTCCTTTGCGGAATATGCCGGTGGCAAGAAGGGATGTCGAGGCTGAAAGGTTATTCCGGCAAGAACCACAAGGTGGGGAAGTGTCTAATTTGGATGATGAAACAGATAGGTGCAGGAATTTCGGACTCTCATATTCAAACGAATGAATTTATAATCTCTGTAGGAGGAGGACCAGAGAGGTAAATCGCCCCCACAATGAATTTTGAGTTAAATTAGACATTCCATACTTTGATGGAAAGTTACACATAGAAGACAATTTGGATTGTGAGAGTGTGGTCGAAACTTTTTTTGAGTATATGAAAATAGATACAACCAAGCAAGTCAAATACGTAGCATGTAGACTCAAGGTAGGAGCCAGTGCTTGGTGGCAAAATGTGACTCAAACGCGACTACCATCATTTGTCGACTATTATCCCTTTAACCTCAATTTCATGACTAATGCCCCTCTAACTTCTGTCGCTCGAGTAAGGTCCTACCGACCAAATGAACTACCCAATGTTCTCTTAAGAATTACTCTAATATCAATGGATTTTTTATCTTGTCATCATGTAATGTGCTATATAAGATGTATATTTGCTACATTGAGCCAAGTTTTTTTCCCAAATAAGGTCACCATTTGTAATCGACTACAAACACTAGTGATTTCATTTTAATTGGGTCAGACCCCATGATTTTTTTCATTTTCAGAGTTTTTCACATAAAAATATTGATATCTCTTATGACTCTTGCACCCCTCTATCTTATTTATCTGTGTGTTAGATATTCGTATAAAACTTGGACACTAAAATTCTATATCTCTCTACAGCTATATATTTGTATGAGTGTGAGTTTATTATTTGTTAAGTTTTTTTTATTACACTTTTCCCCCTAAAATATAGATATTTCACAATTTTTAAATATTTTTTTAAATAAATAAATTAATATATATTTCAAACACTTAATTTAAATTATAATCAATGCTTTAAAAACCAGACTGGACCGACCGGTTCAACCATGAACCGGCCTTGTTTGGTTCAACCCAAGAACCGGCTTAGCATCAAACTGACCGGTTTTGTCAAGAACAGCCAATTCAACCGGTGAACAGGCAAACCAGTCATGATTCTCTTGAACTTGCCAGTTCAACTTTTGCATTTTTTTAATATTTAAATTTTAAATAACTTATTTTTAAATATTAAAAATATCTATAATTTAATTTCAATTTTGTAATGCCTAATTTTAAATTAAAAAATTCCAAGCAAGCATTTCATAAAGTTTCATTTCTTTACATGATGTGCTACTTCTTTCAAGCTCAAAAATCAATATAAAGTAAAAGCATTACCAAGAGAAAGTCTCCCAAGTGATGTCGGACTAAAAAACACTAAGCTTCTATATTTTTCTTCTTAACTTTTAAGTTTACAACATATACTACTCATTTTAAAATATATTTTTTAAATAATCTTTTTATGATGAAATAATATTTATTTTTAATTAATAATATTAAATAAATTATATCCTTCATTTATTTTTTATGTATTATAAATATTAATTATTTTTTTTAATAAATGATTTAATTTAACCTCAATAATTTATAAATATAAAATATAATATAAATCTAATTTATAAATTATATATAAATATATAATATAAATTAAGAATTATTTATATTAAACTTATTAATTCATTTGTAAGTTAATTTTTTATTAAATTTAAATTAAATTTAAAGATTATATATGTTTAAATTTAAAATTATATAAGATATTAGTCATGTGTGAATTAAATTTATTTTTTAATAAAAAAATTATATTATTATATGATTATTATATCATCTAAATTTTATTTATTACGTCATCCGGTTCGACCCCGATTCGACCGGTTCATGAACCGCTCTCTACCGGTTCATTGTCCGGTCCGATTTTCACAACCTTGATTATAATACATTTTTTATTATAAACATTTTCCCCCCAAACCATCATGAAATATTTTCACATGACCTCATCACTCCATATGGGCTCATAATACGAGGAAACTCAAAAGGCTATAAAAATAATAGCAAAAGTGTGTTTCCAAGTGATGTGGGGCTAAAGAAAAAAGTTGATGTGTGAATAAGTTCATAACGTATATAATGTCTATAAAATAAAATTTTAAACAAAATTTTTAATTAATTATTTTTGAAGTGAATGATAATTATTTATTAGTTAATAATAAAAATTTATTTATTTATACACAATAAAAAATAATTATCATTAATAATTTTATCTATTTATTAATGATTTTAGATATAACTTTATAAAATAAATTTGATATACAACATAAATATGTAACATATATTTAATCATATAATATAAAATAAGAATAATTTATATTAAATTTGTAAACTTATGTTAGAATTAAATTTATATTAAATATGTAATATAAATTAATAATAATTTATATTAAATTATATGGCTATATGTAAATTAAATTTAAATTAAAAATTGAAAAATATTTAAATTTAAAATTATCATATTTTTATAAGTATAAATTTCTATAATTATGAGAGTTAGATTTTTTTTTGCTTTTATGTGAGATTTTAAAATAATTCTTTTATTTAATTATGTAAGTTTTATGTTTCATAATTTTTTAGTTTAATTTTTTGTCTCATACTTTGAATGATAACATTATTATTATATTAATTTTATTAAATTTCAATAATATTTATTATTTATTACATCATCCGATTTGATCATTGTTAGACCGGTTGAACCGGTCAAACCGTGAACCTCTCATTCTTTCGGTTTGTTGTCCAGTCTTATTTTAACAACCTTGTAAATAACAATATATATATATAGTGTTTTCTAAATTTTAACATTATATTCCCATGATAATTTCAATTGATTTTGTAATGATGATTTATTTGTCACACATACTTCATACGATGATGAGGAAAAGACAATGTAATTCATAAGTGGTTCGAATAATGAGGCAAATATGACGTGAAATAAGAGTTGATCTTGCTGGACTCAAATATTTTTATTTAGGTTGCAAATTTGGAAATCTCCTTAAGTAATTTTAGTAGATGATTAAGCTTTCATACTTTGTAAAAATTAAGATACAATATTTCATATAGACTGAAGATAATGACAAAAATTTAATTTTATTTACTCTTTGATAAGGATTATATGTATAATTATAAGTCATTAGTGATAAATAATTTTGTTGAATATAATAATTAATATCAATTAATCGAATATGTGCATTTAATTATAAAATGAAATAGTATATTATTTATTCTCCTAAATCTTGAATCAGTATCTTCTGACCATGAACCACAGAGTAGTGCTGAACAATTTCTCTGCAGCCCAGCCCAGCCATGAAACCATTTAAATATATAACGAGAGCTTCTTCAATGAAGCCCAGCCCACTAATTCAAATGTAGTTCACAATAAAGTACTAACTTTGGGGGTTGCCAATTCAAATTGGTCGATCGGATGAAGTTTGGAACTAAAGTTGGCCCAATATGAATATGTTTGATTGAACCCGAATCCTACTTGAATATGTATGATTTGAACTCGACCTATTTATCCCGATTATTTTATAGAATATACATTTTCTTTTTCTTAAATAAGTATGACCCATTTAACATAATTGCAACTCATTGAACCTAAAAACGACCTCCCTAACTTGAACCCAATTAATAATCAGGTCAATTTTTGTTATTCAGGTAAGCTCAATCCTGACACGAAAACATATCGAGTCAATCCTAATTCAATTTTTTTTTAATAAGGTTCATGTCAAGTCATTTATTGACAATACTATCCACAAGTAGTAAAATGAATTTAATCAATTAGGCAAGTATTGCAAATTGGCATGGAGTAATTAGCCTGCCATATGCCATTTACTTTTAAGAGGAGGCTGTTTGATATTCAAAATATTTTGTGTTGGGAGAAAAATTATACATAAATATGATATAAATAAAAAATATATTTTATTTATCAATGTTTTTAATATCAAATTAATATTTAATAAATAAATAGCATAAGCATATATTGTATTATATTGTATTATATATTACCATATTTATAGTAATAATTTATAGTAAGAATTTATGACAGTTACTAGTTATTACTATTATATATTCTTATTATTTAAAATATTTTTAGTTTGTTCTATTTCTTATTACTCTCCTCTATTATATATGTAGTGCTAAAATCAACCAAATAAAAAGATAATCTTTTTATGATTTCTCTCATTATATACTGATGATATTTTCAATTAATCATGCATTGAATTTCCTTACAAATTTAGGCTGAGTAATGCGGCAAATTATTGCATCAGGTGACCGAACAGAGAGGATCGAACGGATCCTCTCTGTCTACAGTAAAGCACAGGTCACTATAGCAGCTGCTACAGTGACATGCGCTTTACTGTAGAAAGAGAGGATCCGAACGGATATTTCCGTTCGGTCACCTGATGCAATAATTTGCCGAGTAATGCACAGTTAAAAAAAAATTTAAAATCACAATAGAAATTCAAAATTTAAAAAGGAAAAAAATCCCAACGTTCCAAAACAGAACAAGCCTTTCAGGAGCTGGCCTTTCAGGAGCTGGCCACCCAGCGGGCGTCGGAGTTCCGGTCGAAAACGCCTTCGTCCTCCTCTTTACACCTCCCAGCCTGCTTGTGCTTTTCTCCACAGCCATGTTCAAAGCTTCCACTCTCCTCTACCCCGTCTTCTTTTTCTTCTTTCACTTCTCTTCCCCGCTCTGTTTTATTCATGTCTTCTCTCCGGAAAAACCGAAGCTGGAGACGCCCGCCGGACCTCTCGGCTTCAAGAACAGAAGGCTTGAAAGGAAATAGCGTAAGCCTCCCTCCACCCTGCTTTCTCCCGAGGCTCAGTCGCCTCTCCCCGCTAAGCGTCGTAAGTGGCGGCGGAGGCGGAGCGCGTCTTTGCTTTGTTACCTCAATCGTCGATAATGGAGGCGGGTTCTTCTTCTTCTTCTTCGCTGAAGCTATTTCAAACTGATCATAAGAAGAGCACATTGCCCCCGTCTCGCATCCCAGTGTCTCAGTACACATATCAAGATTGAAACTTTTAACTGGCGTTTGCTTCGTGCAGATAGCCGGAGGTGGAAAAGCGCTTTCTTTGGCCGGACTACAAAGGAAGTTTAGAGAATTCCAGCCATGGCTGCCATTGAAAACAGAGTCAGGGTAATCAGAAGAGTCACAGGGAGTGCGGACTTTGATCGCTTCGGAGTTAGCTTGCAGAGGATCAAAAAATGATTGAAGACCATGACAGAACGCCATGGCTGTAAAGCTTAACGACAAAGACAGTGAAATTGAAGAAAACTCGGTTTGTGCTAGAGGATAAGCTAACTAGCAGGTGACTGAAACCTTATAGTTTATATAGAGGAAGGAGAGAGAAACGCGAGGAGATTCACGCCAGCTATAAAATGGTAAATTAGGAAATTGATTAGAATAAGGAAAGTACCGTTTTTTGTTCTATTTTACGGAGGCATTAAAGGTTTCAGGCCAGAAATATTTTAGTCATATTTTTGGAAATAAATTTAAATTGCTTGAGGTCGTTTTATAGGAAATAATATTTTTAAATTTATAAATAATGATACATGAATATGTCATTAATGTCAATTTTTTAGAGAGATTTACATACATAACATCGAATTAATTCTTAGATATTTATATATCTAATATGTAAATATTTATTAAATTATTATTTTAAAATATTTAAAAGTTAACATAATGAGAGACAATAAGAGGAAAATTTTATTCAATCATTTCAACTTCTCATTTTATTTTTAGGGTTTAGAATTTATAGAATATAGGATTAACTAACTAAGTAACCATCTTTAGCAATATTAATTACAAGAATGACTTAGATATTGCTAATTACAAACTTATTAAAATTAGGGCTAAATGGTGTCGGGTTTGTCGTGATCGGTGACCATCATAAAAAAAGACGATATTGTCTTGCTTGATTGTGGGTTGTGTCGATGAACGAAATCATAAAATCTGAGTGCTGCCTGATTTCATGCAAATGGACGAATTTCGGAAGTAGTTCAAGAAATCAACATCTACGATTTTAGAAAATATATATTTATTCATATTTCAAAATAAACTTATTTAAATATTATTTCATTGTAATCAAATTCTTAAAATTATAAAGTACAATGAATTGAGTTTCATAAAATTCCTTCAATATAAATAGAAATTAAAAAAAAAATCAATTATATATTTTGTTCTACTCAACCAAATAAATGTGTGAAACTAATTTTAGTTCAATTCTTTCACCATTTTCATTTTAGTTCTCATTTAATTTCTTCTCATAATTCAACTGTCAAATCAATTAGAGTCTCTCTCTCTCTCTCTCTCTCTCTCTCTTCATTAGTACAAAGATAATTATCCTGTCATTTAAATAACTTAATAATATATATATCCCTTTGGAGTATTGAGTGAAATTTGTATATTCTCTCTCTAGTTGTTTAGATGTTAAAAGTCTCTCTTTTTTTCAATCATTAAGACAAGTGCCTAATAGCATTTTATTAATTTTTCAAAATTTATAGATCTTCATCGTATGATGACCCTCATTGCTATGAATTTATAAGGCTCTTTCGAAGGCTTAATAAGCATTCCCTACCCTTACAATACTTAAATATTATGAGTCTTGTTACTAGACTTGATTGATAATCCTTTCTTATGGTTAGAAGCAATTATTAACTATGAGGGTAATGTATATATAGGACGACAAGACATTTAAATATAAAACCATGAAATTAGGGTTACATCTCTTAGTTGTGCTTTAATTTATCTATTTTCTTATTTGGCTTTTACATATTATCATGTATAGTGTACACACTCATTATATCCTAATTGGTTGAACATTCCAGAGCCCATAGGTTTCAAATCAAATACGCCATCAAACTCATCCAACAAATAATCTAAGTATCACATCTTGTAGTAAATGAATAATCTGTACTTGTCGAGGCAAAGATGTTTATTTAAAGGCTAGGCTCCACCAAATAGTGATGATCTCACTACTAAAAAGAGATAATAAACACAACATTACCTAGTAGCGATTCAATTAATTGTCACTATTCTAGAGAATTAGTAGCGGTTTTAGCCGCTACTAATAGTAGCAGTTAAAACCACTGAGAAACACTCTTTCTGGACGATTGTGAAAACTCATTACAATGAATACCAATTAACGCAGTCGTGTAGTGATTTTGGAAATGGTTTAATGTTTTTTGTGGCGCTTAAAATTGTCAGGAAAGCCCTCTAAAAATACTGCAAAAGCTATTTTTTCTTGTAGTGTGAATTTTAAATATTTAAAATTTATTGTGCTTCTCATCAACAACAATCATCACGCCACAATGAGCCCATTCAAGGGAATGTTCTATAGATGAGAAGAATCCATGTGGTCAAATTAGTGGCCTTTATATTAAGCTGGCATTTCCTAGCCAAAGTACCTACATCTGAACCACACATGCAGCTCTTGCTTAAATTGAAATTCGCTTAATATTAAAGAAACACATTAATACAATCAAATACTGATATAATCATCGGCTTTCCTTTGTTCAACCTGTATTATAAACTTGGCATACACCATTTAAATGAATGATAGCAATAGGAGTCACATACTTACATAAATAGAAGACCACTTTTGCCTTGTAATGATTAGGAAAAGCAGAATGGGACATTTAGGCTAATTAAGATAAATTCATGCAAACATCACATACGAAAGACTCGAATTCAAGACCTATTAGTTGATAGCTAAAGCTCCTAACCAACATATCAAGATAAGCTATATAATTTTTTTTTTTTGGACATTTAGGCCAATTAAGACAAACTCATATACGCACGACTTAAACTCAAGACTTCTTAATTAGTAGTTAAAACACCTAACCATCTGACCAAAGTGACACTACAGGAAAAACAGCTCTTACCGGCGGCCATAACCGGCGGTTTGTAGGCCGCCGGTTTTACCGACGGTTTGGGCGGCGGTTTAGCCGCCAGCGTTTAACGGTGGCTTACCGGTGCCTATCCCTCATTGTGCCGCCGGTACTAACGGCGGTTATATAACCGTCGCTAAACCGCCGGACAACAATATGGACCGGCGGTTTACCGACGGTGTTGGCCGTCGTTGATAAGTAAATTTTTACCGACGGCACAAACCGCCGGTACACCGCCGGTACACCGCCGGAAACTACGATATCGGACGAACAAGATAAAGCCGCCGGTTATATTATTAAACCGCCGGTACGTACCGGCGGCTTACCGACGGCCGCCGGCGGTGATACGATGGACGCCCGACGGTTTAAACCGTCGGTAATACCGACGGCTATAACCGCCGTCCACCGCCGGTACCTTACCGGCGGTCTAACGGCGCCGTCCGGCGGTCTAATGAACCAGACGACGCCAGGTTTAACCGCCGGAAAACCGCCGGTAATTTGACCGACGATTGTCCGGCGGTTACAATACCGGCGGCCTAACCGCCGGAAGACCGACGATTAAAATTCCGGTGGTCACCGGCGGTATTGGCCGCCGGCTAACCGCCGCAAAAATAAACCGCCGGTAAAACACCGTCGGAAATGGTTTCCTACGCCGTTTTTACCGGCGGTTAACAAACCGCCGTTAGACCGCCGGTAAAGTTAAAAACCGCCGGTAGATCTACACTAACCGCCGGAAAAACCGCCGGTTTTCAGCGTTTTTCCTGTAGTGTGAGTTGTATCGATCTGTGTTAAAAAAAATAATGCATATCCAATTGGTTTATGGTACTTTGATGTTTGTGTGTGAGGGCAAATGGTCCGATGGACTCAGCAGACACAACATGGCGGATTACCAAGCTATGTTGGCCCGATCGAGGCTTGCACCTTATATATATATATATATATATATATATATATATATATATATATATATATATATATATATATATATATATATATATATATATATAGGATCGTTTTGAAGCAATTTCTCCTAGCGATTTCGTGCTCGAATCCCCTAATTTACCTGAAAAAAAAAAAATCTATTCAACATAAACTCGATTCATTTAAATTTATGGTTATTGAAGCTCTGTTGGTTAGTTAATTAACTAAATGAGTCTATTAATGAGTACTGCTATTGACTGGTTTTTTTAGCTGATTGAACAGTCTGTTAATGAGCAATCTATTGAGTTTTAAAATGAATTTTTTCTCAAATGAATTACTAAATAAATATTCCCCAAAAAAATTACTAAATAAACAAGCAATTTAACAATCATCAACAAAGAGCTTGTGTTCATAAATAAATGTAGTCATATAAAAAAAAAAAAAAAAAACTTCCACATAATCATATTTTAAATTAAGTTGTAATTAAGATTTAAATGAGCATATTATAAAAGTATAATGAAGTTTTAGCAAGCAATTTTACGAGCTTTAAATAATACCATTCATTATCATTAATGAATAAAACACCAAACTACTTTATTTTTTATCAATTGAGTATTTGTTAAGGTGTTAAATCATGAACAAGCTTTAACCAAGCCGAGACATAACTAACTCTTTGAGCATAGTGGTACATTTGTAGTCCTATTTTTAGGTTCCACACTCAGATTTATTAAGGGTAAGATTCTTCTTTGTAATATAACATTTTTTTAGTGTTTGAAAAATAAAATTCAGTTATGATAGTTTAAAGTAAATCTAATAACAAATTTTTTGTGCTCTAAAATTTATGCTGATAGAAAGAGTTTTACATTATAGTTTTGCATAAAATCTAGAAAGATAAATTAGAAGAATGTATTAAATACTAAAATTTTTACATAAAAATTCTAGAAAGGGAATAAAACATAGGGTCTAACTTAGTTGAAAGAATCTACCATACATTCTCAAGTTACAAAATGTCTATTCTTATTCATAAAAGGAAAATAAATTATTACAAAATTAGGGGTACTGGTTTGATGTTCTACACTTGTAATAGAGATTGTAAGAAAAATATATGAAGAGATGATAGTGACAGTCGAACGAAATAACTTAGGATAAAATTGTGACACCTCAATCCTCACTCCACTGGGGTCTTACTCTTTAGTAAAACATATAAATCACATAATAAGAAAAAAGCTAAATAAGTCACCTAGAACTTACAACTACATTCAATGCACACAAAAATATAAACAATATGCATGTATGTGATTTTTTTACATCAAATGAGTATGAATAGTAGAAATCAATATTAATAATGTCAATTAATATAAACATTAATCATATGGTGGAACAATAATACCTATCTCGATTCATTCAGGATATCATGTGAAATTCTATATGAACTATTATCATATAAAATCAATGCAATCATGTCAATTATATCAATAAATTCTTTAAGCTACTTATGTGCGTGGTTGTACCATATGCAATATAGTAGTGACCAAATCATTATGTGTTAATTATGCAATATAAATAGCATCTCTATTAAGAATGCCACGTCTATGCTATATCTATGTCAATATATATGATCATTTTATATAACTTATAAATACAAGTCGTACTGTATTATAAATGCTATCTCTATATCATGTAATATAGATCAATGCATCTATCATATAGTACTATATGTTAGTTTGTCTATTTATATACATATCATATTCTATTGTGTCATATACATGTATCAAATATCATATATTTTTATCATTCTTATCATGTATCTTGTTCATATATCAATTATATTATATAACATGTGCAATCATCATGTCAAGTTTAATTATATGAATTCATATCACGTACACATATATCAATAATACTATACAAGCAAGGATATCTAACTTATGTGGTGTTTTTGTTGCATCACTGAAGTCATATAACATGTAGGTTAGTCATAACAAATATGGTTCATTTATATTAATCATCAGTCTAATTAGTCATAAGTTAGGTGGCTTCACATAGGATTCATCACTCCCATTAGTCATTTTTTATTAGTCAATCTCCACATGCCTCCCTACATATCCTTTAGGATTGCATATGAAGCATTTATTTAAGAAAAATCCCATCGACTTACTCTCCTATACAAGATAACATGTGTTTGACTAATATGAATTTATTAAATATCTAACCAACCTTTCTTGTAAATATGTATATACGACAAATCATGCATTTATCATTTATAATATATGAAAATCATATTACAACTATGAAATATGACAAATATATTTAGAATGCTTATCCGTATGCATGTCCTAATCATGTAATCATGCAAGAATCCATGTCATGTTACATAAACTATAACAGATGCATTCCATATAAGATAAGATAAAACAAATGTAACAATCTTAAATGATTTTCTATGTGCCTTTATTTTAATTATTTCAGGTAAAATGCTACATATGCAAAACTACCTAATGAAATTCAATAAGATCATATCAACTTATACATAATGAAGATATCTGCAACATATAGATAATTACACGGTGAAAATTTATTTGATCAGAAGATATTATATTATTATCATACTACAAAGAGAGAAAAAAACTTAGAAATTAAAATCACTAAAAATAGAAGTAGGAATAAGCTCACCTACCATGAATTGAATAACTTTGCTAATTGTCTCATATGACATAAATGATCTGAGACAAAATTTCTCTCCTCTCTCTTCCTTCTCACTCTTCTTCAGTGCTCTTCCCCAACCAAAGTAGGAGAAGTGATGGTTAAGGGGATAGTTTGGGGTACTTTTAAAAGAGTTAGTAATTTTAGATATTTAAAAAACTATTTTTATTGACCTAACTCCATAGTACTTGAGACCATAGTGCTACAACACTGACTCCAATTACTAAAAAAATAGAGAGGATGACAATATAGTGACTATGTCCAATGCCATTATGCCCACCAACCCAGAACCTTATAAATAGAGGAGCAAGTGTCATAGCATTTCCACATAAAAATTTAAAATAATGATAATTTTAATTTAGTTATATTGGCTCATTACTAGATGATTAGTAAAACATTAATCTAATGCAAATGAGGATCATTATAATTTATTTATTCACCTTAATAAATGTCAACCTTAACATTTCATTACAAGTCACTAATAGATAGAATAAATTACTAATCACTAATCACATCAATCACAATACTCAACTTATGTATTAAATCAATTCATTCACACATTTATGCATATCAATCATTCATATGATATTCAATATGCTATGCAATGACTATCAATCAAAGTCAAGGTAACTTTATATAATCAATAAGGGAACTATACCACTTGTCCCATCAAGCACCTCTCTAACTTCCTGTTGGCTCGGACAATAAAATTTTGTTTGAATTTGACTATAAACAATAAAGTAGTAGATTATTTCTTACTATAATTAATATTTCTTCCATCGCTTCTATTCATAGAACCTTCACTCACAAAAACCTTCACTTTACATCATAGATCCCACACTTCTCTATTTGTATACCTACCTTGATTACACTATCATGGATTCTGATCTTTCTCTATCTCTTTTATGAGTAATCTATCATTTTGTATCCTTTCTTCTCATATCTGAAACAATCTGTTATGATCAGTTAGCATTACCTTGTATATATTCTTCTATAACATGGATACTCTGTTACACTATCATATATCATCCTAGATCCTATTTTGAAATAAGTAAAATCATCATTTTTCTAACTAAAATTACCTTTAGCCATTTATTCTCTATCTCTTTCCCTATTAATGTCCCATTTAAACTAAGGTATCATCAAATCATTCTCTACTTTTGTTCTTTCTACCAACTCTAAAATTTTTCTAATTATTAGAGATAATAATGGGTGTCGCAGTTCATCTCTTAATACTCTTAGAAAGTGATGACATTTCTCATGAACAGTATTGACCAACTGTGGATCATATCTAGCTAATGCAGTGAATTCAGCTTCATAATATATTATAATCCTCTCTACCTACTCGAACGTCATAAAAGCCTTATACATCTACTGTCCATCAGCTTAAGGATATATGAACCATTCCCTGAATGTACAAACAAACTCATTCCATGGAATTTGTGAATTCAACTTACCTTGAAATATTTTCCTCTATTGTCCTATCCACCATCTATCTACTTCTCCTTCAAATAGTAATACTACTTGTAATACTTTTCTATTATCTGGGCACTACATGTTATCGATGATCTTTTATATCCTCAATAACTAGTCTTTCACTATCTATGATTCCAATGCTTCCTTGAATAGTAGAGGTTTTAGCTTATGAAATATTTATAGGGTTTGTCCTCATTCATTTTCTTTATTTATATTGTTTACTTTGTGCATTACTCATTATCTATGCAATCAAACAGACAAACTATATCATACTATCTAATATCAGTGAAACTATAATAATATGTTCATTCATTGCATTTTGATCATGTGTATCCTTGAAATTAAACATGTGTATCCATTAGAACACTTTTATAGTTCTATTTCCTTATCAATAGTGCATTCCAACTTAAACATAATATACATATGCATTTAATCATGCATGCAAAATAATGCGCTTTAGAGTACTCATATTTCTACCCATCTCGTAATCAATCATATGACTTTATTTACAATTCAATTCTTTCAAAAATCATTACTCTAATACCACTTCTATAATGCCTTGAGATCTAATTTGGGAAAAAAATTTCTTTTAATGCTCTAATTACAAACTATAGCTACTAGTAACATTCATTTACACAAATTAATAAAAGGGAAGCAACATAAATAGTCTATGAGTTTTGCATGCTCATAGTCTAAATAAGCATCTCGAGGGGAGAGGGATCTAATGAGTATAAGATCATTTAAACTTTTTATTATTAAGACATAACAATGCTATAAAAATAATTTATGCTAAATGGAATCAACATGAGACATTTGATGGAGTATTTTGTAAATTTTTCCAAAAAAAAAAAAAAACATCATTTACAAAAATTATAAATAGAATCATAATCTTCACATAAAATAGATATTAGATGTAAACTTGAAATTGAAGAGAGATTAGAGATATGAACAATTTTAGATCTCTATACGACAACCAATGCATATGATAATTGCTAGTAATCATGATCACCCACCTAGTATTTCTCATTTGTCACCACTTGAATGATCGTCCAAAAATCTTCATCATAACCGCCATCTTCATATCACAATCATTTGACTATAATCATCTGATCACTGTCTTTTGACCGATATATGCACCTCTACTACTTTTTTAGTTTTCTATGATTTTTTACTTTATAACACCATCTTCTCCAAGTATGAGGAAGAGTAGACCTTTATAATCTTAATCAACATATGGGATCATTTCATGTGATTATGCCTTAAGATTTATTCACTTATTGAAATTTACACACAAAATTTTAGGTGTCTTCTATGTTCAATTATTTACTTGTACGCCAGCTTGAACTTCATGTAAAGCAATATTTTTTTTTATCAAGATGAATTTTTTAATACATAATAGTTTGATTTTGGATGTGAGAAGCATGCCCAACATTTTACATGCATCTAAATGATTGATATGCATAATGCCTATAATAATAGAGCTTATCATTCTAACACCTATCAATCCAGGAACCAATCCCTTAATCAAGGGAAACACTATTTAGTAAGTTTAGCTTATCCATATCTGACTTTATAGGATTGTCTTTGTACAATGAATGAACAACAAGTCAAATCATTTAGTTCTTGTAAAAATATACTTAACAAATGATTTCATCACAACATCACAAAGTTTGCCATGCCTTTGATTAGAAACATATCAAACTAATGGAGCACCTTGTTGTCATATTGAAGTTCTACCCTCACCATACTTAAATATATTATTGATATTGCTAGTTCAAAATTATCCTTTATGTAATACTTGAAGAACTCATAATACTCTGGCAACCATAATAGACTTGATCCAACCCCACCGTAGTGATACCCCTTATGATATCTTTTGAGATGAGCTATTACATCTTATTTCAAAAGAATTTAGTTTTAAGGATATAAATTAACTTGCACATCATCATAATTTTAAAAAGTCTTAACCTAATTTGATAGAGGCAATTTTCCAACATCCCAATTGATCTATGAGGTTCAACTTACTAATTAAAGATGCCTACAATGAAAATTATGATCCTTATAAGCACATCAATCATTATAGGATCATCATACATATTCAAATTCCTTCTGATGCACTTCTATCTCCAAAACATGTCTCCTAAATTAAAAGCTACATCTCCAAAAAACTTTCAAATTATCACAGTCATTTACTTAATCTGCAACACCACCAAATTTATCTTCATTTACAATTAAAAAATATAAAATAAGTTATTATTTGATCCAAATTATAAATTTAAATATTATTATGAGCTTACTTTAAGTTTTCCTTATTACATGTCATGTTGGTTTCTTTAGTAGATGGAAGAGCACCCTCTTTATAATTTTTTTTTTCAAATCATCATAATTAAGTTCAGGAGTACATTTATTTTCAATTTTTAAAAAATCTACCAAAGAAATATATGCATATGCAGTTCAATGAATTATAATTTCCTTTTTTAAGGTGTAACCTTCAAATAAATACGATTTTTTTATATTATTAATTATCATCAGTACTAAAAATGATGATTAAATGGCTTGAACTGAAAAGTTCAATTAAATTCGGACCTACTCGACGGTTCATCATTTGAACTACTACTTCTTACTAGTTTGATTTAAAATTGATTTTATAAGTTGATCGAACGGGTCGTTTGGCTAGGTCACACTTGACCCAATCAGATCAGTTCGCCTATTCCAATTTTTTTTACTATTTCTATAACAACATCAAAAATTAAAATATCTATTGCATAGTATTAAATTCAAAATGTATATTTTATAATATCAAAAGTGAAAAATATCATCAGCCTCCAAAGGCTGAAGAATATGGCAAAGTTGTCTTAAAAGAGCCAATCAATTTAAGCAATATTGCTACCATAATAATATGATGGAACTTTTTAACCATAATAATACTATTTTGACTAAGCCAATGAAATACTAAAAAATGCACACACTTTATATGACTTTTTATTTTGGAAAAGTATGTCACATCAATTAAATTATTGGTCACCTTAATGACCATACAATCGTTAAAAATCTCGAGTAAATGCGTTCTCTACTTTACAGTACCTTAGAATCTACACATTTAAATGCTTCAATAACGTCTATAAATCATATTATGCTTTGTTTGAAAATTTTGACTTTATATGTTTCATAGTACTCTTTAAGAGTTATATAAAAAAATTATTTTAAATTGAGGCATCGTTTGGGACGTCTTTTTTATTGCTTCTTAAAATGACTTTAATTTTTGAGAAGCAATAAAAAATCGACCCAAACGAAGCCTAAAGCTTGGTTTGAGATAGCTTTTCAATTGCTTTCTAAAGCAATTTTTTTGTACAAAAATTTTTTGAAATAGAAATTTTTATACATAAAAGTTGTTTTAGAAAGCATGTTTTAGAAAGCAATTAGAAAGTTGTACCAAACGTAGCCTAAAATTCTCACTCGTTTTATAGTAGAAAATTTGTTTGAAATTTGCTATAAAAGAAATTGATTCGAACAAGTTTGTATTATGACCTCATTCGAATCACATTTGAATATTACTTGAACCATAATCAAACCATTAGTTAAAATATGGTTCAAACATGGCAATTAATGTATATTGCAAATGAAGATGTCTCTAATGCATGGGGCAAAAATGTTCATGAGAACCATATTTCACATCAGTATATATATATATATATATATATATATATATATATATATATATATATATATATATATATATATATATATATATATATATATATATATATATATATATATATATATATATATATATATATATAATGTTTGGTGTTGAAATTTAAGAATGTCTTTATATATATATATATAATGTTTGGTGTTGAAATTTAAGAATGTCTTTAACAACAACTTATCGTTTGTCTTAACAATTACTAAGCCCTAATTTAGATAAATCATGTGTGACATAAGCTTCGTTTGAGACCTATATCAAGCCATGCCTTGGTTTAGGCTTTTGAGCTCAGCGCTAGGGTTTCCCTTGTCCGGGTGATTCTCGCCGCCTCTTGCTGGAGGTTTCAGGGAAGCAAATCTTTTCCTTCTTCTTTTTATGGGTTGTTTTTTCCTTTCTTTCCGGTTTAACTTCCTCATCTCTTCCACCTCTGGCCATTCATGGCTAGAATGGCGGTTAAATAAGTTAGTGATCCTGATTTTTTGAATGGTTCCTTCAAATCACGATCTTTTGTTGATGCTCTTTCTAGTTCTCCTTATACTGTATGTTTTCCTGAGCTCCAGCAGTGTTCGTTCCGTGGTTTGCCCTCCTTGTGGATCTCGGATGAAAAAATATTGGCT
Source organism: Dendrobium huoshanense (assembly GCA_016618105.1). NCBI lineage: Eukaryota > Viridiplantae > Streptophyta > Magnoliopsida > Asparagales > Orchidaceae > Dendrobium > Dendrobium huoshanense. The sequence goes on along the minus strand of CM028347.1, from coordinate 75,826,309 downwards.
CTTGTGGTTCCTTTTCAATTTGCTTTTGTAGGATTTTTTCCATCACGTCGACCTTCTTTGGATGCAATTCATAGACTTTTCTTTCAACTTGAAGCTAAATGTTGATTTCTCTGTTACTATTCTTGATCAGTTACACGTTCTGATTAAGTTATCTAATGATCTTGATTATACTAGAGTATTTTTCTATAGATTCTATTTTTTGAATAATCGTTTCATGAAACTCACTAAATGGTTACCTTCTCTGGATATCGGTGTTGAATCTTCGGTGATTCCCATTTGGGTTTCCTTCCCCAATCTAAGACCCCATATTTTCTCTCCTCAGATCCTTCACACTTTTGGTTCTATTTTTGGTTGACCCTTGAAAGTTTACAATGCCACTTCTGTTGGTTTTAGGCCCTCTCTTGTGTGGGTTTTAGTTAAACTGGACATCACAAATAATTATCCAGACAAATCTAACTTGGGCCAGAGAATGGAGGGTATGTTCAAATGGTTCATATGGGGAACTTCCTTCATTCTGCATTTTGTGCAAGTGTCTTGGTCATCTTAGGGGAGAGTGTGACATCCACTCCTCTACCCCTTTGCTTGTTCTGAAATGTAATGCTAATCCTGAATTGTTTGATGGGAATGCTAACAATAATGAAAATGTTGTTTTGTCTTCGGTTGTTAATAAGGAGAAGAATGTGGGTAATAATGACGATGATTCTGCTGGTCTTAATGAGGTTAATTGCAACAAAATGGGTAATGTGGTCAATGATTCTAATGTCAACAATGAGGGTGCCATGTTGATCTCTAACCCTTGCTTGGTTAACCTTGTCTCTACTTCGGTTCCATTTGCTATTGCTGGAGATGTTGATGATGTTGTGGCGGTTGATAATGTTGTGGTGGATTGTAGTTTAGCTTCTTTGAAACTAGTGGGCTGTGAAGCTGCGGTTTTTAATGATTTTGTCTCTCTGGAGTCGGAGGATTTTATGGTTGTTCCACTTGTTGCTAAGCTTGTGCATGTTAATAGTTGTGAGGTTAGTAATGCTTTGGAAACTCCAGCACTTTTTAATGCTTCCTTTTCTGATGGTTCTGATCTTATGGCTAAAACTGTTGTGTCTCTTATGCTTTGTTTGCTCATCTTGTTTATAAATCGAAGGATTACGAGGTGATGCATGGTGACTGGTTAGATAATGACAATTTTTCAGACGGTGGGGAGAAAATTATCAAGAAAGATTTGAATTAAGTATTATAATTTTGAATTAAGTATTATTCAATTTGCTAAGGATGTTATTTCTAATTAAAAAAATGATAAGCATGATCGACGAAAATCCAAAAAGAAATGATTTTTCCTCTTGGATTGATCCGTCTTTCTTATATTGGGATTTGCTTGGTTGGGAATGACTTCTTTCTTTGGTTTGTGGTGGATGGACTCCTTTTCTACTTTGGTGGTGTTGGGGGCTTGTCTTTGAGATTATATTTTTTTTTCGAGGTCCGGGCAATGATGTGGTGACTTTCTGTTCACCTCCTGGACGGTTGTGGCTTGTTGGCAACCATTGGTGGTGGATCTTATTAGTATGTTTGGTGGTTGTTGCTTGGTTCCTCCTCTAGATGGTTCTTGCTTAGCTTCTTGCCAATGACTGAGCCCGATTAATTTTTTGCTTATTTCTCTATTTATCATATCTTTTTTTTTTTATGATTGTTGAATTATAATTTTAGCTTGGTTCCTTGTTGAACTTGCTTGTATCCTTTTTTTTTTCTTTGGAATAAATTTCCTTTAAAAAAAAGGAATAGTTTGAGACGGCTTTCTTATTGTTTCTTAAAGCAACTTTTTAGTACAAAAAAAATTAATTTTTTTACTAGAAAGCAGCTTTAAGAAGTAGTAAAGTCATCCCAAACGAAACAATAATAATATTATTTCTACATATTACTCAACAAACCAACTAAATGTTCTAATTAGCATGGTTTTGAAAATCGGACTAGACCGGCTGGTTCAATTGTGAACTGGTCCTAAGGCCGGTTCGATCCTCTTAAAAAACCGGTCTAGCATCAAACCGGTTTGAACCGGCCGGGTTCTTAAGAACCTCCCGGTTTAATTAATAATATATTTAAATAATTTTATTAAATATTAAATTAACTTAAATATAATATAAATTTCCAAAAAAATTAAATGCAAATTTATCATAACAATATGATTTCTTCACCCCATGAGGGCTCTTAGCCCATGCATATAACAAAATGTATGTAAAATAAAACATAAAGCTCCTAAGTGATGTTGGACTAAACAAGTTGTAGTTTCTAGTTCCAACAATGAAAGCATGATGGGTACTTCTATGAGAATTTGTTGGAAAAAAATATATATAAAATATTCAAATAAAAATAATCATAATAATTTTAAAATTCTTAAATATATAATTATTTGTATATTTATACAAATAAAAAATAATTAATTATAATTTTTAAAGTTCTAAAACTTTTCTCTAAATGTGATAAATGATATTAAGAAGAATAAAAAATCTAAAAAGTAATAATATTATATGGATTTATAAATATAGTTTTAGAATGTGAAATATATATATAATTTATAGATGTAAAATTATACCAAAATATAAAACATAAATTAATAATTATTTATATTCAATATATATATTTATATATAAACTAAATATTTATTAAATATAAATAAAAATTGAAGATTCAAAATATTTATATTTATATTTAAAACTAGCTATTATTTATATTTAAATATCTAATATAAACATAATAAATATTTATATTTAATTGTAAAATTATGTAATATATTATATATTTATGAATTTTATATATTTTTTAGTATCAAAATTCTTAGAATTATGATATTTTTAAGATTAAATTGGTATCATTATTATGATAATTATATTAATTTTTTTATAATATTATTATTTATTACGTCATCCTGTTCGACCCCGGTTCGACCGATCGAACCGATTGAATCGTGAACCTCTCATTTTTTCGATTCGTTGTCCGGTCCGATTTTCAAAACCTTGCTAATTAGTGTTTTGAATCCTTAGAAGGAGCTCAAATGGCAAAGTTAGTAATTAATGTAAATGTGAACACCAGATCAAGTCAGGGCATAGGCATCAAGCTTCCTAATCTTAAAACAAATAGCTATAATAAAATATAGTGAAGATGAGCTTAGAATTAGTCAAAATGATTGATCCTTTTTATAGAAGAAACATAAAATTGCCTGATCTAAATATTAAATGAAAAACTATGATTTGGTCCATTTTTTCATCAAAAATATTCTACAGGGTCAAAAAGAGTTTAGTTTACATTGACATGACATGGAATTAGTCCATAATAAATTATTTTAAAATTAGGGGTTATTTTGCAAAAGACTTCTATATATTTGTTTGGTTTGTCAAGTTTATATGTTGATTTTATAAATAAAATTTTGCTAATGAGCCATTTGATTGAGTATAATTAAAGAAAAATAATATCGGGATATTATGATATATTTTATATCATGATGGAGCTATTTTTTTAAATATAGTATTCTTAATTTCATGTATTACATGTTATATCTCAATGCAACTAAACTATTGACAATTTAATTAATTTTTTACACAAAGACACCTAAAATATTTAATAACATAATTAAATTTTTAGACATTTGAAATTTTTTTTTTTATGATGATTATATATGGCTTGTAAACCTCAAATAGTTTAGCTATATAATCTAACCCAGAAACCTGAAAATGACCCACCAAAAACCTTTTTTTCTCACGTCTGACCGCGCCTGCCCGCATCGCATCGAGTCTCTTCGCTTTCGCGCCTGCCTGCAGCCTGCCACTTGTCGTCGGCTATCGCGCCGTTGCCGTGCCGCGGTGAGATTTGGCTAAATAAGCGCGCGAACAAAGGGTTGGTGGTGGATTTTAGCTGAATAGGCGCACAAACGGAGGGTCGGCAACGAGTTTTGGCTAAATAAGTGCGCAAACGAAAGGTCGACGACGGGATTTGGTTGAACAAGTGTGCAAAAGGAGGGCTGGCAGCATACTAACGGGTCAGGTCGGGTTTAGGCCCGAAAACTGACCAGTTTGCAAAAATTGGTCTGGTTTGAGTTGTACCGGTTAGTGCTAGGACAGTTTTAGATTCGATCCAAACCCGACCTAGGACCCAATTTTGACAACCCTAATCATGAACATTCAAATCACAAGGTTCAAAAAGAAAAAAAAAACATTTTTTTTGTTATTTCAAATTCATCAAAACTATATTTCATATATTTCTTATTTAATATAAAACAACTAATGAAATTAAAATACACAACAATAAAATTCCTTATGCTATTAATACAGGTGATGGATCAAATAGGTCCTAAATATCTTCTCATTTTTCAGCTCCACACTTAAATTTTTATGACATATTTCATTCAATCAAATCATAATAATATCTTGACATGAAATTTTCCATTTGAAGCAATCTGACTCTTTCCAAAATGGTAAGACTCATAACAAACAACAGAGGCAAATGTAATTATGAGAGAATCCTTTATATGTTCCCCATAAACGGCATAGCAATATCTCATGATCTGAATTTATTCTCAGAGCTATCAAACATAATTTAAGAAGAAACAAAGCAAAAAAATGTATGGAATCATTAAAATCAGGACTCTCTTCAGATTCTCTCATATCACCACTGCCTTGCACTCGTGATATAATATCATCAATATCCAATTAAAATAATTTTTCCATTTATTTATTAAAATATAAGTTAAACAACATAAAAATATTAATAAAAAAAATAAAAGATCTCACACGGCCTCTTATACTTTCTTGTAGTAACTGATTATTTATCGTGAATAAGACTTCGTTTGGGATAGTTTCTTATTGCTTCTTAAAGTAATTTTTTAGTATAAAAATTTTATTTGTTGTACTAGAAAGTTGTTTTAAGAAGCAATAAGAAAGCCGTAGCTTCGTTTCGGACGGCTTTTTTGTTGCTTTTTAAATCAATTTTCCAGTATAAAAATTAAAATATTTATATTAGAAAGCCCGCTTTAAGAAACACCAAAAAAGTCCACCCAAGCAAAGCCTAAATCAATCTGATCAATCATCATTGTCATTTCGAATATAATCTGTTGTCATGATATCCATTTGATTGATATACGAATCAACAATATCATTTGCATATTACTAACATTTAGTAGACAACACAACTCTCCTTGGCCTATTGGTTGAGAGCTTAAGCTTCCAACTAAGAGGTTCAGGGTTCAAGTCTTTGTGTATGCGTTGTGTGTGTGAGTTTGCCTTAAATGGCCTAAATGTCCCAAAAAAAAATCTTTTAGTAGACATAAGACTCTGAGTCATATGATTGACTTATGCCAGGATAAAAATTTGATATGCATAAATTTAAATTCACAGTTATGCATTTTCTTTTTTTAGGTAGCAAATTCTCACTTTACTTTGAGGGGGTTGTTTGGGAGAAATTTTGTGCGGATCAACCAGAATGCGCCACGTCAGTGGTATCGAGCAGTATCGAGTCGCGGTACCCAGCAGTACTGAACCGAGGTACTGAGCAAAGGGGTGACGTGACACATTCTGATTGGTCTCCAAATGATATTCGACGTCCACACATAATAATTAATCGTTGTGTTTGGTGCATGGGTGTTAGCTTTTGGCTGTCTTGTAGTTTTGCAGATATATCCCTATTTCTCATATGGCATTCCTCTATTGTGATCCAACAATAGTATCTTGGGTAATCCTTTATTGATCGTTTTGAAGGCTCGTGATGTGAATTTTTGGTTGCTCCTAATGGAGTTTTTGGGTTGAGGCTCTTTGATTGTCTTTTATTTTATTTCGCTCTTTGCTTGTCTTTGCCCTAAACCCTAAACATAAACAACTAAAAATAAAAATTACGCTCATTAGAGGGAGAGATTATTATGTGCGGAATCCGAACGTGTTCGAAGGCGGATCCGGACACGCCACGTCACCAGATGCACTGGGCCCTGGTGATGTGGCATGCCCGGATTCGCCTCCGAATATGTTCAGATTCCGCACAGAATAATTTTCCATTAGAGGAGTAGACTTTCGGCTACATAGACCAAAACTTTTTAAATTGATTTTGGGGAGATTAGATCTAATGATATAACTAGCCATATAGCCATCTTAATTGTGCTGTTGATGGAAACAATAATAGCCAGAAGAAGACAAAAATGATCTTCTTTTGTGGATCTGGCAAATCTTGGCCAGCCCTCGTGCATTAGATTGCTATCAGATGGAGATCTAGCAGGAAAATCAAAGGGACTCTTGATACGAGGAAGGACGAGACTGTGCTGCTATTTGATTTTATTAAAAAGGACAGGTAGGGCTTCCAAATTCCACTATATATCAAGTCTCACATGGTGGTGAAACAAGGGAATGGGAGATTTGACATCTCTATCATATCCTCTGAAATGTTTGTTTGAATTCTACCCTTGTTTTAGTTTCTCTTATTATAGTGGCTATGAGTGGTGGTGTTGGTAAATGATTCGACATGATAATTTGAAATAGATACGACTCAAAAAAGTTTGGATTTGAGTTATTATGATTATATTTTGAGTCAGATTTGGATCTGAAATTTGACCTCATGAAAATAGGGGTTAGACATGAATTGATTCGTAAATTTGAAATTGATTTATGATTAATCTGAAATATTAGGGATTGTTAATTCCGCATTTTAACAAATTTGACTTGAGGGTTTGGGAATAAGAGCAAGCTACGAAACAAAAATTTAAAAAGATTGTAGCAAATAAGAATACCATAATTTAATGTGGAAAGACCAGAAACTAGGAAAGAACTATGGAGCTACACTGCACCAACTAATCCACTATGAAAAATTTGAGAATTTTTTTGGATATTTTCTCTCTCACTGTCTACTCGTCTCACTTCACTTCATACTTCATTCTCAACTTAGAGTTAACAAAGAGACACATATACAGCACCAAGTATATATTCATGAGCAAGGACCTCAAACATAAGTGGGAAGAGTGTTGACCCCCTACCACTCCCGTCAAGATTGAGTGATGGTATTGTTGTCTTAGACAAAAGTACAGCATTATTGATCGTTACAATTAGATTCTACACAAAACTAACATGAGAGTGAGATAAGGGATTGACCACATTGTGAGATTTGGCATGTCTATCATATTTCTTATTAAAAAAAAATTGTACTTCTTGAGGGAGCCCTCTGGTTGGGGAATTTGTCTTCTATTATAGTGATTGTGTAGTAATGTCAAAAAATAATCTGACATGATAATTTGGTATAGATTTGATTTAGAAAATTTGGATATGAGTTTATCCTATGGATTTGAAATCTTAATTAAATAGAGTTTCTTTAGGTTCGAGTTAATTCGTAAACTTGATATTGACTTATAAATAAAACTTAATTTTTTTTTCATTTTACTCGAGAAAAATAATTTTTGACAAAGGAAAGTAAAACTTATTAGAGCAAAAAGTTTATTTTCTTGATAAAATATAATTTTTATGAATAAAATAAAATATATAATATAATATTTTATCTAAATTAAGGCCTCATTTGGGTCGGCTTTCTTACTTCTTTGTAAATCAACTTTTTAATACAAAAATTTTATGTACAAAAATTATTTCCGCAATTAAGTGTGTTTGTCCCGGAAAAATTTTGGTACGGGTGACCTTCTGGGAAGTTACACTAATAGGAAAAAATGGTGAGGCCCTTAGGCCAAAGTGGACAAGATCTTGATAATTAAAAATTTGAGTTATTATAATATCACTCTCAGATACTTTTTAGGGTGGCTCATATATTTATAAGCCTTAATGATCCATGTGTGTAAATAGGTGGTGGTCATTCATCCAAAAATTTTGGGTGGGATGAGATCCACTCCAAAAACTATGGGTACTCAACAATGTTGAAGGGATTCATTGGTTAAAAAAGTTCAAGAGAATATTCAAAGCCCATTCAAACATCTCTTTAAATAACATATATATATTTCACCAAGAATGTCTTAGTCCTAGCTTTCAAGTTCCCTAAAGGTGAGCTTGAAATAATTTCTCTACTTAGGTACCACACTCAATGATATTAACACATTTAGTTATTCACTTAGAGATTCTCATTTATTCAAAATAAGGCCTATATATCCATAAATCATTATAAAGAAAAAATATTTCTAAATAATTTAGGAGAACATGGCATTGGTGTCTCAAACATTTTTCTTTCATGTATATTACAATCATAAAAATTTAGCAACAATGTCTAATATACCAAATATTTTTTCTTATAAATAGAAAAGGAAAACAAATGTGTTTTAAATTCTAGAGGAGCCTCCATGGTATTGACATTATTGTCATCTACTAACATGGAATGCTTTCATGGGGAGTTCACTTGCACCTAATTTTGATCAAAGCCTCTTATTTTTACTTTCTATAATTCATAAAGAATGATTGAATTGGTCATATAATTTTTTATGAATGATCAAAATAATTTCCGACTATTTAAAAGTATCAATTTGATCATTCAACTTTTTAAATAAGGATTAAATGAGCCCTTTGGTAGGATCATTTAGATCCTTATTTAAAAAATCAAGAAATAAAAATGGGATCTTTAAATAGTCAGGGACCATTATTTTGGCTATTCATAAAAAGTTAGGGGATCATATTAATCATTATCTTGTATAATTTTCCAAAGTCCTCTAAATAGTGCATTAAAGAAATAGAATTATAAAGTGTAAAAAGATTATTAAAAGATGGTCAAGCCTCCTTAGCAACTAATGGTGCTTTTTGTTATATTAATTAAATAAATTTGTGACTTTAGCCTGAACATCAAAATTTTAATATTTTTTATGTTGGCTTATGAAAATTTTATATTATAGAAAATCTAATTTTTGGTATGATCTAATTGAAAAAATCATCATATTTAGACACTATTTTTCAATGTTATTGTTGAAGTCAACAATAAGTTCCTAAGACTTTGTATTTCTTTTTATCAGGTTTGGCCAAAAGAAGAAGAAGAAGAATAGATTATCATGTTTGTTTGTTTTAACTTTGGCCTGCTTAAATACCTCAAATGATAAAGTATTGTGCAATGAAAATGTCAGAGTTTCACTTCTAAAAATTTAGTAGATACAGTCCATACGAAGGCCTGGAATTTTTTTAAATAATCATTAAAAAGAAAATTTTGGAATTACTAAAAAAAAATTTGTATCAATTTGGCATGAATTTGGTATACCCCAATATGGGGGTAGAAACAACTTACCAAGATCAACCAAGTTCACATCATAGGAGTTAGCATAAGAGATGCACTCATCCAAGACACGCCCCACTTAGAGGAGGAACCACTCTAGTAAGATTCAATGCGTGCATGCACTTGCCCTATTGGAGCTTTTTGTAGAGAAAATCAAACAAGAAAGCATGCACCCTGGACAAGTTTGATTGAGGGAGAAATCCCTTTTAGTAAGTCTCAACCCAAGGAGGTACTCGTCTTATGACAACATAGCCAAAAGGAAGATTTTCCCTAGTCAAGGAAACAAATCCCTCTCTAATCGCCCCTTATCCAAAGTTCAGAAGATGCATATCTATCAACCCACCAAAATTTCCTCATAAATCACACTATTCCCGAGCTTAAAAAAACTCCCTCAAGTCACTCACAAAATAAGCAGTCGCCAAGCTGTGGACATAGGAATTCTTCGGAGAAGTACAAGCAACGTCATAAACGATTGTTTATGTATAGCCATCGAGTCATGTACGTCCATGTGTCAATGTGTTTATAATAGCTAAATAATGTATTCTTTATTACTTTTGCTATAGCTTAAAAACTTAACTATCGAGGTATTGTCAACTTTTGCCTAATGGCCTCATAATTTTATCTAATTGGTCTAACTTTCAGGAGGTCATTCATCCAAAGATTACTCTCACTCAAGCATGCTTAGCTTTAGGGTTTCTTGATTAATTTCAAACTATTACACTAAAAGGTGTCTCGATATTTAAAAGATTAGCTTTTTTACTTAAATGATTTTACAATCTCTCCCACTTACGTAACTAATATTCTAGTCAATATCCTTATCCAGAATCATACATATGGTAAATAGGATTCTAGATATGGCCCTAACAAGTTCAAGTGGTGACTCTCGCAATGTAGCACTTTCTCTCATATAGAGTTCAAGAGGTGACCCATATGATGTAACACTTTATTTTGTATGACATTAAGTTCTCATCTTATGGTTGTTATATTACTCTAATATCATTTTACAATAATCCAAACTCTTAACTATCAAAGTAAGATCCATTTTGGGCTAATGTCATAACAATTTTATTAATTGTTGTAACTTTCTAAAAGGTCGCCCATACCAAAATTTCTCCCACTCGAGCACACTTACCCTATAGTTTTTAATGAAATATTAACCATTACACCAAAAGACACCTTGATGTTTAAGAGTTTAGTTGTTTTTACTTAAGGGGTTTTACAACTTCTTTAAATGTACGTAGTATCTATGGTAACATTTTCAACTTTATAAATAAAGGATTGAAGTACATTTATTTAACTATTTATACCATCTTCACTATTCACAAAGATTTGTGGATTCTAGACATCTTATTACTAGTTCACCCATTCATTCTCCTTTACTTTGCTTAGCTAGACCCATCAGTAAGGTGCAAGTGTCACCCATGAACATATATGTATTCAAAAAATATAATTTTTCCAAAAAAAAAAAAAAAATAATGTTTGTTTAAGTTTGTATTTATCTTTTTTCTTTAATTTTTAACTTTTAAAATCAAGTTATTTAAACAATACTAAATAAATTTAACATATTTTGATTGCTTTTAAAAATAGTTATTGTTGCAGGATAGAATATACGCGGTGATAGAGTTATAGTTCTATGTCCTAGCGTTATACGGACATCCAACTAACTTACAGACAACACAAGAATTTTTATGTGAAAAACTTTGTAAGGGGGAAAACCACAGGGCCTAACCCAGTTAAAAATGATTTCACTAGAATTTGAGTTGAGTACAGTAGGCTGACTCATCCTTGAGGGTGATTAAATTACAAATGTCAATCGTATGGTTGTAGTCTTGTGACAAATGGGGATGAAAGTACGACATCAATTGGTGGTCCAGTGGAAGTCCAGTCGTCAGTTGGTGGTCCAAGGAAGTCTCGATGTCAATCGATGATCTGGTGGAAGCCTGGCATAAGGCGGTGGTCCGGCGGAAGTCTAGGTGACATTTAGTGGTATGGCAGAACTCTGGTGTCTGGTGATGGCTCGGTGGTGCTCAGGTAATACTCTAAGCGTCAGGTGCTGGTCCGACAGAACTCCGGCATCAGGTGGTGGTCAGACATAACTCCAACACTAGGTGGTGGTCTGGCAGAACTCCAACGTCAGGTGGTGGTCTAGTGTAACTCCAACGTCAGGTGGTGGTCCGGCGAAACTTCAGCGTCATGCAGTGGTCCGACATACATGAACTTTGGCGTCCGGCAATGGTCCGACAAAACTGAACTCCGGTGTCAAGCGGTGGTCCGACGGAATTCCGAATAGTGGTCGAGGAGGAGCAAGGGGGCAAGAGCAATCTCTTATCTCTCTCTTGTTTCCTTTGGCTTTTGGGGTCCATTTCAAGAGAAAGGAGGGGTCTACTTATAGATTTCTTAGAGTGGCATGACTCATAAATATGAGGAAGATCAAAGGTAAAAGGGGAGTGGTTTGGATAGATGACCAATATTGAATCACTTGATCGTAGACGATTTACTCGGCATTTGAATGACTTGATGATATCAGAATTTGGTGACCTTGGGCTCGTTGGATTTGTCTCGTCGAGCATCTTAATTTGACTATAAGTATGCCATTATTGAAAATAGTTTGGTAATTCAAATTGTTGTTTGAACCTTCCAACAATGCTTTGAGTCCTTGATTTGGACCCATTTGGACTCGGATTGAGTCGATTTTGGTGTCGTTGGGTTTGTAATTCTGAGATGCTATATAAGTTTGTCTATAAGTTTGCTGAAATTGGAGTTCAGATTATCCCAATTTTAATTTTTGAGGTTTCCAACTTGATATTGCCTCAAGATTCATACTCAATCCAAATAATTTTTTGATGATGTATTAACTACCACAATCGATAATTGTCATCACTATCACTAGCCACCACCAAAAATCATCTTCGTCATCACTGCAGGTAAACACCATCAACAAATACCACCGCCGTTAAGACCTTAATAGCGAAAGTTGCTGCCTCGTCGATAATCACAGCCACCACAACTTAAATAATTTTTAAGCTACAAATATATTTTATTGTTTGTCAAAACACATAAAGTAAACTTAAATTTAAAGAAAAAATAAAATAAAGTTAAGTGAAACAATGGCTTTTTTTTTCAAAATTATATTTGTAAGTGATTTATCGTAAAATCTTTTTTAAGCACTATGTGAAGTCCCCCTCTATTGTATCATGGCTAGTTGATAGTATATTTTTTTACGACATTGAACAAATTTAATCACAAACACTAGTAAACGCTCACATATATTATTAGGCCTCGAATAGAAGAATTTGGAGCTGAGTACCCAAGTACTTGATCAAACAAGCTACCTTGTTTTTTGTTCTTTTCGATAAATATATCACTGCCTTTTAAGATTATTAGGGTTTAGCTCACATCCCATATCTATTTCATTTGATTAATTATACATTATATAATAATTTTATTAAATCTATATAAATCTTGGTCTCAATTAGAATGATTTTGAGCGGGAGAAAGATCCTCTTTCTATCCATTTGCAACTTTATTTATGTTTTATGTTTTTATTCATAGGTATTATTTACCTAATTTTACATTCCTAATGTGTTTAATATTTTTTTGCATAAAAAATGCATACAATGAGGCCTATGCATTAATTAAAAAGAAGGTTCCAAGTCCTTAGTGAATCAACAGCTCTCTAAAAATACAACATTTGAAGCAAAACCTACGAGCCGTCGATCCTATCTATTACAAGAGACGACAAAAGCAAAATAAAACCTAACAAAGAACGTAAACACCACCAAAAAGGAATAAGGGCCAAGATTGAACAACGGTCAAGGAGCAACCTAAAGAAAGCAGCCACCCGATCAAGACCATCAAAGCAGCCACCCAATCAAGATAACCATGCAAACAGCCAAGGTTCCATGCTAAGAAACATACCATTATGTATGAACCTATAAAAAAGAGAACCACAACTTTCCAGAAGAAGGTTTTAAAAATAGAGCAAAGCAAAAGGGAAACCAACCACATAAAGTAGAGGAATTATTGTGTACGCATTCCGAACGTGTTTGGATGTGCGTACACACTGTTTATTTTGTTGTGTATTTTTCGATACATAATTTTTCCTACGTATTTTTTGCGTATTTTTGTGTATTTAGTGAGTATTATTTATTTGCTACTTATTTTGCCACGAAAAAATTATGTATCAAAAAATACGCAACAAAATAAGCAGTGTGTACGCACATCCGAACACGTTCGGATTGCGTACACAGTAATTTCTCCATAAAGTAACCCCCAAGCCAATCACCAAAATCACAATAAGTCTACCTAGCAAGACCGGCCAAACTACAGAGAGCCCACAACCAAAGATAAAGACCAAAACCCAAGCCAAAAGAAAAAATAAAAATAAATGTCTTATAGACTTCCTTGTACGATGTTTTCCTCCACCCTAGCTAAAAGCTCTTTCAACAATACGATCCACATTGAATTTGCACATAGCCTGAGTATCCTCATCAGGACTAAAAAACACTTCCTCAACACCTCTGCAGGGTGAGGAGAGAGACTCCTCAAGCTAGTAATTTTGATCAGAAGTAATGGCCAATTGAACTTTCAAAGCGTCATTTGAAATAAATGAAACAGGGACATCAAAAAAATTGCTTGTATGAAGGTTCCAACAATGTGACAGGAGAATCCACTGAATTGGCTGCCATACGAGATGAATTAGATGTATTCCTTACCGTAATAGGCACACCACCACCAACCAAAGGGCTCAAAACTTCAAAGCCCCCATCAGTAGTATCCACATGAACATTAGGAGAAAGAGTAGGACTAGCAACATAATTATCCATACAATTAATAGTTTCCCTAGGTACATTAACTCCGCTAGAAGTAGGCAAAGGAGGAAACTCCTCAACAAAAAAAAAATTCAGTCTGGGAAGAGGTAAGCAATTATTGGTAACCTTGATCGCATTATCACATGCGATATTATCACCTGAAAGCAAAACATCAATTGAAGGAGCAGGTATATCCTCAGCACAGACAGGGACACCCACAAACAAAACAATATTGAACTTGATGGCATCGACCACCAAACCAGTGAAATTTCTAGTTTCAGCAATAATCGAACTAAGCTCCACCACATTAGCATTAAAAACACCACAATCATCATGAACCGCATCAATATTATCACTAGGATGAATAGCATAATTTTCTAAATTATTTAAAACAACATTAACATTTTCCTCACAGCTATTTTTAACATTAGTATGCATAGAGCCATTAGGACCAATATGCAGGGGAAGTGATTGAAGGGGTCGGCATTCACCTTTAGCATGCCCAATATGTTGACAGGACCCACAAAAAGGAGGAAAAACTTCCATAGCCACCTGCTGGATATATCCTGTTGCGTATATGATTTCAAGAAATAGAATTTTGATGATAGCAAACACATTTGTTTCTCTACGACTGTCTTGACTACTAACATTTCAGGTCCACAAGATCAAGACTGCAAATTGAACCAGCTCAAGATTGGGTAGACTAGGTCTTAGTTAGTTTGTATTTTTTTCCTTTTTCTTGAGTCTATTGTAACAGATGTGGTTCCTGATGCTAAGTAACCTTGCACACACACACTTTGGGAGAATTTCTAACTGTTTCATAAAGTTTACTATTTTTAGTAACATCGTCCGGGACGATCCATAAACCTTCCTGGACAATCTGTTCAAAAATAGAAACTCTAATTAGGGCATCCTAGTTAAGGCAGCCGTCATTAAGCACATCATCCTGGATGATATTCATATTGGTCTGGATGATAGGCTCAAATCAGAAAGAATCAGCCACCATATCTATTTAGGTATTCTTTATTTTTGGATATCATCATGGATAATGCAGCACAATTATGCCTAAATTAATATGATAATTAAGGAAAACAATTAAGGCTTGATTGATATGATCATATCATCCTGGACGATAGCAGGATCATTTAGGATGATTAATTCAAAAATCTCAGTTGTTCTTGGATGATCACATATCAGATAGCGTCTATTCAAGGCGATGTTCTGGATGATTTTCACGGATTTGAACTAATCGTCCGGGATGATCATGATATTAGCCTAGATGATCAAGCTACTTTTCAATCGTCCAGACATCCATTCAGAGCGATGGTCTGGCTGATATTTTGTGATTTAAACTAATCGTATATGACGATATTTAATTGACCTAGACGATATATGAACAAAAAACCTTTTGATGGTCCCAAATCGTCCTAACTGATTGAGCCTAATTTTCTCTAATCGTACATGATGATATTCATATCATCCTAGATGATAAAGTTGGCAAGTTGCAATTAATGAGCTATTCTGAAGCTCTTCTATTTAAGAGGACTTGTTCTACCCTTTAGACATCTTTTGCTGTTGTCTTGACCTGAGAGAGCCTAGAGGAGAGAGAGAGAGAGAGAGAGAGAGAGAGAGAGGGAGAGAGAGAGAGGGAGAAGATCTTGTGAGGGGGAGTTTGTGAGGGATTTCACAAGGGTTGCTCCAAGAAAGGATCCAAGTCTTCTTCTCTAATCGTTATCCCTTGTTTTTGGAGGTTCAAGAGAGGATCACTTCAGCAATCGATCAAGGTTCTCTATCTGCTTCAGGAGGAAGCAAAAGAAGTTGGGTTCTCTGCCTCACCGGCGTCGATAGAAAGGAGTTTTGTAAAGGCTTCTTTGCCTTGCTATGGGAGAAAAAGGAGAGTTACTGAGTTTTAGTGCAATACTCGGAGGGTGCATTCGGGGAGTGGACTTAGGTCGAGTTAACCAAACCACTATAAATCTCTGTGTTCTTTACTATTGTTTCTTCCGCATTTAATTTCTGCATTTTGATTATTGTTGTGGTCAATTTTGGTTTAAGTTTATATTTTGTTTGAAAGATTTTTAAAATTTCAATTCACCCCCCCCCCCCCTCTTGGTTAGTACCAGGCTAGTTCATAAGGACTTAACATCCCTAACGAACTTTCATATCCAAATTTCTTAGGACCTAACCACAATTTATCAAGGAAAATTTTTGTTATATTCATCTCAACTAGGACATGAGCAACAGAAGGGAGAGAGCCGATCGAGGTGGCTTTATCAACCTTTAACGGATGACCAAAATTTGAATCCAAACCATGAAGAATGCAGGGGAGAAAAGGTGTGGTCGAAGATTAGGGAAAGAAATTCAAATAGGGATCACCAGATATTCCACTCCATTGTCAACAAACGGCGACCATTTGGTCAATTTCATATAGTAATTATTAACTAGGTAAGATCTATGACAAAAAAACATACTATAATCAAGATCATTAACCATTCAAAGTAACATATACATTGCCATTCAACTTAAGGTTAAAGAAGAACCTACGTATAGCTTCAAGAGAAGGTCTTCTAGAAGGTAAAAAGCAAACTAACACATACTATAATGGACCTACTAGTGTAAGAAATCCCTCTTTTGAGATCCACAATGAGGGCTAATCATGAAACGAAGAAGTTTTTAACTCAGGAAATACCAGAAAGTGCATCGAAAAACAAAATAGTTTTTGTCTGACCATCAAGAAACCCTGGATCGACAAGGCGATTCACCGTCATTCCAGCCTATAAGGCCGGAGGTGGACTAATCGCAAAGAAACAAAACCAGAAAGGAGCGAAGAAGCAAACAAAGAAAAGCTTCCCTGAGATTGGCTCCGACGAAAAAGTGAAGAAGGGCGCCAGTGCCACGGAGAGGAGTCGAGGAAAACCCTAACAGAGATGATAGTGCTAAATGTGTTTGATTTGGTGTGAAGTTTGATGTAGGTTAGGTTTGTTTGGAGGAAGGATATCTATAATTTTTCTCCTTAGATTTTATTTTTAGGGAAATCTCTGCAATAAAAAAGGAAATAAAAAATAAAAATAAATTAAAGAAGAAATATTTTAAAATTTAACTATACCTTACAAAGAACTAGCTTAGCTTTGGTCCATTATCACAACCTTTGGAAAGTTTTTTTTTTTTTTTTTTTTGGATCAATTTAGATTGTTTTAGAATTATTTTTCTGGTTTTATGTTTCTAAAGAATCTCCTAAATGTTTCTAAAGAATCTCCTAAATGTAATTGATGTTGAAGAACTTCAAATCATTCTGGATACACTAATCAATCTGTATTATTTATTATGGTGTGTATGCTAAACAAAAAAAGTATATTAAAATTTCACTCATTAGTATTTAAATTAGTACATTCTATTAATGAAAGAAGTAACTCTTTCATCCTAAGACGTGTCTCACAACTATTTTTATATATTTTTAACAATACTATTCGATGGCCTAATGATCTAAAAATTAAAATTAATATTTCCTTACAACCATTAATAAATGTGTTAAAAATTTTATGAAATGAGAAGGTAGTGACATAATATACTAAAAAAGATAGAATTTTATAATGAGAGTAGCACTAATGTGGACAATTAGAGGCTTTCCTACTTATAGTATGTTATCTAGATGTAATGCTACAAAACAAATTAGCATGTCCTTAGTGCATGGAGTTATCAAAAGCTTTTACTTTAAAAGTAGAGAGAAAAATATTTATTTTGATATTCTAGATAAGTTTTGTCAAATTTATCATGTTTTCATGCATTTTACTGAAAAAAAATAAAAATAATCACATTTTCCTCTGAAACTAACTATTGATCAAATTTGACAATGATATAGAGTATCCAAAAAAGTATTGAATTTCTACTTTTGGTTGAATCTGACTAGATCAAGCAAAGTACATTCTATAAGTTACCTCCTTATTGGATAACAAATTTGATACATCATAATCTAGAAGCCATGTTTATTGAAATTGATAATAATAATATTCTTAATATTAAAATATATATTAAAGGCAAATCAAAAGATAATTTAAACTTGGAATTACAAGAATCATCTACAAATATAGTGGTTTGGTGGGGATTTTAAGGTAATGTGACTAACTTTCTAAGTGTATTCCTAGTTCTAATGTCGGTAATAGGATATCCTATTATTTGGCCTTTAGAGTGATTGAATGCATAGTTACAATATAGGGATAATATTTTCAGTTCCTTATCAACTAGGTTCAATTTTTTGAGGTTGGATAACTCCTTGTTCTCTAATTCTACTACTTTAGGCTAGTTAAAGATATTAGATTCATTAAACGTGGCATATGTAGATTCTTTAAGTTATTGAATCTTTTTATTGAACATCGTATATGACGTTTCAACTTATGAATATCCTAAAAAAAAAGCCTCATCTAATTTGGTATCATACTTACCTATGCTTGACTTTCCATTGTTTAATACAAGTGTCATATTCTTTTTTTCTACCACTCCATTTTGTTAAAGTATTGTATGTGCAAAGAAATTATGATAATATTTTTAAGAGATAATAAGGATGATTTGACCAATTTTTCAAATTAATAAGCATCATATACTTGACTTTTATTAAACTTTTACTTAGACATCTCTCTTGATATATCTAAGTGAGTGTTATTCTTATATGTACTCATACTGACTTGACATAGTCTCCTATGTCACAACCAAGACTGATCTAGGATTGTTTTTAAATGATGGATATCCTTAGACTCACTTATGTTGTCAACATCAAACATATAAATGTTATTCATTCTAAAAACTTCTAATACAATTTTCCCATTCAAATTAATAGGCATGTAATTAAGAGAAATTTTAATTCAAACCCTTTATTACATGGCTGATTGATATATAATAAATTTTATTTTAGATCATCAACTATGAGGACCTTTTCAATAGAAAATAATTCAATATTATTGATCTTATCAATTCCAATCACATTCCTTGTCATGTTGCCTCCAAGAGTTACTTTTCCATTCCTCTTAGGCTTGAGTGCTTTGAATTTTGATCTATTTTTAGTTAGGTCTTTTGAGCATCCGTTGTCCAGGTATACCTTCACCTGTCATATGATAGAGGTATACTTACATAAATATACTATGTGAGATGATCTTAGGAACCCATACCATTTATGCACAAAATTAAATAATTTAAAATTAAGAATAAAATAAATAAATAAATACTAAATTAAGTGGCTGTCATAACCCAACTCAACCAATACAGGTCCACATAGTTTAGATCACATTTTTTGGACACAGACAGAATCTCAAAGTATTCTGGACCATTATGACTCTCTTTTTATTTTTGCTTATAGCACCATAACATATTAAATATCCATGTCTCAAATAGAATCTCAACGGATTCTAGCCCCTTATAACTCATAGAAATTTTTTGACACAAATAGAATCTCAAAGGATTCTGACCCCTTATGGCTCCCAACAGATATAATTTAATCACATATGCACATATATCATCAAATTATAACAATTAAAGAGTAATTGAGCATGTATCAAAATTTTAGTGTTGTATAACGGTATACAAGAGAAAATTCAACTAGATAAAAATGCATAATTTTAAAAAATTATCAAATTGAAAGGGATTATCTAAAATAATGTTTTAAGACTTTTATTGTACTACAACACTATTTTTCAACATCCCTATAATTTTTTATTCAATAAAACCCCGCAAATTTCAAAACCCGGTGAAATTTTTTTAAAAAATATTCAAAATGTGCATAATCCTAATCTCAATAACATATAAAACGTTACGCTGTGAAAATTTTACCGGTGCAAAGTTATCACCATTTTTCGCTAATGGTTCCAAATTTTAAATTGAAATATTCGCAAAAACTTGTACATTTTTGAAGTTTGAGATGGGCATAATGTGTCTTACCTCGAGACGAACAACTTTTCCAACTACGTCGACAGACAAAAACGGCTCGAAGTCACCCAAAATATGGATTTCCTCCTTTCTCTCTCATCTTTTCTCTAAATTTCCCTAAGCCTACTCTCTTTTTTGGGAAAAAAAAACCGAAAAAGCAAAGTTTTATAATAATATAAATTAGTGGAATGAGATTTATTATAATTATTTAATAATAAAATATTAATTTTATTCAAATTCTTTTATATTTTTTCATCCAAAAATTTAAAAATTATAGAAAAATACTCATAAATTAGCTAATTTTATTTAGAACATTCAGGTGAAATCAGTTTGTAAAACGGATACCTGACGGTGCCCAAAATCCCACTTGTATTAATATATGTCGATTTATTAAGAAACTTCGACAGTGCCAAAAAATTATCAAAAAACAAGGAAAGCTAAAACACAATTTTATAAATATTATGGCGAAGACAGTTTGTGATTTGGAGTACTTCTCTAAATCAACCAAAAAAAGTCTTGAGAATTTATAGAGTTTCACAGCGACACTCTCATAACCTAGCATACACTAGATGCTGTATAGAATATTTCTTATTTCTTTTGTATTGAAATGTGTTAAACCATTAACAAAAAAACTTAAACCAAATTAAATGTAAAAATCACTTTGATTATCATATTTGTAATAATTAAACTCTAATTTAAAATTTAGTTATGACAAATCTAATCAAATATTTGATTTACAACATTGACCCCTCAATTAGGGCTGCAAGCAAACCAACACTACCAAAAAATAGGGTTTTCGCAGCATAAATTTTGACTTTTCCTGGCGGTTATAACCGCCACTAAATTATTTGCAGCGGTCATTAAACCGCTGCAAAACCGCCGTGTTTGCCTTCCGCTGCAAAGGCCTTCCGCAGCGGTTTTAAGACCGACGGGGTAGCTTTTCGTAATGCGTTTTTTTTGCAGCGGTTTAAACCGCCACTAATTCCCAGAACAATAGCGGTTTTAACCGCTGCAAAGGTAAGCAAAAATGGCTTAATCGAAGTTAAGCGGCGGTTTTCTGGGCCTTAGTGGCGGTTATAACTGCCACTAATGTCCAGAATTTTTTTTTTAAAATTTTGAAACTTTGCCGTTCACACCTGCAACAAATAACACAAATCATATATAACATAGGGATTTTTTCATGGCTTCAAATAGAAATTCATATACATAGATCCAAGGTTAGGTAGAATCATCAAATCCATTAGACTAGGAATTATTTGATGTAATTAAGTTTGATTCATGCTATATATATATATATATATATTTATCTCTCCATTAAAACAATTTCAAGTGTGTCAATATGAATCCCCTCTTTGAAATACAAAGTAGGTTAAACATCCAACCCTAAACAATCTAAAACATCGAAATATGGAATTAATCAATGCATGAGTCAATAATGCTTCAAGATCACCACTCGTTAGTAGGGATGCAAATGATTCAAGTCGAGCTCTAGTTAGGTCAAACTCAAGCTTGACTCGCAAGCCAAATGCCAAGCTCGAACTAGAGTCAAGCTCAAAAGGCAAGCTTGAGCTGAGCTCATGCCACTAAAAAGGTTAGGTAGAATCATCAAATCCATTAGACTAGTAATTCTTTGATGTAATTAAGTTTGATTCATGCTATATATATATATATATATATATCTCTCCATTAAAACAATTTCGTACACTTTGCACTAGGACTCTATTGGCCAACTTAAGTTGATAAGATGGAGAGAACTACAAATTGCTAGCTAACTTTAAATAGAACATCAATTTCATGCACTTTGCACTAGGACTCTATTGGCTACAAAAGTGATCTAGAAATTAAGCACCATTTACAAAAACTATTTAAGAACATAACTTTTCTACCATTATCAAACAAAATACAAAATGTTCTATACATAGTCGATGATTTATAACACAAGGAAATGAGCACAAAATAACAATATTACATTTCAAAATCAAAATAACAAAAGTTCGAAATTACATAAAATATCTACATCACCAAAAGCATCACATCTAATACCAGTGCTCATCAGCAGACTGTCAGGCATCAGATAAATTGTCATTTCCACCCTGAAAATAATATAAAGAGAATGAGATAATAATAATCAAGCAATTTATATTTAACTTAAAAAAAAAAATCATACCATTTCTGATCCTCCATGGGGTGGATGATTCCTTTGCGTTTCTTGCATAAACTGTCTCATCTCATCACGAAAAGAGGCAAATTCTCTCGCCTGATTATCACGAAATGATATGAACTCCTCTCTAAGACTAGCTATCTGTCCAAAACTGCTACCGCTACCACTACCTTCTTCATTTTTGCTTTGAGGAAAGAATCTAGTAGGCGTAACACCAAATCCCTGGGTACGAACTCTACCTGAATGTTCTGGTCCCATAACTATAGCAAAAACTCTCTCATTAGCTTCAATATTTCCTTCTTCAGGTGTAAGCCCTTCTTGGGCAAGAAGATTGCATGCTTGCGCCTACAGTTCAAAAACATATAGTTAAATATATTGAAGAATTAATTTATTAAAAAAAATTGTAATAATTATATAGATATACCCATCGCTGCATAGCGTCATCAGATGACCATGTCCCATCTTTATGCATCCTATTAATTTTCCATAATTGTAATCTGTCCGTAATTGACTACAAAAAATTATAATAACAATGTAAGTTTGAAAATAAATTATTTAGTAGTTATAAATAAATGTTTAATTTTATACCGTTTCCTTCTGTCTTCGAACTGAACTCACACGACCCATTGTGTGAGGACAAGTTTGTTTCTTGGCATTGGCAGAATTTTTTGCAGCCCTTTCCTGTAATACATGATAATGTTACATTTCAATACAACAACAACAATAACATCAAGCCTTTCTCCCACTACGTGGGGTCGGCTACATGAATTCTTTTTCGATAATGTTACATTTCAATGTAAAAAAAAAAAACTTAATCACAATATTTACCTGGTCCTCCGGCTTTGACCACTTGTTAACAAGTTGACACCACTGCAACTGATCTACTCCAGCTGGAACTGTCTCTAAAATTTCCTCAATTGGTCTACTGTCCCAATGCTCGGCCTTTAAGGTGGTTTTATGATTACGCCATTTAACACCAAGGGATTGAAGAATCCAATGGCGTATATGACCAGGAAACTCAAATTTAGACTGCAATTACAAATATGATATGGTTAATAATGTAAAACATAAAAAATTCAAATTTGCTATGAAATAAATATACCTCAACTTCAGCTAACATCTTTTTCTTATATGGCTCCATACCCTTATTTCTCCAATCAGGGAATGATATTGGAGCCAAAACAGGGTCTCTTGCAACAACACCAAGATATGTTCCTAGCAAAGTTGACTCAGGTATGTTACAAGGGATGTTGTTTTCATTAACTTCTATATGAATTCGTGTCCCTGGCGGCATATTCTGTATATCAGCACATGTTGTTCTCCCCCTACGCCTTGAAGGATTTCCTTGCTCATCTACATAATTCCACATAAATTAATAAGCATGATAGGTCCTTGCTCATCTACATAATTCATTTAAAATAAAATGATTGTTATAAAAAAAATCATACCGACGAGCCATATCCCCTCTTGTGTAGCTGGAGCTGCACCACCAAATGAATGTTGTGAAGCCTGTTGTGTCCCACTGTACTCAATCTCTTCTTGCGAATCTGGGTGTACTGAAGTAGAAGGTGTAATTGATTCAGTCTCCCTACTGGTTTCACCTCTACTTGATCCTCCTCTACTTGATCCACCTCTACAAACTACCTTCTTTGCTTGTCTGAAACGACTACCTCCTGCCATTTTCTGCAATGAAAAAAAATTAAAAGTTGTTTTTAGGAAACCAAAAGAGAGAATTAAGGTGAAGAAAACAAAGGTTTAAATATGATCATGTCGATAATATTCTGTGAGAAGATTGCAATAAAAAAAATGCTACAACCAAAAAGTAAAATTAATTTCTGATTTACAAGTAGCAGCTCAATCACAGATCTTTCGAGCAAAAATCAACAAATTTTCAATTCACCACAGTTTTTTACAATAAGGGTTATAGATGTCTGGTACAAGTGTTCTAGTCAAAGCTTGTTTTTTTTAATATAATTTTAATTCAGGGTTGGTGTAAAACTAAATGCAGTTTTTTACACTAATGCACTACGTCTCTATGAGTATAAAATTGATTAGTGAAAAAGTTCAATGAACCAAGATTAGTGAAAAATATCAGAACTTTTCTTTTTGTTATAACCGCTGCAAAATAGATAATTTTATTTTTAAATTTTCAGTTTTTGCAGCGGTTTTTAAAACCGCTGCGCGAAACCGCTGCGAAATAGCGCGTTTTTTGGTAGTGCAAGCGTTCGACAAGCTACTCGATGCTCGGTTCGATTAAAGCTCATTTGTGATCGTTTAACTAACTAAACAAACAAACTTGAACAACATTTTAAATGCTCGATCCTTAAATAAACAAGCTTGAACACTAATGTGTTTGGTTCATTTATGTTTGCGAACAACATCATTTGAAGTTCGTGAACAAGCTCAACATTAAGCTCGATTCGTGTTCGATTTTGAAATCATGAATAAGCTTTATAAAAATTATTAATATTTGATTATAGAATTAATAAATATAAATAATATAAATATTTTGTATTTATTATAATATAATGATAAAATTATTGTTAAATAATAAAATTTAAAGTAAATAATATTATATTATATATTAATTAAGTATTTTTATTAAATTTAAGTGAATGATAGGAATTAGCAATGTCCAAAAAAGAGGCGGGCTTATTTCGTTGTTGTTGGCTTGTTGCCTCATTATCTTATTTCCCAAGACATAAGCCCTAATTTTTCTTCCCAAACACGTGGGCTAACGAAGGCGAAAATATTTTTATTATAAATGTGTTTGTTCATAGATATGTTCATGAACGTGTTTGTTTGATAGTTAAAAAAAATTCGTTAAATATGTCCGCGAACATGCTCGATGTAATCGTTTGTTAGGAAGCTCGATAAAGCTCGTTTGTTAAGTTAATGAACATCTAAAAGTAGAGCTCGTTTATAGCTCGTTCATGTTTGTTTGTTTAAAGCTCGATAAACACTAAACAAATGAACATGAACTGAACATGAACCAAATATGAACACTCATTAATTTAAATGAACCAAACATGAACACATACAATAAAGCTCGAACAAAAATGAACCAAACTTGAACAACCTGATATTAAATGAACACAAACATGAGCACTCACATACTTGACTCAGCTCGATTCGTTTGCAGCCCTACCCTCAATTTATAATAGAAAATCAAAATATATAAGTGGAAACCTAACTTCTTTAGATGGAAATAATACTAATAATAAATAAAATATTATATTAACTAGAAGTATTTATACCTATTCATATTTGGGCTACTTTAATTCGATAGCCGAGTTATAAAATTTTAAATAATAAGTTTGGTATTTTTATAAATAAGGAAAAAATGTTATAGTTTTTTAAATAATAAGATTTTAATAATTGTACAATTCAATAAGCAAAAAATCTGTATTTTTGCCACGTTTTGGGTCGAAAGATGCAGAGCAATTTATAGTGTTTTAATTTTAATTCAGTTCTATATTTCATTCACAATAAAAATTAGGAAAAACAATTATTTTAAATTATTATGAGATTTTTTTAGTAGAGATAAATTATATTGCCTTTTATTTTAATAACAATAAATTATATCGAAAAATAGTACTGTTTTGACTGTTAAAGTTCCATTATGCAAAGCAATATTATTAGGTTTATACTGAAATTGTGCTAAATGCTTAGTGATGATTTCTCATATATATTTTTGATGAAAATATTGTGGGGGGTTTTATGGGCTATTTGCTTTTAAAGAATGTGCATAATTTGTGAATATAAATATAAAAAAATGGGGATTTGATTGTCCCAATAGGTAAAAAATAGGGCTGTAAATGAGGAGAGATTATTAGGTGTGGGGTCTGAATCGGAGCTGCGTCCGAATTCTATGAGTGTGCATAATAAAAGCACAATAAAAGCATAGCATGCTCAATAATTGTACTTTTAAAGCGCACGCTCATAAAATCCGGAAAAATCTGTTATCCGGACTCCGCACACAATAATCTCACATAAATGAGTGAGTAGAGTCACGTTCTTGTTTAATCAAGTCAAGCTCATTCATTTTATGCTATAAAAAAGCTCAAGAATGGCTCTTTTTGAAGCATTCTTTCTTATTTTGATTTCATACAAAAATAATTAATTAGACTATTATAAATGCCGATGAATTAATTAATATTAATAGCTCTAGCTATACAAGCTGATCAGCTAAGTTGAAACACACTGTATGAGCTCGGATTTAAATTCAAGTTTGCACTTGTAGCTCGACAAGTTTGTTGATGAGTCGAGTTCAAATTAGCTCACAAACCTATTTAATTCATTTACACCCTAACTAGAAATTTCATTCTCTATGAAAAAAAAAATTAAAATTATATAATTTTAAAAATTTCACCGTAAAGCAAATTCATAGAGATTAAAATATTATAATTTTTTTTAATGTAAAAAAAAAAGAATATAATTTATGTTAGAACATTTTAATTATATTAGATAAATTTGAAAAAAAATAATTTATTCTTAGATTAATATAACAGAAATTTTGAGATCACACAGCATTGAAGCAACTGAAAGATTAAACAAGAAATCAGCACAACAGAAATTCAATTTCCTTAAAAAAAAATATAGTAACGGTAAAATAAAAAGAAAAACTTCAAGAGCTAGCCACCAAGAAAGAATCGCAGATAAAAATGGCCGCCGGAGCAATCTTCTTCCTCCCCGCCCCTCCGCCTTCCCCCTCCTTGCACCTCCCAGACCTCCTATACTTTCCTCCACCACCGTTACCAAAACATCCCTTCTCATCAAGTCCATCTTCATCTTCACCCCCCAACTTCTCCTTCTCTTCTTCCCCTCCTCTTCCCTCCATCTTTTTCTCCGGCAGAATCCGAAGCCGGAGACGTCCACCAGACCTCTCAGATTCAACAGCAAAAGGCTTGAAAGGAATAAGCAGAAGCCTCCCTTTCTCCCTCTTTCTCCCGAGCCGCAGTCGCCCTTCACCGCTAAGCGTCGTCAGTGGAGGCGGAAACTCCGGCTGGGTAGCGCTTCTCGCCGTTGGGGTCTTCTTCTTCTTCCTCTTCTTCAAAGAACCTATTTCGAGTTCATAACCAGAGAACATTGCCCCAGTCTCGCACCCAAGAGTCTCAGTGCACATATCAAGATTGCTATTTGTACTAAGCGTTTGCTTCGCGTAGATCGCCGGAAGCGGAGGAGCAATATCTATTACTGGATTGTTGAGAAAATTGACAGATTTTAAGCCATGGAAGCTTGCTCTGTTTTCTTCAGAGCCTTGGTTCTCAGCGAAAACCCAAACAGGGCGAGACGATCTGTGGAGCTGCTGCGGCTTTATTATATCGTCTGGATTTGTTTGGGAATCTAGGCATGATTGAAGGCCATGGAAAACCGATAAGGATGACATGGACGGCATGGCTGGAAGCTTAATTAACGAGAAATAAGCTGAGTAAATACTAAGACTGCAGTCATAGAAATTCTATGAAGCCATTACCGTAGAGAGGAGAAGAAGAAAAAGAAGAACCCATTCGTTTATATAGTGGAAGGTGTGAGAAAAACAATGGCTCCTTGCTTGTGGAGAAAGAGTAGTTTCGATAAAAATAATGTTCTATAAAAATATAAAAAGTACAAATTTATTTTAAAATATTATTATTTTTAATCAGATTTGATATACTGATTCAAATTTAGCTGAACTATATAGGTGTTATAATTTTTTTTAAGATGTATTTAATTTATGATTAATAAATTATATATTGTTTTAATTTTAAAATAAATATGATGGGTAATAATTTTATTTTGATCAAAATTTTGAACTCAAATGTTTTAAAAAGAATGATTTAATGCATTTTTATGAACTGAACTTTTATTTTGATTTTTGCTTTATATTTTTTAATATAAAATTATATCAGGAGATATATTTTTTCCAGAATTTGTCACTGATTTATTCGTAAAGAATGTGGTTATTTAAGAAAATGAGAATAGTATAGTTACGAATCTTGAAGCAAAATCAAGTTGGAAGCTTCAATAATTAAAATTAATACCATCCGAACTCTGATTTCTGCAAACTTATATTCGAACTGAGCATCTCAAAAACACAAACCCAACGACACCAAAATTGACCAAATTCGATCCCAAATGAGTCTAAATCAAAGATTCGAAGCACTTTTGGAAGGATCAAACCACAATTTGAGTTATCAAACGGTCTCCAATCATGACATGCTTATAGTCGAATCGAGAGGCTCGACGAGACAAATCCAACGAGCCTAAGATCATCAAATTTTGATATCATGAAGATAGTCAAAGATCCATTGAACGGTACATGATCGCTAGAATCAAGATCGACCGTCCATCCGAACCACTCCCAATTTACTCTTGATCTTTCACTTATTTACAATCCATGCCACTCAAGAATTCTATAAATAGAACCACATTTTCTCTTGAAAAGGAGGGGGAATTGCCAAGAGAGATGAAGGAAGAGAGGATAGAGAAGGAAGAAAGCTCCATCTTCCTAACTCCTTGACCACCGCCGGAGTTCTGCCGCACCACCGCCAGGTTCTGTCAAACCACCACTAGACCATCCAAGGAAGTCGAAGTGCCACCCGGAGTGCCACTATCGAAAGACTTCCTGATATTGGAGTGTTGCATGACCACCACCTGAGACTCGAATTTCTACTGGACCACCACCTGACACCATGAATTCTACCAGAGTATCATCCTACTACTGCGGTCTTTCTGACCACAGTCTCCTGCCAACTATGGTCTTTCCAACCCCAGTCTATTGCAGACTACAGTCATTCCGACCTTCCTCGCCAAACAATGATCTTTCTGACCCCAATCTCATGCCAACTATGATCCTTTCGACCTCCCTCGTTAGACAATTGTCTTTCTGATCATAGTCTCTAGCCGACTACGGTCCTTCTGACCTCCTTCACCTACTAAGGTCCTTCTGACCTCCCTCGCTAGACAATGGTCTTTCTGACCACAGTCTCTTGCCGACTATGGTCCTTCCGACCTCCGTCGCATACTACGATCCTTCTGACCTCCCTCGTCAGACTACTGTCTTTTTAACCTCAGTCTTCTACCGACTACGGTCATTCAAACATTCCTCGCTAGACAATTGTCTTTCTAACCCTAGTCTCAAGCTGACTACGGTCCTTCCGACCTTATTTGCCTACTATGGTGTCCTCCCTCGCCAACTATGGTCTTTCTGACCTCGGTCTTCTGTCGGCTATGGTCCTTCTGACATCCCTTACCAAACAACGGTCTTTCTAACCCCTATCTCCTACCGAGTATAGTCCTTCCGACCTCCGTCGCCTACTACGGTGGACTCCCTAGCCAACTATGGTCTTTCTAACCCCTGTCTTCTGCCGATTATAGTCCTTGTGACCTCCCTCACTAGACAACGATTTTTCTGACTCCTATCTCCTGCTGACTACAATCATTCCAACTTCTATCACCTACTAGGATCTTTCTGATATATGTCCTATCAACTATGGTCCAGCCAACCAAATAAATATGTCTATGTTGATGCGCTCTATATGATGTACATTTGTGACATCAAGCTAAGGCCTTCTCCAAAGGAAGGGCCTCATTTAATTTGTAATCAACTGCAAATACTAATGGATTCTTTCAAATTGAGCTATCCCCTGCTTTTCCCCTTTTTTGCAGGGTTTTTCACGTAAAAACTTTGGTGTCTCTTATAAATTATGCATCATCTTTCTTTCATCTACTTGTGTGTTGGATCTTCGTACAATGCTAAGACGTTAAACTATATACTTCTCTACTGCCGCGAATATTCCAGGACACAACATATTGTATGTTTCCACTTTGCTAAAATAAAGCTTTTTTTGGGATGGCTTTCTTACTATTTCTTAAAACAATTTTTATATACTAAAAGTTATTTTAAGAAGCAGTAAAAATTGTTTCCCAAACAAAACTTAAGTTTATAAGAAATAAAGTAAACTGCAGTAGTGTTTTATAAAAGCCATTGAATGTGATGTTGTGTGAGAAAAAGAAAATTTAAAAATGTTATTATAAATAATATATATAATCAAGCAGTAATGTTTTTAAGATATGTTTGGGAAAACTTTCTTGCTACTTTTTATAACATCTTTTAAAAAAATTAATTTCTCACAACAATGTTACAACCACCTTTATAAATAATTAAGAATATCTCAAATGGACCCTTAAATCTATCACACATTAGTAACTTTGATTGTTAAAAAGTAGATTTTCACCATAGAAATTTCTAATAAGTAGTAAAAAATTCATAACCAAACAAAATTATAATTGTTATCTAAAAAACAAAATAATGTGAGAAAGCTATTCCCATAGAGACAGTTAAGACAAAATAATCTATGATTAAATTTATAGAAAAATATATTTTATAATTATATTTTTCTTCAAAATATTAATTTATTTTTTCTCTAAAAGTTAATTATTTTATTTTATAAATAATAACAATTTATTCTACCATGGATGCATGAGTTTTTAAAACACTGACTTATAGCACTACAGGAAAATCACTCATTTCCGGCGACAATTTCCGGCGGAAATTGGGCATTTTCCGGCGGTTTTGTAATTTAGCGGCGGTTTTCCGGCGGTTAAAATGCCGCCGGTAAAAACCGCGTAGGAAAATAAATTCCGGCGGTTTTTTCCGGCGGCAAGTTCGTCCGGCGGCTTACCGGCGGTCTTAAACCGCCGGTCAAATTTAAAAAAAAAAAAAAAAAAAAAAAAACTGCTCCCGCGCCCGAACCCCGCTCCCACCGGGGCTCCGCGCTTCGGCCAGGCTCCCGGCACTCCCGCGCTCCCGCCAGGCACGGCCCGCGCTCGCGATCCGGTTCCCGTTCTCCGGTAGGCTCCCGCGCCCGCGCCCGCTGCGCGCGGTGAGATTCGAACCGTGGATCTCCCGTGTTGATTTCAACCGACCGACCGAAATGCCAATTATGTAAATACGTTATATTTGTCAATATTATTTATTTAACTATATTCGGACCGAAAAGCAATTAATTAATTATTTTTTAAAAATAAAACTAATTAATTTAAAATAAAAAATAATATTTAATATAAAATAACAATTAACTAACTAAATAATTTTAAAATGAAAATTAATTAAATAGTTACTATAAATTTTAATTAATTTTTGTTAAATCATTTACATAGTAAATTTTTTTTTATTTTCAATAAAATTTTTAAAGCCGCCGGAAACGTGAAAAAGCCGCCGGAAATCCGCCGGAAAATTCCGTGACGGAAAACCGCCGGAAAGCCGTCGGAAAGCCGTCGGAAAGCCGCCGGAAAGCCGCCGGAAAATTCAGCGGGAATATTTTGCGGGAAATTAGCCATCGCAAAATTTTGCGGGGAAATTAGCCGTCGGTAAGCCGCCGGTAAGCCGTCGGAAAGCCGCCGAAAAATTTTGTAGGGGATAAGCCGTCAAAAACCGCCGGAAATCCGCCGGAAAGCCGCCGGAAAATTCCGCCGGTAATAAGTGATTTTCCTGTAGTGTAGTAAAATATTTTTTAAATTCTAAAATGCATTAGGTATATTTTTAAAACTTATAATTATGATTTTGTTTGGGACGGCTTTTTTATAACTTTCTAAAATAGTATTTCAGTATAAAAATTTCTAGTTTAAAATATTTTTGTATTTAAAAACAACTTTAAAAAGTAATTAAAAAGCTGTCCAAACAAAAAAAACTGCCCCAAACAAAGCCTATATTAGAATTTGAATATAAATTCGAAAAATGCTACCAAATTTTATTGTAAAATTAGCATGCAAAAATAAATTATTATTTTAAAAAAAATCTTTTTTTATATTGAATGGGTCCTTGTGTTAGTTTCGGAAACTTCTAAGTTTTATATGACTCCCCTTGGAAATCTCCTCCTATGTTTGCCTCCAAGTTCTGGAAATTATTTTGTCAAGTGGCTGTTTCTATGCTTCCCTCTGTTTCTCTTTTGGTTCAAAACAACTGTAATTTGTCTTTCCTATGGGATCCTTGGTGCAATGCTAAACCTATTGCTGAGAGGTTTTATTCTAATAGGCTGAATCATAAACCTTTACATGAGTTTATTAGAGACGGTCAATGGGATTTGCCGGATTATGTTCCCAGGGAGATTGCTTCTGATATTTTAAACACGGTTATTTTGGGGGACCAAACCTGTTGCTTGGAAACTCACCGCTAAATTTTATGATGATTTGGATTATGTGGATTGGCATAAGTATATCTGATATAAAGGCTGTGCTTTACGGTTTGCTTGTTTTGTCTGGATGGCTATGTTAGGCAAGCTCAAAATTGCTGATAATCTTGCTATTAGGGGCATTCCCGTGTTTACTGGGTGCTCTTTCTGTGGGGAAAGCTTGGAAAATCATTCTCATATTTTTTTCCTTTGCGACTTCTCGTTTACTATTCTGTCTAGTCTATTGCCTGTGATGAATAAATTTTAAGGACTAACTTGATGCAAGTTTATGATGCTCTGGATAATTGTCGGGATTTTGGTATGATGGAAAAACAATTTAGTTTCATTATTGTTGCTGCTATTATATATTTTCTCTGGAGGGAGAGGAACAACTGGAGGTTTGCTAATGTTTGGAGAAGTCCTAATGAGCTGAATGCTGTTATAATTCAAGCTATTCGTGCGAAAGTTAAGAGGTGGAATTGTCATGATGCTCTTAAAGACAGATTTGCTGGAATTTTGGGCTAATTGGAGTTTGGTTTTTCTGTTGGAGGCTGCTGCTTCTTGGAAATGGTTTTTGGCAGCTGGAGGATTATATCTTCTTCTGGAGATATATTTTTGGGTCTCTATTCGCATTCTACAATATTTGGATTTTTGGGACGATGATGAGCCATGGTCTACTTCATTCCAGCTTCCTTGGATGGCCCTTGGCAACCAGGCTTTATACTTATCATTGGGACGCTGTGATGGTCTGTCGTCTTCACCCCAGACAACCGGTGTCTCGTTTGCTGGATTCTGGCTGTTGGCCGAACTGACGCCTTTGTTGTAGACCATCTTTCTGAGTCCACCGTTCCAAATCTCTGTAAATTTCTTTGTTGCTTTACTTTAAGGTTTGGGGGGTATAGTTTTTCTATACTTACTTGTAACTAAATGTTTCATTTCATTGTAATTTTGCTTTTTTAATATATGGGCTTTGGCCCCTAATTTTCCCAAAAAAAAAATGTAACGCGGAAATTATAACGGATATACCGAGCAAAAGTTTCAGTAGATTGTGATGATCATGCAGTGTTCCCAAGTGCTAGTTTTAGGAATTCGAAATTGAAGGAGGGCTTAGTTTTTGAATTTAAGGAATCGGATAATGTGGGGTCGCCTGCAGGGCAGCTAGTGGGAGCATTTTGTTGGAAGAAAAATAATTTTAAATTTTTTTATCAAGAAAAATTTCTTCTATTTTTTATTTTTATTTATTACTATTTTTTTAAATCCATAAATTAGTAGATAAGATTAGAGAGTCATGGTAGGCTGCATTTGGGATAGCTTTTTTGTTGTTTACTAAAACTGTTTTTTTAGTAAAAAAAAATCTATTTCAAAAAATGTCTTAACTAAAACACTATTTTTGAAAGCATTAAGAAAGCTATCCCAAATGAACCCTTAGTCTCTTAGATGGTTTGGCCACTTAAAAAGTCAGTTTCATAGGAGAGTAAATGTATTAGAAAGGCTTGGTTAGAAATATTTGAAAAAACTTTTATTTTTAGATTTATATGAGAATTTTATTTATAATAAGACATAATTAGAGGTGTAAATGAGTCGAGTCATGCTTAAATCGAGCTCAGCTTGTCCGTTAAATCATGAGTTCTGTAACGACCCCAAGATCCGTGTAGCGAAAGGATTCATCTGATCGTTCTTTTTTTTTTCTTTCTATCGATTTCCTCAACTGTCGTTCATATCAATCCATACCAATATATATCCAGAGCCAGAGATAATTACATTACAAAAAGAAACTACAGTAGATACTATAATTCACATATAGTACAATCAGAGAAAAGACAAAAGAGTCCAAAAGAAATATCTACACTAGCCACACCGGCTACAAAAGAAATCCTACCAAAGGCTACAAAACAAAAGGCTGAACTCGACGGAAAGATCTTCAGACTGGAGGCTCTGCACCTGAAATATTAACCACATATAATGAGCTTACAAAGCCCAGCAGGTCACCAAAGCCTACAACTGAATTCAAAGCACGACACTGAAAACAATATGCAGATTAATCAAATCAAGTCAAATCAATTAGTCGAACATGATCAATGAGTCAATGCAATCCGGAAATCAATAGTCAATAAAACCAGTCAATGCAGCGGCAGGAAATTCGGTAAATCAATTCAATAAATCAATGTCGTCAATCAAATCGATACGGTCAAATCAGTGCGATCTAATCAATGAAGTCAAATGAGACAAAACGATACGAGACAATGAATCTATAAAACAGTCCATACGGTATAGAACAGTAGCAACAGTGAATCTATAAAATCTATAGGCAGTAGTACAATGAATCTATACGATGTCTATACTATCAATGTAATATCTATACGGCAACAATCCATTCAATGAATCAATCGATAATCAGCACGACGAACCAATGCATCAATGAATCAATAGCATGTCAGGATCTGTCGTATCAATAGTATCCATATGTCCATATCATATCCATATCAATGTCGATATCGGTATCTATCAATCGGTACAATCTATATCAATATCAGTGTTAATCTCTATGAATCAATACGTAGAATCCATATCAATATCGGTGCCGGTATCTATGAATCTATCAAGTCGAGAAAATCAAAATCAATCGGAAGAGCAATATGATAACTCAAATCGGAAGAGCAATACGATAAATCAAATCGAGAGAGCAATACGATAAATCAATAAAATCATTTAAATCCGTCAAATCAATCAATCAATCGAATCCAGTCTATACTATCAAGTCGATCCAATCAATCAGAAGGACAATACGATAAATTTACACAGTAACAGGTCGAATCAATGCATGATCAATAGTATCAATGAATCTATGAATCTATGTCGTCCATATCCATATCAATATCAATGATCAATAGTCAAGTAGTACCAATGCTCAATGATCATTCAATGAAATCAATGAATCCGTACGATAGTAAATCAATTCGATAAATCCATCAATATCAATGAATCAGTCGGAAATCGATAAATCAATGCATATCAGGAAATCCATACAATGGTCTTACTCGACAAGCACAAACACTAGCTATTATCAATGGTCAATGATGCTGTTGTAGTTCGTTCAATGATGCTGTTGTAGTTATCCGCACGTTGGTTCTATCAAGAAGAGTCGTCACTCTTTTGCCCGTCGGCCGCCCGTCGGCATATAAAACTCCTTATAACTCCCAATCGTTATATCGATGATCTATGGTCTATGATTTAAAGGAAAGCCCGTCGGCCCACCATCCTGTACAGGTATCGATCAATCTTCAACCAACGTTCAACCAGGTTCCCACTTGTCTTTCAGTAACAATCAATCAATGCAATAATCGATGCAACAATCAAAAATAAAGAAATCTAAGACGATCATATCAATAATTATACGCATATCAATTCACTCAATCAATTTCAATCAAATCAGAAATCGTACGAAAATCGGGTAGAGTAACAGTAGTCTACAGAATTTACACAGAAATCTCCAAAAATGACAATTCACCAAATTCATACAGAACGTGCACAGTAACATTATAAGACTATTCTTCTACTGCTCAAACCAATTCGGACATCATAATAATTTGCAGTCAAAATAAAACCCCGCAAAACCAAAACGAACCGGACGAAATCTACCAGAAAATAATCAAAACGTACAGAATAATCATATCTACAGCATACCAAAAGTTATGCGGTGAAATCTTCGCCAGTACCAAACCGGGTACGAAAATCACTTACAAAAACACAAATCTGAGCACCATTTTACAAAACCTCGAAATCTTCGAAAACAGAAGTAGGGTTCGGAGTCCTTACAGCGAGACAAACACAAAATCCAACAGCAACGAACGACAAAAATCGCTCCGCGGGCCTCGAAATCGAACTTTTCCCTTTGCTTTTTCGCTCTTTCTCTCTCCTCAAAATATCTGTTTTATAAAATGATTTTTCTCTCTCCTCAAAACGAGCTCATTTCCTTATATCATACATGGATCGGCCTGGCCGATCGTCTCGATCGTCCTGGACGATCAGACCAATTCTGGTCGTCCTGGCCGATACTCCAGGGCGATGATCAGGACGATTTTAGGAACAGTGCAGATCGTCCTGGACGATCACATTATCGTCCTGGACGATTCAGTCCATAAATAGCTCCAGAAATCAGCTGTTTTCAATGCACTGATCGGCCTGGACGATCCAAACTTCGTCCTGGCCGATTCTGGGAGGAAAATCACTTTTTCAAAAGCTACAGCAAAGGAACGAGGTCTTACAATCTCCCCACCTTAGAAAAATGTCGTCCCGACATTTCCCTAACGTGTCCAGAACAAAACAAAACAAAGCAAAACAAATCCAATATATCGGAAAAATCGAACAAAACACATCAAAACAAACAATAAACTAAACTCGTACCAGTCTCACCAGCAGGCACGGAAGGAACATCTTCCATCATGGTTTGTACATTTCCAGTCTGAACAGTCGGAACAGGTCCTTGCCTAAGTTCAGAACTCGGGCAATCAGTCATTCTGTGTCCATGTGCACCACATCGGAAGCATTGCCCTGTTCTTCGATAACACTGTCCCGAGTGTCTCTTTCCACAAAACGTACAAACATTAATTCTTGCTTTGCTACCTTCCCCACTTTTCTTGCTACGCCCAGAGCGTTTCGCTAGCTTGTCACTCACCATCTGAGCAACCATATCAGCAAATTTATTCATATTTTCAGATGTGAGAGGGAGGTTAGCAGCAGGCTCAGACTCAATCTTTTTGCCTTTCGGATCCATTGGCCTGATCAATACAAATCATTCAAATCAAAACCGCGGAAATCAAATACGTATAACAAAACAAATCAAATCAAATAATGCAATCATCAACTCTGGATACAATCAAATCCTTTTCACTACACTTGCTCTGATACCAATTGTAACGACCCCAAGATCCGTGTAGCGAAAGGATTCATCTGATCGTTCTTTTTTTTTTCTTTCTATCGATTTCCTCAACTGTCGTTCATATCAATCCATACCAATATATATCCAGAGCCAGAGATAATTACATTACAAAAAGAAACTACAGTAGATACTATAATTCACATATAGTACAATCAGAGAAAAGACAAAAGAGTCCAAAAGAAATATCTACACTAGCCACACCGGCTACAAAAGAAATCCTACCAGAGGCTACAAAACAAAAGGCTGAACTCGACGGAAAGATCTTCAGACTGGAGGCTCTGCACCTGAAATATTAACCACATATAATGAGCTTACAAAGCCCAGCAGGTCACCAAAGCCTACAACTGAATTCAAAGCACGACACTGAAAACAATATGCAGATTAATCAAATCAAGTCAAATCAATTAGTCGAACATGATCAATGAGTCAATGCAATCCGGAAATCAATAGTCAATAAAACCAGTCAATGCAGCGGCAGGAAATTCGGTAAATCAATTCAATAAATCAATGTCGTCAATCAAATCGATACGGTCAAATCAGTGCGATCTAATCAATGAAGTCAAATGAGACAAAACGATACGAGACAATGAATCTATAAAACAGTCCATACGGTGTAGAACAGTAGCAACAGTGAATCTATAAAATCTATAGGCAGTAGTACAATGAATCTATACGATGTCTATACTATCAATGTAATATCTATACGGCAACAATCCATTCAATGAATCAATCGATAATCAGCACGACGAACCAATGCATCAATGAATCAATAGCATGTCAGGATCTGTCGTATCAATAGTATCCATATGTCAATATCATATCCATATCAA
Organism: Dendrobium huoshanense; assembly: GCA_016618105.1. Classification (NCBI taxonomy): domain Eukaryota; kingdom Viridiplantae; phylum Streptophyta; class Magnoliopsida; order Asparagales; family Orchidaceae; genus Dendrobium; species Dendrobium huoshanense. Next base: position 75,788,294 of record CM028347.1, on the reverse strand, counting down.
TGTCGATATCGGTATCTATCAATCGGTACAATCTATATCAATATCAGTGTTAATCTCTATGAATCAATACGTAGAATCCATATCAATATCGGTGCCGGTATCTATGAATCTATCAAGTCGAGAAAATCAAAATCAATCGGAAGAGCAATACGATAACTCAAATCGGAAGAGCAATACGATAAATCAAATCGAGAGAGCAATACGATAAATCAATAAAATCATTTAAATCCGTCAAATCAATCAATCAATCGAATCCAGTCTATACTATCAAGTCGATCCAATCAATCAGAAGGACAATACGATAAATTTACACAGTAACAGGTCGAATCAATGCATGATCAATAGTATCAATGAATCTATGAATCTATGTCGTCCATATCCATATCAATATCAATGATCAATAGTCAAGTAGTACCAATGCTCAATGATCATTCAATGAAATCAATGAATCCGTACGATAGTAAATCAATTCGATAAATCCATCAATATCAATGAATCAGTCGGAAATCGATAAATCAATGCATATCAGGAAATCCATACAATGGTCTTACTCGACAAGCACAAACACTAGCTATTATCAATGGTCAATGATGCTGTTGTAGTTCGTTCAATGATGCTGTTGTAGTTATCCGCACGTTGGTTCTATCAAGAAGAGTCGTCACTCTTTTGCCCGTCGGCCGCCCGTCGGCATATAAAACTCCTTATAACTCCCAATCGTTATATCGATGATCTATGGTCTATGATTTAAAGAAAAGCCCGTCGGCCCACCATCCTGTACAGGTATCGATCAATCTTCAACCAACGTTCAACCAGGTTCCCACTTGTCTTTCAGTAACAATCAATCAATGCAATAATCGATGCAACAATCAAAAATAAAGAAATCTAAGACGATCATATCAATAATTATACGCATATCAATTCACTCAATCAATTTCAATCAAATCAGAAATCGTACGAAAATCGGGTAGAGTAACAGTAGTCTACAGAATTTACACAGAAATCTCCAAAAATGACAATTCACCAAATTCATACAGAACGTGCACAGTAACATTATAAGACTATTCTTCTACTGCTCAAACCAATTCGGACATCATAATAATTTGCAGTCAAAATAAAACCCCGCAAAACCAAAACGAACCGGACGAAATCTACCAGAAAATAATCAAAACGTACAGAATAATCATATCTACAGCATACCAAAAGTTATGCGGTGAAATCTTCGTCAGTACCAAACCGGGTACGAAAATCACTTACAAAAACACAAATCTGAGCACCATTTTACAAAACCTCGAAATCTTCGAAAACAGAAGTAGGGTTCGGAGTCCTTACAGCGAGACAAACACAAAATCCAACAGCAACGAACGACGAAAATCGCTCCGCGGGCCTCGAAATCGAACTTTTCCATTTGCTTTTTCGCTCTTTCTCTCTCCTCAAAATATCTGTTTTATAAAATGATTTTTCTCTCTCCTCAAAACGAGCTCATTTCCTTATATCATACATGGATCGGCCTGGCCGATCGTCTCGATCGTCCTGGACGATCAGACCAATTCTGGTCGTCCTGGCCGATACTCCAGGGCGATGATCAGGACGATTTTAGGAACAGTGCAGATCGTCCTGGACGATCTCAATATCGTCCTGGACGATTCAGTCCAGAAATAGCTCCAGAAATCAGCTGTTTTCAATGCACTGATCGGCCTGGACGATCCAAACTTCGTCCTGGCCGATTCTGGGAGGAAAATCACTTTTTCAAAAGCTACAGCAAAGGAACGAGGTCTTACAAGTTCAAATGTTGGGCTCAAGCTAGCCTCATGGCAATAGATGTAGGCTCGCAAGCCAATTGGCGAGGCGTAAGAAGAAAGGGTAGACATGGTTCCGCCTTCAACTTCCACGATTTCGCCTTTTGCCTATTCTACCCGCTCGACAGGTCAACGAGCCAAGCAACAACTCATTCAAGCTCGACCTCGATTACCCAACGAGTTCATAAATGTTTCTAAGGCTTGGGAGCTCTTTTTTTGACGGTTCACTCCCGTATAACGTTCGTCGTTTTGTCTCAACAGGGCGCATTTCATGATATTCTGCTGGATAATTCTGTCTGAATGGCTATATTAATAATTTGAATTACTGAATTACTATTTTTTTCTTTTGTATTTATGCAGCAAAGCTGATAGTTTTTTGAGGTTTTCCATTGTTTAGCAGCCTTTTTATTTGCTGATAGTTTTTGGTTAACTACTACTGACAGGTTGTGGTAGTAGTTAATTTTATCATTGTATTCTTTTTGCTTGAATGAAATGGGCCTAGGCCCCAAATTTTCCAAAAAAAAAAAACTGCAAGCCTGCTAAGCACAATAACACCTGACAGTTTTCTTATAAAATATGGAGATCTTTATTAAAGGTATTCTGTACATGATTACAGGTGGACTTCACTCTTCACTTCATTAAAAATCTTACAATTATATATTATAGTATCAGGAATCCTATTATTTGTCTTCTACTTTAAAATGCAAGAAAGATGTCCTATAATAATCTATACATTTTATGCAATCACCAATTCAATTTCTAGATCCAGGGTTTTCATAAGATTAACATTTTTTTTTTCTATTTCAATTTTTCAATCAACAAGTTTTTTTAATTTTTTTATTCTAATTAAAAAAAAAACATACAATTTACCTAGGTTAGGTGCAACCGTACGGATAACCTGAATACCAGAGCAGTGGTGTGCGGCATCGGACACTGGCGTACGCACAAGTAGGGGCCGGAGCAGCAGCATCGTCCTACTTGGAGCAGTGGCGTCATGCGGGCCAATTACGACAAAGGAGGTCAACATAAATTTTTTTTTTTGGGCGGGGAAGGGGGGGACACTTTTTTCGAGAATACTAAGAAGATTAAATATGTTATTGGGTATATTTGTCGGTTTGTGGACGTCAATTTTTAAAATCCTTCTTGAAAAAATTAAACATGATTGTTGAGGAGATCATTCATATGTGAGCATTTGATCTTTATATTCTTCCTCTTCTTCAATAGTGAAAAAAAGAAGATCTTTATATCACTTACTCCATAGTGAATTTTGTAACTATATCTGACCCCTGATTTTTCCCCTTTCGAAAATTTTGACCTAAAATTTTTTTTATCCTACGAAGGGGGTGATACTTGTTGGGAATTGTGAGGATGTTGAAAAGCAACACGGGTTTAGCAAGGGGAAAATTATTAGGTCCGGACACCGGACCTAGAAATAGGTCAGGATATCCAATAAAAAGTTGTCACGTGGACTGCATTTTGACTGTAAGCTTTGACTGCGCTTTCAGTGTGCTTTAGTTGCGCTTTTGAAGTGCTTGACTTAAAATTCCGCGAACACGTGTACATTCCACGCGTCAATTTTTTAGTGGATGTTGGGACGTATTTCTACGTCCAGTGTCCGGACCTAATAATTTCTCTTAAGAAAGTGGATGATAACCGTTACTCTATAGGGATTTTTTTTTTTTTTTTGCGATCCAGAAACAGAAATATCTGAAGGCCTGGATAATAAGTTCGCATTTTTACTTGGACATGGAGATTTTTCTTCGTCGCAAATCGTTTGTACTTTTCAACCGTTTAATGCTTGGATTTCATGCTTACAGGAAAGAACGGGCAAAGGCTGTGGACATACTCATGAAGGCCGTCATTAAGGTTTTTACGACTTTCAGTGAAGACCTATTTAAGGAGATCATACAGCTACTAACCTTGGAAAACTCTAGGTATTCTTGCTGAATTTTAATTACCAAGGTTTTTGGTAGCTTGCCAATGCTGAAGAGGTTATCAGCTTTTCATCATTCTCCATTTTTTCTTATAGGGAAAATGAGAAGCTCTATAGCTAAGTAGGAGGATATAAAATCTTCTAGATCTGTGTTGCTCTCAGAGCTTAAAATGTTGATCCAGGCCAATCCTTTGTTCCGTGACAAACTGCCGTTAGTCAATCTTAAAAACTTAAGATTGAGGACCCTCGCTAAACTATAGGAAAATTTATGTTTATCGGCGGAATTTCCGGCCGATATTTGTCCACTGGTATAATCCGCTAGAAAATTTGCCCTGGATTTTCCAGGCTGAAACCATAAATTTACCGGCGAAAAAACTGCTGGCTAAACCGCCGGAGTTTGTAAAGCCGGCGGTTAATCCCGATGAAAAATACGCAGGAAAACAATAGCGGAACGTCCGGCTGAAATTCCGCCTGCTTACTTAAACCCGACAGAACGTATCCGGCGGAAGGTCTGCCGGAAATATTTTGGGCGGATAAGCCGCCGAAAAGAGCCCTATTTCCCTTTCCGTAGCGACACTCTTCTCATTTCACTCATGCTCGCTCTCGCTCCCTCAATCACCTCCGTCGGAAGAATGTTTCCGATGTGCGTTTTACCATCGAATGAGGTTCCGCCGAAAACTACGATCTTCCGGCCGAATTTCGTGTTTACTGGCGGATTTTGGCCCCCAGTAACGCATGATTTTCCTGTAGTATTAATCAAGGGTAGATTGCTTGAATTATCGATGAACTGGTGACAATTCCTTCTGCATCTTGTGTTTATCAAGTGACCTTTCAGTTATGTTCGTGAAGTGTTTGAAGTGGCAGCTTCAATTATGTAAGAACCCTAGGCCAAACCCATATAGTAAAATCCTGTTTAAATGGTGCTCGGGTAGCTTCACCTACTCCTCCAGTTATGAATTTGATGCAAAAGCCAGGAGGATTTCCACAGCTAGGTCCTCATGTTACGGTGAAATATGAGTAACCTGTCTTCTGCGTAAAGGTGGAAAGCATAATACACATTTCTGTTTACTGTAGAAATTTCAGCCTCAAGCAACTGCTCTTCCGGAAAAACTTACTGGTTGGATGCAACCAATCGCACATCAACTGTTGCGAAAAGAAAGAAAGATATCCAGATCTTTAGCTTTTTACGAAATTTATAAGATTCTCAAACCAAGTTTAAAATAAATTTCAGTAAACAATCTTGATTAAAATTGAAAATATAGAGATGTGAGCTTGTTTGGGATAACTTTCTTATGGATTTTTATTTTTTTTCGAATTTACTTGCAAACTTCTAAAATAGTAAAAAAGTTATCCCAAATGAAACTGTAATTAATTTCACATGAATATTTTTTAAAAAGTTGCTATAAGATGGTAACATACTGATGGAATTCCTGCAGAAACATGGTTAGAAGAAGATGAACAGTAAATTGAGAAGAAATGCTCATGGTTTCTATTGAGGAGCTCGCGGTATATAAGCCCGGAGCGGAGCATATATGGCTACAGTGATTAAGACCGTTAACGGTCAGAGTAGTGGCGCAGAAAGAAGTGCTTGTGTAGCCCATGTGACCTGTAGCATTAATAATTACATCTGCATACATACTACTCAGAGCCCATAGATCCTGTCAATCTGGGATTAGGCATATATATGCTCAAAAGTCAAAATATTGACAGACATAGATATTTAGCCTAGAACAAACCGTAGCATACATAAGAAACACAATGACACTAGCATAAGAAATTTTCTAATCTTTTCCTTGTCTTCATCTGAATTTGGACATTGAATTGCAGATATCTTAAACTAACTACCAAGAGACAAACTAACTTGTTTTGAACCTGACATTTAAGATCCTCCCAAAAGACATTGACTTGAGGTTCAAGCTCTTCATATCCAACTGCTGACAACAAAGCATATTCAATCAATTATGCATATCCATATTTTGATAGTGGCTTAATGTTTCTTTTTCCTTGATCTGGACGCTGAGATGAACTGTGCATATTGAATAAGCCAATTTGGACCCTTTCTTTCCATTTGAGTAGGAACTTCATAGTCTCTCTTTTGCGTGCCAATCTCATTTTGGGAAGAATAATATCAGATCCTTAATCGAGAGTATTCTCGGGCTCCGGCCTGAGATGTAATTAACCACGGGGGCTTGCGCCGGTGGGAAACAGAACTCCACCATCAAATAAACTTCACTCGAGCTGAAGTATCAGGTGGGGGAAACTTGTTGTTTTGATCAGGTCATATATATTACTATACATCGGGGTGTGCTGGCGAGAGCTGCTATCTTCAATTATTAGTTGTATATATTATCTAATCTTCCCTTTCACCAGCCCCCTTGCGAAGAGTGCGGAGGCCTGCAGTTTTCTCTATCCCTCGGGGTGGTGCGATCGTACGCCCTGTGCACTCTATAGTTGCGACGGTCTCCTTTCGGAGGTTCACATACCCATTAATTAAAAAAGGTATCCCATGAGAAAGGTAGTCAGAATCTTACAAAATCCACCTTCTTCTTGGAATTGCAACCTAGGAACTTTAAGTTTTTGGCCTGTAAGAGACATCCACCAACCTTGGTGGGCTTGCTCCAAATGGGAACCAAATACATCAATGCCAAAGTATTCATCATAGAGGCCAAGTCATCTATCATTCCTTCTCACACTTCCACAGTGAAGAGAACTAAGCTCACACTCCCACAGTGAAGAGAACTAAGCTTGAGAATATATCACAACACCCCCAATTTTACCTAAAGTACGCTGGAATTTATTTCTCCAACCACAAAAGTGGTTACTACCTGTAGCACCATCTTGTACAACGAAGGTTAGTCACCTTCATTTGAGGAGCTAAGAGATGTCATTTCTCCCTCCTTTAAGCAAGCCCCTCTCAACCATGGTGAAAAAATTACTTGAAGTGACCATTTCCCTTTCAAAAGACCCTGATACTAGAAACAAGTCCAAATTTTGTTTGTAATATAAAGGTCACAGACACATGAAGAATTGTCACATCATCAAAGCATTCCTAGAAAAAGCTTCTTATATATAGCATAGTTTGTCTGAGCATAAGTTAGGGATTAAAGTTATCAGGATAATGCACTCCATCATCAGAGGAATAGGCACAAAAGCATCATCACATTGTAGCCTTTGTTGACTCTTGAAATATGAGGTAAGGATTTGTGTTTGTTAACTACATTAATGGTATTTTTAGCACTAATTATTCCTAAATTAAAATGCTTTGAAATCAAACCTAATCTATTTTGCAGGACATCTTGAAACAATTTTTTTTACAATTTAATTTGAGATACATGCAATAAATAAATTAAATTGATTTATTATTCATGTATTGCATCAATCTCAAAGCAAAACAAAATAATTTTAACTATAATCCTAATCAAACTTTATGCATATTTATTTTTAAAATTAATGTAATATTGATTTTTAAAATGCAACATTAATTTTAAAATATTTTCAATAATTTTCAAGCTCAACCTGATATAATTTGTATGAGAGGATATATTGGCATAGTATTTATCTTTAAAGTAAAGTTTAATTCAAGTAAATTTAATATTGACACAATATCATTTTTAAATAAAATTAATTAGCATGAAAATCTTAGAATAAGTTTTAATTGTTTTTCAAATTTGATTTGATATATTTTTTTTTCTTTTCATATTGAACTTAACCTACCATTCCTCATCACAACCCACACATTCTCCATTGTTGTTCTGCCAACTCCATCTGTGGCTTTATTTGCAACAAAGAAAGAATGTCGTGGAAAAACTCGTTCATACATCACATATACGGGCTTCGAACCCAAGACCTCTTGGTTGATAGCCAAAGCTCCCAACAAACCGATCAAGATGAACTGCGTGATAAATAAGGAGTTGGATGTGAGGTCCTGAAGAGTCGGTCAAGAATCTCATGGTTTACACGGAGGAGACCAGTCTCAGTTGATGCATGCCTTGAGAGTGATGGAGTAAGTGTGCGAACCGCATGGCACTCACATTTAGGGAAGAGGGGCATCATGACATTTCCCAAACTGAATGTTAGGGTTTTCAAATAATTTACTGGATTATAATTAAAATAAATGTAATAGTCATTTTGAAATCTACAAAAAATACACAGATTTGATATATTATAGTTATATATTTATAAAAAAATGGTTTTTTTATCTATCTAATTTTAGCATATAAATTATTAATTTTTATTTTAAAAAAAACTGAAAAATTTAAATTTTTAATGAAATAATTTATTATTTTATTCTGAATTCAATAACAAAATTCGTATCGTACGTTTCTTATTAATGCTCATATAAAATGAAAACCAACGATTAAGCTCCCCTTATTTAAATAATTATTAATATTTTTAATCATTCAACTTATAAACATAAATCTCAAAAGTAAATAAATGCTAATAAATCATTCATCGTAAAATAAGGAAAGCCAAAAAAGTCTAAAATGTTTTTCGGAAAAAAATTATCAGAGTCATGATGCAATTTCTTAAAATTTAGACTTATAAAAAATCATTAAAAATTATAAGTCATTTAAATAGAAAATAATAGCATAAAAATTTAATTTTATTTTAATAAATAGTTTAAATATTTTCTGAATTTTGGCTAAAAACCGAATTACAAACGAACTAACGTTGCATATGCGAAAAGACATTTATACCCTCCATAATTCATTTGAAAGTTAATTTGGTTTTAATATTTATTTTATACATTTATCTCTTAAATAATTTCCTTGTAAGCTTTTTTTCAAGAATTTCTATGCATTACGTTTGTCATGACAGTATTGACACGTGGCAACCATGGACGATCAAGTAAAAAAATTGCATTAGGTTTATTAAATAAAAAAGGAAAGTAGCCGTTACAAAGGGTAGATAGACGACCGTTGAAATCGGGTTTAGATACGTTAGTGGAGTTCAAACCCCCTTTGAACTATTTCAAATCTCCTTAGATAACAAGGTGGAAGAGAAAAAGAGATCTAGAGATAGAACAAGTCGGAAAGAAATCAACAATGGTGGCTAAAGCTCCCACCATCCCGAACAGAATGAACAATGCCATCAATCCAATACTCATCCGAGAAACAATTCAAAAGGTATTCATCTTCTCCTTTCAACCCTCTTCCTCCTCTTATTTGCCGTCTTTGTTTCTCTCATTTCTTATAATTTTTTTCTGTGCAAAGGTGGACAAATGTATTACTCGTTTGCAAGAGATCCAGTTCACGGTGACCAAAGGCACGAAGATTATCTCCAGCCTGAAGGTCAGCCCACGCAGCACCAGAGAATACATCAGAACCAGTATCGGTTGCAAGCAAGAATCCTTGAGGTTTGTATGTCCATTCTCCAAACCAGAGATTCCTGTTCAAAATTCTCTGGTTTCCTCTCCCCCAGCACCAGATTCAGGTGCTTACTTTCTTTTTTAACCCCTGAAGGTTGAAGACTATAGCAGCCAAGAGATCACCGGCGTCAAAGTTTCAAGAGAAAGCAAATGGTAAAGTCTAAAAAAATCCAGGTTTTCCTCTGTTATCTCCATTCTAATGGGAGATCGACTCATTCCTCTTCTTCTTCCCTGCTTTTCTTTCTGCATTTTATTATAGCAGAGGACTGGAGAAGGATGTCCATATCTGCTATGCTGCTCAACGAAACAGTGGCCGAGATTCTCCAAGCAAGCAAGATAGTTTCCAATCTTTCAAACGCAAGCACAGAAATTGACCCAAGAACTCCGGCCACTGGCTCCAGAAGTAGAAAATTAGAGAGCACAGAACTGAGGGCAAGGCGTGCAAGGGAAAAACAGACCATGAGTCGATCACGTTTGGAAACCGGCTCTCCAGTTCTTCGCAGATCTAGATCTCGAATAAGTTTTAAAACCACCTCTCCTCCTAACATAAGGGAGGCAAATATGACAGGATCCAGACCTTTGGTTTCAGTTAATCGGGTTTCGCCAAAAAACAGACCTTGGAAGAAGAAAACGGTGCTTTTTCCCAATCCGCTCTTTCACTCCACTTCTCCTACATCCACGCATCAGAAAATCTTCTTCAAAACCAGATCTCCGATTGCTGCAAGACCTTCACAGACTCCACATAAGTTCTTGATAAAATCTCAAAATGCGACTCTGAGTTCACAACAAAAAAGCTTCTACAAAACCAGATCTCCTATCATTGCAAGACCTTCACAGACTCCACATAAGTTCTTGATAAAATCTCAACATATGACTCTGAGTTCACATTTCAAGAGCAAGAAGGCAGTGCCAGAGGTAACTATTTCACCAGTGAAGACTAAGGGATCTGCTTCGAATCAACGGCGTTATTCTTTTTCTCCATCTAAATTGGCAAACAGGTTAGTCTCACCTCTCAAGACGAGGCTTTCCTTTCATAAAGTAGGAGGAGGATTGATGACAGGGCTGAAACAGAGGCCTAGTTTTACTGCTGCTACGAAGCCGCCAGCTACTCGGTTAACCCGAGGCTTGTGAAGAGTAGTCGGAGAGTTACAAAGGAAATAGTGTGCAAATATATCTGTATAAGAATATCTGATTCTTTCATGTCCAGTTTTAATAAGTAGTAAAACTTCATCGAGAGGATGAACATTTGAAATTTACTAGCAATTAGTTTTTACAAAGATTTACTTGTATCTAGTTGAGCATTGTCAACACTTTTTTTTTTTTTTTGCTAGTTAAGCATTGTAATCACTGCTTCTTCAGATAGTCTATTGCCGAATTCTCTTGCAGAACAGCAGAAGAGTTGGTCTCCACAAGCTTCTAGTTGTGATCGAGCTTGTTTGGAGTTGCTTGCTTTCTTCTCTCTTCTGCTTTCATTGGAAGCCTAAAAATTTAGAAGAATATCATGAAAGTTATTATTGCACATATCATGAAGATATGTGAGAGCATATAAACTTCTAAGTTATTAGAACACTCCAAATTTCTAGACTTCTGAAAGGGGCTCATAGATGTGAAATCGGGGGTGTTCATATGGTGAAATTATTACACGCATAGTCTGGACTGTTCGGATTTGTGAGAGTATTTACTATGTATTTGTTGTATACCCTCACAAAGTAAAAATATTGTTTTTTTAACTAAAAAATAAATGTGTGTTTATAGTATGTAGAATAGGTCCTAAGACATTTCTTGCAAATTAGCACACCTATGTATAGTAATGCACTTTGATTATTTTGAAAAATAATACTTGTATACAAATGTTTATGACTCAAAATAAGTTCAAATACTAGTACAAACATTTATGTACTACATAAAACTTTAATAATTTTCATAAAATAGCACATATTTATCAGTGTATGTATACACATAAACTAGATTCTAAGCCTGCATATAAACAATTTTGGAGAATATTATTTATTTTTTATATGTACATAAGTGTGTGTCACCTATGTATAGTAATGCACTTTGATTATTTTGAAAAATAATACTTGTATACAAATGTTTATGACTCAAAATAAGTTCAAATACTAGTACAAACATTTATGTACTACATAATAATTTTCATAAAATAGCATATATTTATCAGTGTATGTATACACATAAACTTGATTCTAAGCCTGCATATAAACAATTTTGGAGAATATTATTCATTTTCTATATGTACATAAGTGTGTGTGTGATATATATATATATATATATATATATATATATATATATATATATATATATATATATATATATATATATATATATATATATATATATATATATATATATATATATATATATATAATTAAAATGTGGTTTTTAATGGTTCTTCTTGCTCTGCGCCTGGTCCTGACGGCTATACGTTTGATTTTTATAAAAAACCTTGGCATATCATTGGGCATAAGTTATGTAATGCTATTAAAAGTTTTTTCACTTCTTGTCATCTTCCCAAAGGGGTTAAAGCTTCGGCCATTACTCTTATTCCTAAAGATCGCATGCTTCTAATATAAATGATTATAGGCCTATCTCTTTATGCAATGTTTTTTATAAAATTATTGCTAAGCTGTTGGCTAATCGTATGAATATGGTCTTACCTTCAATTATTCACGAGAGCCAAGTTGGGTTCATTCTTAACAGATGCACTACTGATAACATTTTGCTTGCCTCGGAAGTGCTTAGAGAGTTTAATTTTACTAGCAATCTTTTTTGTGCTAAACTGGATATCAAGAAGGCTTTTGATATTGTTTCTCGTAATTTTCTGATTAATAGGATGAGGCAAAAGGGTTTTCCTGATATGTTTATTAATTGGGTTAATTGTTGTATTTCTAATGTGCATTTTTCTATTTGCCTGAATGGGTCTTTGGAGGGATTTTTTAACACTTCCTCCGGCCTTAGACAAGGATGTCCTTTATCTCCCCTTATTTTCTGTTTAGTTATGGATGCCCTTTCTTGCAGTCTCACATCAAATTTTTTGGGGAATAATACTCCTATTTTTAATATTAATGGCAAGAATTTTAATCATCTTATGTACGCAGATGATCTTCTTGTTTTTGGGATGGATAAATCTCAAAATGCTACTAACCTTACGAACATTCTTACTGACTTTGCTGATTCTTCAGAGCTTAGCATCAATCCCACTAAAAGCTCTATTATTTTTTCTTATAATACTTTTGATGCTGAACAATTTTGTAGCATTATGGGTATTACTTAGAGAAGTAATTTCCTTACGTATTTGGGGATTCCTATATCACCAGAAAGGTTGAATGCAAATCATTTTCATTTGCTGTTAGATAAAATTATTTCTTTGCTTGAAGGCTGGAAGGTGAGATTTCTTTCTTTAGCTGGTAGAGTTCAGTTTCTTAAATTCACTATTTCTAATACTCTCACCTATTGGATCAAAGGGTCCATCATACCTAAAGCCATTTGTAAGACCATCAACAAGTTATGTTCAAAATTTTTATTCCATGGGGACATTAATGGTAAGAAAGTGCATATGATTGCTTGGGAGAAAACTGTTATTCCTAAGCAAAATGGCGGTTTAGGTATTGTTTCTATTGAAGCTATTTATTATAGTTATCACTGCACTTTTATTTGGAATTTGCTTACTCAGGATAGTTTGATTTATTCTTGGTTCAAAAACAAATATTATTCTCCCTGGAAGCCTCCGGTTGCAAAAGCCTCTAAATTATGGAAAACTATTTGTTCCACTGCTTATAAGATCAAGAATCTTTTCTCTTTCAATATTAATTCATCGTCCAAGTTCTCTTTATGCTGGGATCCATGGATTAATGGGAAAGCTTTATATGAATTTTTTCAGATAAACCAGCGGTTCACTGGGTTAACTGTTAATAGTTGTATTAGGGATAATGTTTGGGCTCTTTCAGACTCTTTACCCGATAATATGAAACATGTTATTTACGATATTGAGATTAAAGAGCAACCGTCTTTGGCTTGGGACGGCTCTTTAAACACGAAATTTAAAAAAAAAATTGAATTCTTATTATGTTCATTTGGAGGAGGTAACATGGCACAAGTATGTGTGGCATAAATCTTACTCGCTTAGATATTCTATTCTAACTTGGATGGCCATTCTGCAGAAACTGAAAGTTGCTGATTTGTTAATCAAAAAATCTATCCAGGTCAATCCAGTTTGCTGCCTTTGCAACAAAGCCCAGGAAGATCACAACCATCTTTTCTTTAATTGTGATTTTACCTTTAATGTCATTATCAAGCTTATTCCAGACTTAAACTCTTTATTACTTAGACTAAATTTGATTCAGGTTTTAGATTACTCTGGATAACCAGCTGCTTTTGTCCAAGTGGGAAAAGAACTTCTGCTGGCTTACGATTTGCTGCACTGTGTACCATTTATGGAGAGAAAGGAATAATCAAAAATTTGCTAACAAATGGAATTCTACGGATAATATTACCATTACTATCAAGAACACTATACGGGTCAAAGCGTGTAGCTGGAAGCATTTTCATCATCTTATTGAGAAATTTCAGTTCTACTGAATTTTCGGCTGTTTTGTTGTCAGGCTGGAGTGGGATCTCCCTCGGCTCTGTTTGTTCACATTGCTGTTTTGTTTTTGTGTTATTTTGGATTGTTATGGTTTTAAGTTTGTTGGGCTCTTTGTTAGGTTTAAGTTTGAGTTGAACTCTTTGTCTATGTTAGTCTTTGTTCTGCTGTAAGTCTTTTATGTATCCTTTTTTCATCTTAATAAAATGGGCTATGCCCCGGTTTATCATATATATATATATATATATATATATATATATATATATATATATATATATATATATATATATATATACACATGATACATCATCATGTGTGTCTTGAAGCATATTTAAATTTAAAAATTTTTAAATTAAATTCAGAACCATCCAAACTCAGATAATTCAAATTAAACATCTCAATTCAACAAACTCATCAACATCTAAAGTGATGTGAGTTGACTTCAAATGAGTCCAAATCAAGGACTTGAAGCATAATTAGAAATTTGATATATTAATTGGAGGGAAAAACAATCTTGAGATCTCACATGCATATAATCAAATTAAGCATCTTGATAATTCGAATCATATTAACTTAAAATAATCTAATTTCAAGATCATTAAGGCACTTAAACCCTGAAAGAATGATTTACAATTAAGAAAATTAATATAAGCTATCTGATGAAGTGTTTCAAATTTTGATTATATTTATGGAGAACATCACTCTCAAAGATATATAAATAAGAAACTCTATTTTAAGGGGAGTTTAGACCATTGGTTTGAAATTCAGAGAGCTCAAAGTCTTAAATATTCCCGGAGCTTCTTTGGATCACTACTCGATCATTGCCATTAGCCTACTACCTGATCAATGTTGTGAGACCATGCCTTGTTCATCGCTGTCAGGCCACCAGCTATACTACAAGAAAATTGCCAATTTTTGGCAGAATTTTCAGTAGGAATTTGCCAAAATTTCAGGAAAAAAAATGTAATTTTAGCGGATTTGTGCCATAAAATTTTATGCCAGCAAAATGCACGTTGGAAAATAATCACCATCTAAAAAAATTCCAAGAAAATTTCGGTTTGAAATTTCATTAGAAATTCACTGAAAATCACGTTGCTAATTAAAAAAAAAAAAAAATCCTATCCCTTTTAACAATTTTTTGCGTCCAGCAATAGAATTAATCAACAGTTTTTGACTTGTATTGATGATTCCTAGTTCTATGAGATCTGTGAATCACTCAATCACACCATTAACAATTTTGTAATAATGAAAAAAAAAAAAAAGAGCTATTCAAACTCAATAAGATTGCGTGGTAAATCAAGTCAAATATCATAAGCATGTTTGTTTTAATGTATTGAGTAGTCAATTCTACCTTTGGAGCTTAACAACGCAGCAACAAAGCCCAACCAATACATAGCTTGCTTTACATGCATGATTCTTTGTTACATTACAACTCCAATATAATAGAAACGCATAGCTGCATAAGATCATATGCTACCTGAGATTCATTCATCCTCCAACTTGGCCACCATATTTATGAAAAACAAAAGAAAGCTAAGAATCAAACCTACCTCCGTAATGCTCCCATATTCACTTATTTCAACAAATTAACACATAAAAAAAACACTACTTACTATAGGCCAAGAGCTGTGTTCCAAAAGGTGTCAATTTTTGACACGACCTGAAAACTTGACTCGAACCTAATCCAAAATTTTGTTTGTTTTGGGTTGACCCATTTAACAAACGGGTCAAGCTCGAGTTTTAATTCCCGATTTATTTGAAAAATTGAGTTGTGTTCGGGTCAACCAGCTAACCTAAACTTGACCGGGAAAAAACCCACCCGCACCACGTTCTGCCCGCTCCTTCCTGCATCACATTTTCTTGATCACATCAGCCTGCATTGCAACATACCCAACCGCGCTCCTGCCTGCACGCGACCCACTCCAGCAAGCAACACGTGGATTCTTGTTGAGCAGTTGAGGACATTTCAATTCTTAAAAATGTTCAAAGAAAAGAAATTTTACCTTCCAAATCTTGAAGAAACGGATCATGATAAAAATTTTGATTTTTCCGCAGCAGTTTGCAAACCGCCGCTATAATTAAGGCACCAAATTTCACCATTGATATAATCTAAAATATTATTTCACCTTTCCTGCCCAAGCTAACTCAGCATATTCAGCTCTTGCTACTATTCTGTTGATTGTCCTTTGTAGATCTCACCGCCACTAATTTTATCATCAACATTGAATCCATCTTCAATGTTGAATCCATCGTCGCCAAAAACTTAAGATAATTATATCTCCTCCATCTTACATTGCAATCCCTACTTGTTGGGAAAAGAGTGATGATATTCTCTTGTGCCATTGTCCGTCTATTTATTTAATTTTTTCATCTTCAATTTTTTCTATGCTCTTCAATATTTTTATTCTCAAATCATCAATAAAATCCTATTTACGGACACTCCAGCATCCTGTGTCCTGCCTAACACTATCAAGTCATCCTGTAGCACTGACCGAGGTGACATATGCCACAACTTTTGCACATAGGTGTCCCATTAATAAAACTCTAAGAACCAACAATACCGCCCCTACTCATAGCTTCCATTGACACAGACTGGCTACTAAACCTACAACTAGCAGTCCATCGTTGTTGAGTAGCTATCAAATCATTTCAATCAATCGAGCTTTTTTCATTAACTCAAAGAAATTAAAAATGTGAAATGATACTAAAGGCTACCTCAGACTATCTCAAAGTCCTCTTAAAAATTGGTAGCACTTCTCCGTAGGAGTGCTAACCAACTGTGGAGAATATCTAACTAAAGCATTGAACTCTACCTCATACTATATCATAGTCCTGTTCCCCTGAATTAGCCTTATAAAAGATCTCCTACATCTGTTGATGTACAGAAAGGGATACAACCCAGGTTCTAAATACATCTGAAAACTTCCTGAGCTAATCAGAGGATTCAATCTCACTTAAAATTTCTCCTCTTGTTGGCCCATCCATTAGCATTCTGCTTCTCCATCTAATAGAAAGATTGGTAATGATACATTCCTCTTAGGAGCACACTGCATACTATCAAATATCCTCTCTAGCTTCCTAAATTAGTCCTCTGCTAGTCTAGGCCCAACAACGCCCTTAAACATCAGAGATTTCAATCTCAAAAATACCTATAAATGTAAGTCCACCTCATTAGATCTTACAGTAAGAAAATTGCTCTATGCTTCACCCATGCCATCATCTAGGCTATCAGACTAGTAAATTATGAAACTATATCAAAAATGACTATTGGAACAACATTATGTACATGAGTTGCTTGGATGGTGCTCTGCCCATCTATCATGTCTTGACATACATGCACATGATATAAATAATAATGAACACCCAGAAGTACTCGAAACTATCCCAGTTGACTTTATAGATTAATTCTTATAGTTCTGTCTTACTATAAATTTCAATATTATTTCTTTGATACCAAAAAAGCTTTTCATAACCCAACCCAACCAGAATATGTCCAATCATATCATGTTGTGAGAGGTAAATCCCAAGATCTAGTTTTGGAATATCATTAAAAGTACTATAATATTTTGGAATATTATAGGTAAAACTAGTAGCAAAAAAATAATGAGCTCAACCAGCTCAGTAGACCACACAAATTGATCTAAATTTATAAAATTATTTTTCTTAAACATTTTTTAGAATATTTATTTTTAGAATATTTAAAAGCAGTTAAATAAAATCTAATAAATCACTATATTAAGAAAGGAAATAAGAGCATAACTCTTAAGAAACTTTATTAAATATAATATTGAGCATATAAATAAATTGAATTTCATATCATATAGTGGTTCATATCACATAGCAATTCACATATCAATTCATAAAAATATTAAACTTTTACAAAGAAAATTAATATTTTTCAAAATTAAAATTTTTTAATCAAACACGCATATCATAATCCCAAATAGAATCTCAAATGATTATGACCTTATGACTCCCTTTTTGTGCTTATAATATCAAAACATGGCATATAGCCACCACAACATGACTTTATAGCCATATAAATATATTTTATAGGCACCATAATATTCCCTGACACAGAAAAAATCTCAAACCTCTTATATCTTCCATAACATATTTTTCAATCATATAAATATATATTTCATCACATTATAACAGTTAAAGATAATTTAACACAGGTCATAATTACACAATTTTCTATAATGGTAAGTAACATAATTTCTACTGAACAAAATTTTACCATTTTAAAATCTAATCAAATTGCCAAGAGTTGTGTAAAACACTATTTTAAAGCATTCATAATGCTACAACACAAGATTATTTTATGTTTGATAAAACTATATGATTTCTAAAATATGTGGTATAAAATTTCTAGAAAATATTCATAATTTTAATCTCTAAAACATATAAAAAGTTACGCGGTAAAAGCTTTACTAGTGTGAAGTTATCTACATTTTTAGTAACATAAATAGAAATAAAATAAAAAAATAAAAAAAAACTTTATATTTTTTAAAAATTAAGATAGAAAAAAATTGACATGCCTCTATCCGGACAACTTTTTCAACAAGCTTGACGGCTAAAAATGATATGAAGCGACTCAAAATACTCTTTTCCCTCTCCAAAACCTCTCTCCTTTGGTCTCACAGCTGTTTGTGTTCGAACAAATGAATTGAATAGTGTAAATTTTAATATTTAAAGTGCTCATAATGGTCTAGCAATGCAGGGCTATAATGTAGGATTGCGATACTTGTTTAAAATCTCAAAGCCTGAGACGATGGGCACTGAAATGTCATTATTTGGCTTTTTGGATAAGTGCATTGCCGAGGCACTCAAATAATGACCTATGTTGCACCGATACGGATATGGCGACACGGATACAACACGATATGGATACGGGACACGTCAATTCTTAAAAATACAGGATACGGGTACGACACGAACACAACATCATAATTTATAAATCATAAAAATTAAGACAACAATCAAAGCATAATATTTGAAATTACAAAAAAAAAAAAATGACAACAACATCATTTGTAGCCTTGTAGCTTATAATATCAAAATATAAGTAAGCATTAAATTTCTAGTACAACAACAAAAGCATAAATATAAATTGTCTAGCACATAAAGTTTCAACTATTCAATAGAAGGAATGATATTATTAGCTTCTTCAGTGGTTTGTCTTTGAACTTCTATATCATCTTCAATAAATATCATAGCTTTTAATTCAGGCTCATCAAGTGAAAGACTAGTAATTTCTAATATTCTCATATCATCAAGAGACTCAAATCCATCTCGGAAATGAGAGAACCTTGCTCGCAGTCGCGAAAGTAAATACGATGCATCTTTTTTTTTTCGGATTTCTTTTTTGTTTTTCAACTGATACGTGTATCGGATGCGCGTCTCCTTTTGAAATTAAATAGTATTTTAATTGGATACGTCTTTGACGTATCCGACACCTATCGGTCGAGTATCGGAGGCGTATCCGTGTATCGGTGTATCGGATACAGCACGCCTTCATAAATAGGTGTATCGGTGCAACATAGATAATGACATTTCTCAAATTTTGCCAAAATTCTCACCAAGCACTTTGGATGACTCCTAAATCACACACAAGCATTTTCATGCACCAAAATACTCTCAAAGGCATACAAACGATTTAAAAACTCAAAAGTTCAAATCTTTACATTTTTCAATTAGGTCAAAATGAGTAGAACATAATGTTGAACCTCGACGTGTTACACTGAATTTCTAATAATTTAATTAGTTTTTTATTTAACTGAATGTAAAGTACTTTATAGAAAATATATTATACTGAGCATGATATTAATTACAGATAGTTAAAGTAAAGCATATTGTGCACTAAAAGTAAATAAATAAGCACTTCATATATCATAGTAGAAATTAAAATAATTCTCTCAAGCCCTTATGCCTCCCATCAGAATCAGATATTAGAAAATTAACTCTTATGACTACATATGCTAGCATATCAAAAAATAGGCCATTATGACTTCCAATGCTAGGCACATATTAGATATTAAAAAATTCAAGCACTTATGACTCTCTACGCTTTTAGCACCATAAAAAACTTCTAGACCATAACTTCTTCCACACATTAGAACTCTTTAGAGTCACACAATTCAAGCAGATAAGTACATATAATATTGTAATTTAATATATGAAATATAAATAAATTAACTTGCATAAATTCATAGTGTGTTATATATGTATCCTATAATTTTAACAACTGAGTAGAAATTTAGTATTTCATAAATTCACCATATTATATGGGATTGTTTAGAGCATTATTTTGAATCTTTAATTGCACTACAATATTATTTTTTGGTGCAAAATTTTTTTTATAACTAAATAAAATAGAGCATTTTTTTAAATACACAACAAAAAATATCTAAATGTTCATAATTATCATATCTAAAATATGCAAAAAATTATGCAGTGAAAATTTTGTGTGTACAAAATTATCCCAATTTTTCCTTAACATAATTATAAATTAAATCAGGAAATCCCAAAACTCTCATTTTTTTAAAAATGCGATAGGCATAATGTAACCTAGCTCTTTCATGTCAGACAACTTTCTGAACTTGGCTGAGAACTGAAAATAGACTAGAGTCGCCCAAACCCTAGTTTTCTCTCACTAGAAATCATTCTCATTCTCTCTCTAGCCAATTGCCTTGAAATGAAAAATAAAATTTTAATAATGTAAATGAATATTTTATTATAAAATTAATCTTGGCACTGTAACACACGATCCTGCACATTGTAGTGCTTCCCCTAGGGCACCACGACACCACTACGCTAGTACAATGCGCATCAACCGAATGAATTTAACTAAAAGAAAGAGAGCTTAAAGTTGTGGTGTCACTTACCCCAACACTGTAGCACCCTAGGGATAAGTTTTCAAATTACGTAAACATGCACACAGACCTCTAGGACCCACTTCAAACTAGATTCAAATATTCACATCCATATAGAATATTCCTAGACAAATGCAAATTGGTTCAATTATAGAAATTTAATGAGTTATCTCTAACAAACGTGTTCAAAATAGGTGCAACTGTATAATGATTAAAATAAATTAAATAATTTCATAGGATCTTTCAAACTAGGGTTATGGAACTCCTAAGTATTGGACTTTGACATACTTAGTCAAATTTTCATATTGGCAGTACCATCTCCACCAAATTGACAAAATTTTTTTTTTTTTTTGCAACATTGAGTAGCATGATCTATTTCCCTCCTCTTTCCAAAAAATCATCTCATCTATGTCTTCATATCACTCTTCTTTCTTCATTAATATTGGACATTTTAGGAAAATAAGCATAGGTTGTTCTCTAGAAGCCATTCTACTATACTAAATGAAGGCTAAAGTGGCCTTGGCTTGGGGTCAACACACTATTGGAGATCATGTCTTTGTGTTATATAAGAAACTCAAAGTCCTAAAACTCTCTCAAGAATAACATATGAAAAGAAAGTACTATTTATATATATTATATTGCTTCTAACAAAAAAAGACTGGAACCCGTCATCCATCTCTTAGAGAAAAAAACTCTCACAATCCATCTTTGATAACTAATATTAAAATTTTAGAATGAAATATATACTATAGTAACTATTCTTGAAGCCAATAAGAGAATCAAAGGGCTAACTCTACTCGGCATACCAAAGGAGCTGATGGCCTCAATCAAGTAAAGGAAAAATAAAAAACATTAAACTCTCCATTTGGATTTGTATCTATTTATCTTGAGATAGCAAACTTTCTCTACATAGTTTAAACATTAATAAAATCCTAGACCAATTGATTTCATGGCTAAATGTTTAAATTTTTGTTGAGACATCATTGGGGATCGATTTCTCCTACTTGTCCACCATTTCTTCAAACACAATAAATTGTCAAAGTTAGTTAATCATTCTCTCATCACTCTTATTCCAAAATAAAAGCATTTTAATTCATTGGCTATCTTTATACATGTATTCTTATGTAATGCATTCTATAAATTTATCTTCAAAATCTTAACCAATCATCTCAAAGAGGTTATTTATCTTACAATCCACCCATCTTAGTCGGCATATATATTAAATAATAATGATCATGAAAACCTCTTATGCACAAAACTTGGCCTTAAGAAGGCCATCGATAGAATCAACAAGCACTATATTTTGCTTAGACAATCACAAAAAGGATTCCTCATGGACTTTAACATATGGATAACTATATTTATTATAAATGCCCCATTCTCTATCACCCTTAATGGAGAATTCAACGACTACTTTACTCTCAAAATGGTGCCCTTCCTATTCACCATTGCTATGGATGTCTTGTCTCCAAGATGAGGAGGTTATTTATGGTAATTGTCCTCCTATCATTAATAATTAATTATCAATTTCTCACATTTTATTTGCATATGACCTTTTAGTTGTTGATAAAATCAATATCTTAACCATCCACTCCTTAAGCAAAATCCTATCTATTCTTGCTTTTTGGATGAGTTTGAAGATGAACACTGCCAAATCTAAAATCTTTTTCTTTAAAACTGTTCAAATTTCTAAGAAAAATTTGGGTATCAAAAAAGGTTTTTCCTTTTAGATATAAGGATCCTTCCTCTTATAAATGGATCGCTATTGACCAAAGATTATTCCACTTTGATCAAAAAACTAAAAGATTGGTTGGTTTGTTAGAAAAAAATATTCCATTAGGAGGCAAATTTCATTTGATCAGAATATCTACTAACAATTATCCATAGATTGTCTCAATCTATAAGAGCATTTTAAAAATGATTAACTCAATTACTCACAATTTTTTCTTTAATGCCATATATGATGGACCCAAACAACTCTTCCTAAAGAGAACTTTAGAACTGGCTTAACACCTATTTTCACTTTTAACCAGATATGCAAGATGAAAATGGCTTGGAAAATCTTTCTTCAATCTAGTTTTCTACCTCAATGAACTTTAGTGCTTATGGTTCCATATGGTATGATCCCATAAGAATTTCTACTTCCTAGAAAGTGATCAAGCAGGCCACTCATACCATGAAAAGAAAATCAAATTATTGCATTGGTGATGGGACTTTTTTCTCCTTATACCATGAACCATAGTGTCCTTGCATGAAATTTTGGGACCTAAGTGCATTCACATTTTAGCTATTTGATTTACCAAGGAAGCTATAGGCTTGTTGATTAGTTGGAATGCATTAATATTGATTTTCATAATGCTATCAAGAACATCTCTATTTTTCCAACACCTGCAATTTCTTGCTCATATGTGATAATGGTCAATTCTTGGACTATGTGGGGTTGTTTACTAGTTTACCTTCCCTCCACAGTCCAGTTGTTCCTTTATTGAACCACTTGGTCTCTTACTCTTTCATTTTTGTTATCTTTTTTGATGTTGCACTGTTGGTGGGACTTGATTTTGCATTTTGTGGCTGGTAATTTTGCTCTGTTGCTACGATTTAATATATCACTTTAGGGCTAATAGTTTTGGTGCATCTTATTGTTTCCAAATTGTTTTTGCTAACATTTCTAAATATATGTTCTTTTTTAGAATTTTTATATGTTGGACTTCATATATAACAAATCATTTAGTTAGGCTTCGTTCGGAATGACTTTCTTACTGCTTCTTCAAGCAATTATTTAGTATAGTATTTCCAAATAAATTAAGAAGCAGTAAGAAAGCCGTCCAAATGAAGCCTTCATAAAATTGGGGTTTGCCCAATATTTCCAAAAATAAAACGTTGACAAGCGTTAAGAGCCAACATGGAACAATGCCTTGTAAGCAACAACATCTATTTTCTTAAAATGTTGACAAGCGTTAAGAGCCAGCATGGAACAATGCCTTGTAAGCAACAACATCTATTTTTTTAGGCCTTCTCAAACAAACTCCAAACGCATGAATGGCGTCGCCGCGAGCTCCAGCCAAACGGCAAAACTTCCAGTATTTGTTTGCGGGTGAAAACTGTGACGTCAATATTGGCATTGCACTGTTCACCTGCGTTATTTTCTATCTCTATCCAATTTGCCGAAGAAACGCGCGAAAGTAGGAAAGACGGCTACCTTCTGCAAAGGGCACAAAATAGAGTTCGATTAGAGATGAATCACAATATTTTTTAGTTTCACTACATTTTGGAGTGAAGATGAGATTTTCGGTCGGAGATGCCCTTAGGAATCAACAAAATTAATGAATAACACATAACAGTCAAGAAATTCTTGCCACCAATTCATGAAAAGTAGCTTCAACTATATTTTTATCACAAAAATTGTCACCAAAGTACATAGCCTGTGAACCAAAACAGGCAATTATACAATGTTTATCAGCTTGCAATAGGCTTGATGTTTCAGGAACAATCCCAGCGAAACTATTATCTATGGTTCTTATTTTCTCTATTTTTCATCTATCTAAAAAAAGAAAATTCAAATACCTATTGGTGTAAATTGCAATAACAACAAAGTTGAAGAAAATTGCAGTTGCCACAACTTCCAAAAGAAATCCATCAATGGAACTTTTTCACCATAAAAATTTTCAGAGAGCCTTGAAGCCACTTTATCCTTCCATCTTCTTGCAGAAGTAAATATAGTGAGACTCTGGATCTTCAAGAACATATTCTGGTGGAAGCAGACCATTTTCAGTAAGAGGAACAGGCTCCATTACGGATCTCAATGAGCTGCTGCCAACTGCACTTTTAAAATCTGGCCTAGCTGTAAAAATTCAGACAATATTGGTGAGATATGATTAAGAAGGCATTCCTTTTTAAACCCTTCAACAAGAAGGCAAAATCTGCCTAAAGAATGCAGTGATCATTGTTTAGGGTTTAGGGTTTAGTAATTTCATGATTTTCTTATTTCAGATATATTGTCAAAGAAATCGATTGTTATGATCGAGTTATTCTACAATGCAAGATATATCAACTTCTCTATCATATTGAAGTATGTTATCAAATAGTAGTTTATTGGTTTCTAGATAAATATTACTCTATCATGGTGTCATGTACTCTTTTTGCATGTACTAATTTTTACTGTACGAGCTCGTGTTAGATTTATTATGTGGTATGCAGTTATCTTGAATTTATAGCAAGCATATTAATGTAATTCAGTGTTACTTCTTCTTATTTAAATCTCTGACTGTTTTAAATCTTGAAATTTATTGTCAAATGGTTTCTCAGGATTTAATAAAATTTAACATTTGTTATACCAAACAGTTTTCAAGATTTAACAGCCTCAGGATTTACTAAATCCTACTAAAATTAAATCTAATTCAATACCAAACAGCCCCTTCAGTTTTCATCAAAGGTAATTAATAATTATTTTAAGATTGATTGTTTTAATTCTACAAATTTTGGGCTCTTGTTGCATGATTTTCAGCAACTCTTTAGATAATCATCAAAAACTCTAAGCATAAGACACTACAACAACGTGTTTAGGAAAAATAAGAAAGAACTAATCTCCAGAGAAGATGCCAAAAAAAAGACATTATTTTATTCCATAATTAACCATCAAAATTATATGATCCTACACATTTCTACAGTAATAGGCCTTGTTCAAAATGACAAAATGTTGAATAAATTTAAAAACAAAGAAATAGCCTTGAAGGACAAATGACAATGAGTTCTAATAATTAACTCAAATAAACACATAGATGATGGAACTATACATTAGGTAACTCTGGATAACAAAAACAATCTTGACTAAGGGATGACATAGATGAATTAAACTACACGAGAGAGAGAGAGAAAGAGAGAGAGAGAGAGAGAGAGTGAGAGAGAGAGAGAGAGAGAGAGAGAGAGAGAGAGAGAGAGAGAGAGAGAGAGAGAGAGAGAGAGAGAGAGAGAGAGAGACTAATAAGAATGCCATTCATTTACTTCATAATAATAGCATGATAATGCAAAGATCATACATGGGAATCAAATACCTGTTTGCATGCATGAGAATTAAACAAGAACTAATCGGATCAGCATAAAACTGTGGGCTCCAAAAATTCGGCCCCGGCCTCCGATCGCTTTTCTTTATTCGGCGAGGGAGTTTTAACGAACTAAGTTCCGAGGTAAATTTTGGAAGGCAAATGGGTTTGTAGATAAGACACTACCCAGAGATTTCGCCCTCATTTTATGAGGACTTTATGATCTGAGTTCTGGTTTCCTATAGGCGCAAGCCCCTATAGTTAATTACCCCTCTCGATCATGAGAGAGAACTTTCGATTAAGGCTAGTCGTCAATCAGATATGTATAGAATACGTGTTATCTGGCATATAGTAGCAGTATGAATTTGGATTTGGAATTGGATATTTGGAAATGTTTAAAAAGTTTGGAAGATTTGATATTTAAAATAGAAATTTCACCATCATGTACTTAAAGCGGATGGTGGGGGAATGGATAATAGACCCGATCAAGATCCCATGGTTCCGTCGTCCCGGGTCATCGTGGTCCCTGGTCTACTTAGTCAGAGGAGGTAGTCGACCCAACCTGACAGAAGGATCCTTGTCGGCAGCCATGGGTTGCTTCGTCCAAGGGGACCTTGTAGACCGGGGTTGAATGTTTGTCCAAGGGGACAAATTTGAATCCACCTTAGCTGACAGAGGGCTTTGTGCCCTATCGATCATATCCTATTGATTCATATCTCAAGGATTTAACGCCATTAAGGAGCGTATTGGCTCTGGCCATAACCGCTATCTGTGGTGCCATTTGGCGGCAAAACCACTCGGTTCAGAGGGCCCCGGGTCATAACCGTTTACCTGCAGTGCCATTTGGCGGCGAAACTGCCGGTTAGAGGACACGTACCACGTCCTTACTGGCAGCAGACTGTTTGAGAATGGATCCTAGTGATATTTTTGACTAGGCATTTCGCTCTTTGTGAGCTGAAGTTGATTTTAATTTGTCCACCTCGACAAACTGTTGCGGAGGGTGGATGGAATTTGCTTTAAGTATGGATAGTTGGATTTCATATTTTAAATATTTTGGGATTTTCTTGGAATTTTCTGGAATTTTGGGTGGAGTCTTGGAATATTTGAAATAAAACTTTGGATATTTGGGAGATGTTTGAAAATATTTGGGGAACCCCTCCGGTTGAAATCTGCATTCAACACGGTCATCATCGGGGTGTTTGGGGGTCATTTCTTTTTATGGATTGAACCTTGTCAACTCTGTCGGGCTGTCGACAGAGGATTGGGTTTCGTAGGCTTCGTGCATTCATATTGTTGTAGGCCTTGATGGCCTAATATTTATGTTTTAAAGCAAATATACGGGTCGTCACAATTTTATATTTGCTTAATGGTTCAAACCCTGTCGACTTCTATTGACCCGTATAGAAGGATCGGTTTCGAACCTGAATTCACTTGTCAACCCGCGCAGCATCCCTAGACGTCACGTGTGTACTAATAACACGCTCGCCGGGGCCCATGCGGGTTTTATAATTATTTTTACCCCTTTTAGTGTACCTATGTGTATACAATTTATAGTGCACGTGCAGGGGTATTTTGAAATAATTGTAGACGCCTTCTGTCTGCTTGTACGAATGTTGCAGATCCGGTGGCGTGGCGCAGCAGCTTCTGAATAGAATTGTTCGCTGCTTCGTACAGGTAGACTGTCGTGCACTATTTGTTGATTTTTGTAGACGAGTCATAGTGCACTAACTAATCTCCTGCCTTAGGTCGTAGGAGCTTGCACTTGTCGTATTCTCCATGCGTTTTATTGTGGTCTTTAACTCATATAATACATTCGCCACTACTATAAATAGACAGGTAGATATATTCTTTCACAGACTGAAATTGACTTCAGGATACTGCATTTACTGAAGTCTTTTAGCATCTACCCAAAGTGGCATTTGACACATACATTTGTCTTCGTAGAGAGATCGTATGTGTTGCAGATCTTTAATAGTCATTCATAGATAGTTCGCATTGTCTTGTACCATTTGCATTCCTTCATGCTTATCTCATAGTACCTTTCTCTTTCATGATTTTTGCAAGTGGAGATAATACCTTTCTCTTTCATTGTATTGTATTCATGAAGAGATTTTGTAGTAGCTTGTAGGGAGCTAGTATATTTGCTTAGTACTGGATTATTACTGATTATAAGAGTATTATAACATTCACTGCATGTTGTTGATTGCCACCTATAAGTATGTTATTCTGTATTAGAAAGTTCCTTCTATCATTTCTCAGATATGACACCTCACACAAGTATCCAGGTGCATCGAAGGCTTGTCATATATGGAGCATATCCCCTTCGTGAACATTAGCCAACAAATCATTGAATTTATTGGCAGCCTGTCATGTTTATATGTTTCAGCTTTCCGTGCTTTTAGATAACCACTATATCCATCTATGAGCCGCTTCACATTCTTCATATGTTCTTCGTGAGTATGGCATTCATGATTGAGATGAATAACATGCACTCATCTTATACACTCACTTTAGGTTGATTTTGTATGATGACTTTGATATTTGTTAATTTGAATATGCACTTCCACTTCCACTTACGATCATTTGAATGATGTTGTCCAAAGAATTCCATGTCAGAGTGCAAGCAATCTTATTTATTTGCATAGGGATTGAATGACATCTCCTAAAAATTCTCTAACATTTTGAAGTCCTTCATTGCTCATTTGTTTCAATCATGTTCAAACCAATGTCAAAGTTGATCTCAAACTTAAGGAGTTATGCTTAAGTTCATTCAAGCTCTAGGCACATTTGAGTCCAAACCCAAGTAGCCCTTAATTTGAGTCTTTGTTGAAGTTCAAATGAGAGTCCAAATTGTTTGAATTATAACTGCTTGAGTTTGAATTAAGCTTTGAATGAGGTCTTTTGAGTTCAAATCAAAGTTCTATTGTTCAAGTGCAGCTCGGCTTGAGTCCAACTCAAGTCTTCAATAAGTCCTTTATATTCATTCAAGTCCCCCTGCTATTCTTGCAAGTTTAAGTCCCCACTTGGTTCAAACCAAGTTCATAAGTTTCAAGTGAGCTTGTTCAATTCAAGTTCATATTCATTGAGTTATGCTTAAGTTATGATTCATTTGGGTTTGAGTTCAATTAAATAGATTGAATCAAGTTTATAAGTCCGAGTCCACCGTTCAATCAAGTCCAAATGTTCATAAGCTGAGTCCAAGTTCGATCGTCCTTTGAGTTCAACCAAGTCCAGGTACGAGTCTCATTTTTGTCCATTTGATGTGCGAATAAAGTTCAAGCACAGTCCGTCTTCACCCGAAATTTCGGCAGCCTCCCGGCGTCTCCCCCGTTTAGGGGAAAACTACGAAAAACTGGGCCTTTCCCACCACGCTAAGAAAAGCGTGTATGGTAGGTGCCCTCTTTCGAGGACGCCGCGGCCGTGTAATTTTTCGATCCCCCACCACGCTAAGAAAAGCGTGTATGGGTATTTTTTGTTTGTAGAAAAGTATTATATTTTATTTTTTTTTTGAAAATATTTTGCAAGAAAAGAACAGATATTTCCCCGCAAGCGGGTACTTATGGGTATCCCTGCTTCGTCGCGCGCATCGCACTGGGATCCCTTCCCATCACGCTAAGAAAAGCGTGTATAGGCGGGGTTTCCAAGGCGATACGAACTTCGAAGAAGGAATTAGGTGATTACCCGCTTCGTCGCAAGCGTCGGGACGCACGTCCTCCCACCACGCTAAGAAAAGCGTGTATAGGTGGTCGTTTTGTCTCGTCGCCTGCATCGAAACGGATTCTCGGAGTTTTAGGGTTTAGGAGTTATACCTTAGCTTTCGTCGGCGTCGGATCGAGGGAGAAAGAGGGTATTCTCTTTTATCTTTTCTATTTTTTTTTTTAAATTAATTATAATTAATATTAAACAATTATAATTAAAAAAAAGTTAATTTAAAATTAACTTAATTAATTATAACTAATTATCATTAATAATAATTAATTAAAACTAAAATAATTAATTACAATTAAATTTAATTAACTATAATTGCATTTAATTAATTATAGTTAATCATAATTTAATTATAATTAATCATAATTTAATTATAATTAAGTTATTTAATTATAATTCATTATAATTAATTATACTTAAAAAAAATATATAATTAATTATAATTAAATCTTAATTTAATTATAAATAATTATATTTAATAATAATAATAATAATAACAAAAAAAATAAAACCTCCCTCTCCCTTTCTCCCTCCTCGGGTTCGGCGAGTTTACGGGATTTGGTCGAACAAGCGCGCGTGAGGGAGAGAGTTACCTTCAGCTCTGGTGCTTCCGATCAAAAATGTCGTAACTTCCGTTCCTAACAGGAAGGGAAAGTCGTAGGAGTAAAGTCGGACAGCCAAGGAGGGCTCGGCTTGAGGACGGACGGGAGGAGGTCGGGCTGCAAGGCTAACGGTAAGGGCTCTCTTTCACTCTCACTCTCACTCTCTCTCTCTCTCGGCTTGGATGAGAAACCGGCACAGGTAAGGGCTCGGGACAGAGGGAGGCCGAATGGGGCTTCGGCACAGGGAGATTTCAACTTGTTTGGCTAGAGGTCGGAGCAGATGTCGGCTAGGTCAGTCGACGGGATTTGGTTGGAGAGGAAGGAGGCCGGGACTTGAGTGTGGGAAGGAAGGAGTAGCGACTAGAGCTCGGCAATGGGAGAGAGTCGTGTGTGGGATCGAACGGGATCCCGTCTCCTTCTTATAGCCGCGAACGGGAGGCGATCGAGGCCACCGTCGCTGGTTTCACGTAGAAATCCCGGATGAGACGCGATCGCAGCGGGATATCTGGACTGGTTCGGCGCTGAACAGCGGGATTTCGGGCAGATTTTGTGGATCCAACAGGCATGCGATGTATGTATACTGGATTCATCGTTTCTTCTCCTCTTGTTTCATTCATACAGAGGTTAACAAATGCCCCCCAACAAATGTGGTACGCGTCTAGAGCGAATCACGTTTGTTGTAAGCTATTTGATCCTGTGGATCTCTAGATATTTATTCTAGATGTCACACAGAGGTTTTCATTTAGTGGATCTCCAAAAATTTATTTGGATGTCACACTACGATTCTCCTTTAGTGGATCTCCAAGATTTTGCTTGGATGTCACACTAAAACTTTCTTTCTCCATAGATCTCTTGGATATATCAATAGATAGCTGATATACTGATTTCATTCGTCCTACGCTTTGTGATGCAGACAATGATGGAGAATTTCCTGATTTGTCAAGAGATTTGTATTCCTTCGGCCCTATGCTTCTAGCTTTGGCGGGCTTGTTGAAGGAGTAGATGCCGGTGACCTAAACCCTTAGGTTTGTATCAGGTCGATGGCGAAAAATCATCGGTCCAGAGCTTTGTGCATAGCGGACTTGTTGATGACGGAATCCACTTAGTTCAGCCTTGGGCTTTGTGTGAACTTTGGGATAATTTTCTTCGGTCCTTTACTTTGTGCTTTTGCGGACTTGTTGAAGAAAAATTCCTTCGATCCTCGCTTTGTGCTTTACGGATTTGTTGAAGGATTTACAGGTTCTGGAAACAATTGACAGTACCGAACGTAGGTAGTATCTTGATCCTTAACCACTTGAGAAGACTTTAATCTGAATCACTTGAGTTCGTCAGATCGGAAGAGCTAGAATTTAATAGCTCTTTGTCCTCTGGTTGCTAAAATGGGGGTTCCTCTACTGCGGCCTTTCTTATGGCTTGTTGAGTAGACGGAGCTGCCAGCGATCCGGCCATATTTGGGCTTGTTGGATCCGACCTCTTACACCCATTCAGGCTTCAGACTTGAGCTATGGGAATTGCGCTTCCCAATGCTGATTTTGCTGAAGTTGATAGATTTAGAGTCATCCTTCATGGTTGTAGATTTTGGAGCCTACGAATATTTGGTAGTCGTTCGAGACTCATCCTTCCACTGGAACTTTGATTCTCCAGTCATTTTGGAGAATTTTGCAGACTACGATCACTTGAACTTGTCGAGCCAAATTTGACTTCGTGCTTCCTACAGTCCCTATTGACGGGTTGACGAAGTGGGGGTTCCGCTGCTACGGCCTTTCTTATGGCTTGTTGAGGAGACGGAGCTGCCAGCGATCCGGCCATATTTGGGCGTGTTGGATCCGACCTTTTACACCCATTCGAACCTTAAGCTTCAGGATGTTGGAAGACTTCAAGCTTCTTCGGCTCAATTTTGTAGGAGTGTGTAGCCACAAAAGTCTCTTTCATGACTTTTGAGCCTTGGTTTATTGGAGAAGATGACGTCTCTAACTTTTGAAAGATCACCTGCAATACTTTGAAAAAGAATTTGTAGTATTCTTTAGCACGAAAGAATATTTGAATTGATAATTTTAAATATTTATTCGGGAATCTCGGCATGCAGCGCGATGTCGACCCGAATGAATATTTAAAATGCCCCCTGTCTCACAGGGACATTTTGGATAGGCTTTGTATCTTTGAGATTTTAAATATTTATTTGGGGATCTCGGCACGCAGCTCGATGTCGACCCAAATAAATATTTAAAATGTCCCCAGTCTGATGGGGGATTTTGAAATGCCTTCTTGCTATACAAGAGAATTTCAAAATGTAAGCATACATTGATAAATATGCACATAAAATTTTGGTCATCATAAAATACATTCAACATGGAATTTTTTATGCATGATATTTCTTTAAATGTCGACCGTTGATTGGCGGCATAGGCCTCTGACCGTTTAGATCGATCAACTGATATGCCCCTCCTTGGTACACTTTCTCGATGACGAAGGGGCCTTCCCAATTGGATACGAATTTGCCACCAATTTTTCGATGTGGAATGATTGGTCTTCTCAGCACCAGGACTAATTCTCCTTCCTGAAATGATCGAGGACGCACCATTCGATCAAAGGACTTTGTCATTCTCCCTCGGTAGATTTCCAAGTTTTGTTGAGCTTGTAACCTGAGTTCATCAAGTGCGTCGAGCTCTTCCATTCTGAGGCGGGCATTTTGCTCTTGAGTGAGATCGTTCTGGATTGCTACTCGGAGTGACGGTAGTTCGATCTCCAATGGTAATACGGCTTCAACACCGAACACTAGAGAGTAAGGAGTGGCTTTAGTTGGTATTTTGTAGGTTGTACGATAGGCCCATAGAGCTTCTGCCATCTTCGTATGCCACTCTCTTTTGTTCTTGGTAAGGATCTTCTTCAATAACTTCACCAATGTCTTGTTGAAGGCTTCCGCCAATCCATTCGCCCTTGGATTGTATATGGAGGAATATCGCCAATCGATTTTGTGCCGATCAACGAACTTATAAATTTTTGTACTCTTGAAAGCAGTACCGTTGTCTGAGATTATGCGGCATGGCACACCAAATCTGTAGATGACATTGTGGGTAAAGAAATTGATCACATGCTCCGATGTGACCTCTCTGAATGGGGCCGCTTCTGCCCACTTGGAAAAGTAGTTTGTCGCTGCTAGAATAAAGCGATGTCCCGCTGATGACGGCGGATCTATTGGCCCGATTATGTCTGTGCCCCAGCATTCAAATGGCCAGGATGCTACTGTTGGATGCAGAGGATTTGGCGGTTGATGTATAACATCACCGTAGATTTGACATTCGTGGCACCTCTTAGCATGATCAATACAATCTTTGACCATTGTCGGCCAATAATAACCCATTCTCTTGATTTTGGCGGCCATTTTGGGACCTGACTGATGTGCTCCGCAAAGCCCTTCGTGGATTTCCGCTACCACTTTATCAGCTTCCCTGGTCCCCAGACATCTTAGCCACATTTGATCAAAGGCTCGTCTGTACAACATGTCATTGACAAATGCGTACCTCAACGCCCTTTTTCGAATTTGTGCGGCCATAGACTTTTCTGTCGGGAGTTTGTTTTCTTTAAAGTAGTCAATGAATGGCTGTCTCCAATCATTTTCGACTTCAATATCTAAACAATGCCACAACGATTCTGAAGCTTGACTAGCTTTATGTCTCTTGGCCACGTGATATTCTTCTGGATAATTCTCCATAACGATCTGATGGAGAGGTTGAGGGTCACCTGGAGTT
The DNA here is from genome assembly GCA_016618105.1 of Dendrobium huoshanense. NCBI lineage: Eukaryota > Viridiplantae > Streptophyta > Magnoliopsida > Asparagales > Orchidaceae > Dendrobium > Dendrobium huoshanense. Next base: position 75,754,624 of record CM028347.1, on the reverse strand, counting down.
TCATCCTGCTGACTTGAATCTGGAATTCCTTCTGTCATCGGGAATTGTAATAGAGCGGGCTCCAAGACCCTACGAGTGTAAACTCCAATGAATATAGGCCTCTCCTCATTGATGTTCGCCATTTCTTTGGCTAATTTGGCTAGACAATCTGCTTTAGCATTCTGTCCTCGAGGAACGCGAGTCATTTCAACATTTGGTATTTGCTTCAGAAGCTCGAGGGCTCGCCGGTGATAGTGGGCCAATTCGACTTTACCAACCTTGTAGATTCCAAGTACTTGATTTATTACAAGTTGAGAATCACCAAAGATCTGGAGATGTTGGATTCTGACATCGATCGCAATCTCCAGCCCTGCTAATAGAGCTTCGTACTCGGCTTCATTGTTGGTTCGAGGTTCAGTCAAACTGAATGAAAATCTCATTATGCCTCCCTCGGGTGCTACGAAAATGAGACCAATGCCGGCTCGAGCTCTTGCCATATTTGGAGGTCGGACTGGTCTAATTGACGATGCTCCGTCAAAGTACATCTCCCAAAATGGTAGCTTTTCATTTTCCTCGACCTGCATCATTTGCTCATCGGGCAAATCATCGTTGAGTGGAGAGTCAGCCGGGATTGGGTGTGCAGCAAGAAAATCTGCCAATGCTTGACCTTTCACTGCCTTTTGTGTCATGTATGTGATTTCAAACTGCAATAACAATACTGCCCACCTGGCTAGACGACCTGTCAACGCTGGTCTTGTCATCAAGAACTTCAGCGGATCGATCTTTGATATCAGTGTGATTTTATGGGATAGCATATAGTGGCGGAGTTTCTGAACTGCAAAAATCAGCGCCAAACAATGCTTTTCAATTGGGGAATAACGGCTTTCTGCTCCAATCAACCTTCGACTGATGTAGTAGAGCGCATTTTCTTTGCCTTCTTCATTATTCTGGGCCAATAGTGCTCCGAGGGACTCTTCTAGTGCTGCTGTATACAGTATAAGAGGCTTCCCCGGAATTGGCGCTGCTAGAATGGGCGGATTCAACAGATATTTCTTAATACTATCAAATGCTTCCTGGCATTCTGCGTCCCATTTGAAACGGACATCTTTCTTCATTAGCTTAGAGAATGGCTGGCACCTACCCGATAAATTTGATATGAATCTTCGAATGAAAGCTAGTTGTCCTTGCAACGAGCGAAGCTGTCGAAGGTTCCTTGGTGGTGGCATCTCCGTGATCGCCTTAATTTTGTTGGGGTCGATCTCTGTACCTCGATGACGGACAACATACCCCAGGAATTTGCCGGAGGAGACCCCAAAAGCACATTTGAGAGGATTCATCTTCAGATCAAATTTTCTGATTCTCTCAAATACGATTCTGAGATCTTTTAAGTGATCATTTTGGCCAAGACTTTTGACAACAAGGTCATCTACATAGCACTCGACCTTCTGATGTATCAAATCATCAAATATGTGAGTCATCGCCCGCTGGTAGGTGGCACCAGCGTTCTTCAGGCCGAATGGCATGACTGTGTAGCAGAAAATCCCGATGGGCGTCCTGAACGATGTATGCTTTTCATCTTCGGGCGCCATTTTGATTTGATTGTATCCTGACGATCCATCCATAAAGGAGAACATGTCGTAGTTTGACGTATTGTCCACCAGGAGTTCGGATACAGGGAGTGGAAAATCGTCTTTTGGGCATGCTTTGTTAAGGTCCCGAAAGTCAATACAGACACGAATTTGCCCGTTCTTCTTCTTCACTGGGATGATATTGGCAATCCAATCGGCATACTTTTCTTCTCGGATGAAGTCTGCCTCTATTAATTTCTTTGTTTCAGCGATCACTTGTTCTTCAATCTCCAATCTCATTCTCCTTGGAGCTTGCTTGACGGGTGCTACATCCGGTTTGATTGCTAATCTGTGAACTGCTACATCAGGGGATAAGCCGAGCATCTCAGCATATGTCCAGGCAAAGCAGTCCCTGAATTCACAGAGAAGCTCTTTTATTTCTTCTATTTGTTCTTCGGGTAGCAGAGAACTAATGAAGGTCGGGCGAGGGTCTTCCTCAGTCCCCAAGTTGACTTCTTTTAGTTCATCCATAGTGGCTGCCTGTCCACCATCTTCAAGCTCTTCTGGTACAGGCTCGGCTTCTACGGGCTGTTCATCATAATCATCAGCCTCGTATGTCTCTTCAACATCACCATCTTCGGATTCAATTTCCACGCATGTGATGGCACGACAAATCTCTTTCCGGAGAAATTTTCTTTTGATGAATCCAATACCTTTATATGCGTCTGTATCCTTCTGCTGTAACGGACGCGGACTCCTTCCATACCAGAGGCCCAAACTTGTACGAAGTTGTCTCTTGGTAGTAGGAATATTGACTTGCTTTCGTAGCATTCTCTGAATATTTTTGGTATTGAACCTAGGTAGCCTCGTAGGAAATAACTCTTCAGAATCGAGGATCATGCAATCCCAGTCATGATTCTCCTCTTCACGAACTCCCGTAGAATATAACACATTCTTTGGAATAGTTCCATTTTTACGGGGAGGCAGATAGAGGGTGGCGAGTTCTTCAACTTTATGCACCTTGAGCGGAATAATTTCTTTGAAATGTTGTAAAGGAACACGCGTGACTACGAGTACACTATCTGAAATTGATAAGCTGTCAATTCTTCTAGAGAACACATTCTGCACCGTGTTCATGTAAATGGAGTCGTAGTCATAATCATCATTTGAAAATTCAACATGCCTACTCCATTCATCCGTTGACTGGCACACTCTTCGAGATTTGGCAGGAGTATCCTCATCTTCATCTGTGTCACTTCCAAGATGAGGTACATGCTTCTTTCCTTTTGGAATGGTCGGCACTTTGGGAAGAGTCGGCACTGCCTTCTTTCTCCCCACCTGCTTCTTCTCACCTTCTCGTTCAGGTCGCTTTGCAGCCTTTGAGTTTGATGCTTTAGCTTCGAGGGAGCTCGAAGACTTTTACTTCTTTGGCATGAAGTACCGTGCATCTTCATAAACTGTGGCTTCATGAACTGTGAAGGGCTGAATGTCACCAGAGATCCTGAATTCCTCTCCATCTTTGAGATATTTCATACACTGGTGTAGTGTTGACGGGACAATACCATATTCATGCAACCAGGGACGACCTAGTAGCGCTTTGAATGAAGTATCCGCATCAATCACATGGAATTTAGCTTCTGTGTGGAGCTCTCCAAATACAAGAGGGAGCATGAATGATCCAAGGGTTTTCTGTCCTTTTTCGTTGAAACCATGCACCATTAGTTTATCTGGCCCGAGGTGTTCCACATCAAGGCAGAGGGATCTCAGCGCTTTCAAGCTTATTAGATTTATGGATGATCCAGGATCGATTAGGATTCGACTGATGATCAGCTTATCGCTCTCTGCAGTAACATACAGAGGACGATTATGATCTGCAGTTCCGAGCATCATGTCTTCTTCAGAGAAAGTAATGAATGGCTCATTTCAAGCTTGCAGAACCTCAGTCAAACTACGTTCAGCAAAATACGCCTCGTATCTTTCGGGATCTTTGAGAGCCTGAATCAGAGTCTCCCGAAGGTCTTTAGACATTACCAAGGCGTCGTATATGCTGAGTTGTGCTGGAATTTTTCTTAGATGAGATAAGATATTATAATCTATCCCATTGGCTGAGGTGTTCTTTTTCTTGGGATCTTCAGGGATTATATTGTCATTGGTGACTATTTCTTTCTCCTTATCTTTATTGGAGACCCCTTTCTTCGGTGGAGGCGGTAGTACCTTGCCGCTTCTTAACTGCACTTGAGCAATCTCCTCTGGTTCAGAGTCATTTAACGGAGCATTTTCTTCAGAATCAGCCATTGTTGCATCTAGGGACTCATCTGTCGATTCAGAATCACCACCCAGGTTTACATGTCCCATCCGAGATGCTATGCTAGGGTCTGATTCGTCTTCCTCTGGAAAATACAAATCCTCCTCTGAACTGTAATCCATTGGCAAAACCATCATACAGGATTCAGAGGGTACTTCTTCAGCATATTCTTCTTCTGTCAAAGTACTCGATGTCACCGAGATGACCCGACATATTTCTCTTGGAAGAGAATTCTCATCATCTTCTCCGGCTTCGTCTATCTTAAGCTCCGACATGAAGTCAGCGAGCTTGATAGGTCGCCTCACAGTCTGGTAGTACTCATCCAAACTGTCAATAACCCTCTGAGTTGCAGTCTTTTTCCCCTTAGGCTTCTTCAGCTTGGTCTTCTTCTTGGATGATTTCACCCCACCAGACTTTGAAGTGCTAGCTTGATTGGAGAGTTGTTTAGGAATAGGAGCTCGCACCATCGGCAGTTCCAAAAAATATATCATGGGCTCAACAGGAGACTTCCACTTTATACCTGGAACTCCTTCAAGCTGCTTCAACATTTTCACAGTCTTCTTGGAGATCGCAGTCTCCCACTGTTCTTCTTGAATTGGCTTCTTTTCATTTCTTCTTTCTTCAACCAGGGGTACGGAAGAGGACGTGACTACCCGAGCTGATTCCTTTTTAGGGTGAGACAATACATTGTCGGACAATGTGATCTCTCCCTTCTGATATTTTCTTTCAAGCCAATCCTTGAAGATATAGCAATCTTCAATAGGATGGCTCAGCACCCGATGATATGGGCAGTAATTTGGGTCACCAGTGTGTTTCGACTCTTCGGGTCTCTTGCATTCAGGCAGTTCTAGACCCGATTTCAACACTTGTCGAAATAATTTGGCGACACTCTCCCTTTTGAATGAATATTCTTTATTCATTTTATCTTTGAGGGATTGGAACGTTCTATCACCAGTTCCTATTGCTTGTCTTTGGCCTCCAGCTTGATAAGTCCGTGGCTTATCATTTCCCCCTAGTATCAACTTTGGCTGGGGGTTGGGGTTGTAGGCCTGTTTGGGCTTTTCGTGATATTGCATCGGCTGCTTGCCCTTGTCTACATTATAAATCACCTATTTTTCTCTATCAGCTCTGGAGAAGAATGTAGAGTCGGCATCACCCCTTCTAGCACCTGGGGCCTTAGCCTTCTTGAGCTTATCAGAGTGATTTTCTGATCTGGAGAAATTCAGCTTTTCAAACTTAGCCACTCTATCGAGCAAGTCTTGAAATGTGTTGATTGTAGCCATGCACAGGAAGGGTTGCATCTTGTCATCAATGTTGCCCATTAACAACTGTACGGCATGCTCTTCTTCTAATTGCTGCTCACATTTCATGCTCAAATTTTGCCAGCGAGTGATGTATTTAGTCATTGATTCTTCTCTTTTTATCTTATCCAGAGCGAGGTCAGCGATCGTAATCTTCTCAGTTGCACTAGCGAATCTCTTCACGAACATATTTTCTAATTCTGCGAAGGTCTTCACAGAATCATTTGGCAGTTCAGCGTACCATTCGAAAGCAGTTGCTGTCAAACTGCTGACGAATTGTCAGAAGAGTAGGGCGTCATTTCCTCCTGTGTTCCCACAGGTGGCTTTAAACTGTGCCAGGTGCTGTCGGGGATTGTTAGTACCATTGAAAGTATTGAACTTTGGTACAGAATACCCTTTTGGGTACGGTACTTGGTCGTACTCAGCCGGGTACGGACGACCTTTGCCCACCAACTTTTCTGCTTGATCGACGGCTATAATAGCCCTGATCTTTTCTGTGATGATTCCTTCCAACTGTGCAGCTGTCATAGGCTCAGAAGTACTTGCAATATTCTGTGGGGTGAGCTGACGAACGATATTATGGGCTTCGCGACCACCTTCAGGGGCTCCCTGTACTACTGAACCTTGTGGCGCTTGGAAGTTTGGAGGGTCAGCAGGAGGATTAGGCATGGCGCCAATAGTAGCATTTCTTTGCATCATCTGCATCATCGCCCCCATTTGAGTCATCATCTCAGTCATCTTCTCATTTAACTGAGATATTTCCCTATCTTTGGCCCTAATTTGTCGCCTCATTTGTCGTCGCATTTCAGCGAGTGTGACGTTCTCGGCTTCAGAAGGGTTTTCATCTACTTCCTCCACTTCTTCTTCTTGAGAATGACGACTTCTGCCAGTGGTGGACCCTTCTCGACGACGACGACGATATACTTGTCTGGGTGGCGGTTGCCAACGCTCTTCATCTTCATCATCATCATAATTGGCACCATCATCGATGTCTACATGTGTCACCATATAGACAACTTCCATATCCAGAGTGTCATTTGTTTCTTGAATTTCTTCTTCTAAATTTTCCTCTAGAAATTCATCAATATTTTCTTCTAAATTTTTCTCCATAAATTCATCAATGTTTTCTCCAATATTTTCTTCCCCTTCAAGGAGTTCTTCTTCCTCTAGATTTTGATCATTTATATTTTCCTCCAGTACTCGGATCTCCGAGCGACGACGCCATTGGATTTCCGGCTCCTGATTAGGCACGGGAACTTCTTCGATCAGTGGGCTGCGATCAAAATTAGTCTCTTCTTTTGGAGGGGATGGAGTGCGACGGGATCCCCTGGAGGATTCTCCAAAGTGTCTACCGTCTGGAGGAGTGTCATTATGGGTCCTTTTCGGGGCCCACTTCTGATGTTGTTTGTAAATTGGGGCGGATCTCCGGGAAGCCTCACCAGATGTCACGCCCAGATCAGTCCTCTTTTCTCTTCTATCTTCCTTTTCATTTCTTCGAGGCTTTGGCCTCCAGACTTGTTTTCCTTTCCACCGGGACCTTTCAGTGGTGGATCCCTGAACATATGGTTCAGGTGTCACACCCCAATGTTCACCGCGTGGAATGTATTGTCTTTCTCTTCTTTTCGCCACAGCAGATAAACGTTCTCTTGGCGGAGTTCTTCTGGCCTCTATCACTAAGGGCCGTTGGAACTTTTTCTTTTTCAGACCTTTCTCCTTTACAGTCTTCAGGACCCGATAGACCCGGGCTGAGAGAGTTTCAGGTTCCTTTCTCTTTGGAGGGGCTGAGATCTCGTGTCGTTGCTCCCAGAAAGATTTCTTCAGCTCACCAGTGGAGCTATTCCTTTTCACCCATTTTAAATCAGAAAATTTGTTCCGGGTAGGAACATTGGCTTCAGGCACTTGGGCCGATAGATTAGAAGGGTGAACAGGGAGTTGTTGTTGCTGAGCTCGGAGTTCAGCATTCATCTTTCTCCTTTGTCTTCTCGTAGGCCTCCCTCCAGATGAGGAGGCCTCAGCATCGTATTTCCCAGGTGCAGATAACCTGGTCGACAGGGGTGTGGTGTTTGTAGTCACCACAGAGACTCTTCCACCATTCACAATTCTTCTGGTGGTCAGGGCCTCAGGCTGTGATAGCCTCTCGAATACAGAAACTCTATCACGAGTATTTTCAGTAAAAGATCGTTGTGCTGGCAGATGCACACGACGGGTGACAGCTTCAGTAGAATGGGGCCTCCTGGCAGGCCTTTCAGCATTCCTTCCATTCACAGGAATGGCGGCAGTCCTTGCAACGACTGCAGGAAAATCAACACTACCAAATTGGATGGTAGCTCCAGTGTTTCCAGTCTCAATAATAGCATTAGCCAGTTGAATCCTGGCACCTCGTCCCAGCTGGACGGTCATTGGCGTGTTCTGTAGATCCATCTGCATAAATGAAAGGCAAGGGTTAGTAATCAGATTCTGATACATCACCCCGCACTTTCAAAATGCAGAGACTTACACAGAACACAAAAATAAGAGAAAATAACATTAGCAAGCAGTTCAAATAATATAAATCTAAAATACTGCTAAATATGTTATCTCAATGGAAATTTTTTTTTTAATGATCATTTTAGAAAATTCAGAGTTTTGAATCATTAAACGATCATTTTGATAGACTCAAAATTTTGAGTACGATTTGCTATAACTGCTACTATAGCACTAAGACGACTAGCCAAAGATGGAAAGAGAAACCAATCCCCAGTGGAGTCGCCAGAAATCTGGGGGCGACTCCGATTGTTGATTTTTGGCTCTATCGGGACCTTTCAGTGATGGATCTTTGGATACAGGGACCAAATGTCACATCCTGATGTTCACCGTACAGAGCTCAATATTATATTTATATATATTTTTTTTTTGCTACTACTATAACACTGAGACAACTAGCCAAAGATGGAAAGAGAAACCAATCCCCAGCGGAGTCGCCAGAAATCTGTGGGCTCCGAAAATTCGGCCCCGGCCTCCGATCGCTTTTCTTTATTCGGCGAGGGAGTTTTAACGAACTAAGTTCCGAGGTAAATTTTGGAAGGCAGATGGGTTTGTAGATAAGACACTACCCAGAGATTTCGCCCTCATTTTATGAGGACTTTATGATCTGAGTTCTGGTTTCCTATAGGCGCAAGCCCCTATAGTTAATTACCCCTCTCGATCATGAGAGAGAACTTTCGATTAAGGCTAGTCGTCAATCAGATATGTAAATATAGAATACGTGTTATCTGGCATATAGTAGCAGTATGAATTTGGATTTGGAATTGGATATTTGGAAAGGTTTAAAAAGTTTGGAAGATTTGATATTTAAAATAGAAATTTCACCATCATGTACTTAAAGCGGATGGTGGGGGAATGGATAATAGACCCGATCAAGATCCCATGGTTCCGTCGTCCCGGGTCATCGTGGTCCCTGGTCTACTTAGTCAGAGGAGGTAGTCGACCCAACCTGACAGAAGGATCCTTGTCGGCAGCCATGGGTTGCTTCGTCCAAGGGGACCTTGTAGACCGGGGTTGAATGTTTGTCCAAGGGGACAAATTTGAATCCACCTTAGCTGACAGAGGGCTTTGTGCCCTATCGATCATATCCTATTGATTCATATCTCAAGGATTTAATGCCATTAAGGAGCGTATTGGCTCTGGCCATAACCGCTATCTGTGGTGCCATTTGGCGGCAAAACCACTCGGTTCAGAGGGCCCCGGGTCATAACCGTTTACCTGCAGTGCCATTTGGCGGGGAAACTGCCGGTTAGAGGACACGTACCACGTCCTTACTGGCAGCAGACTGTTTGAGAATGGATCCTAGTGATATTTTTGACTAGGCATTTCGCTCTTTGTGAGCTGAAGTTGATTTTAATTTGTCCACCTCGACAAACTGTTGCGGAGGGTGGATGGAATTTGCTTTAAGTATGGATAGTTGGATTTCATATTTTAAATATTTTTGGATTTTGGGATTTTCTTGGAATTTTCTGGAATTTTGGGTGGAGTCTTGGAATATTTGAAATAAAACTTTGGATATTTGGGAGATGTTTGAAAATATTTGGGGAACCCCTCCGGTTGAAATCTGCATTCAACACGGCCATCATCGGGGTGTTTGGGGGTCATTTCTTTTTATGGATTGAACCTTGTCAACTCTGTCGGGCTGTCGACAGAGGATCGGGTTTCGTAGGCTTCGTGCATTCATATTGTTGTAGGCCTTGATGGCCTAATATGAATGTTTTAAAGCAAATATACTGGTCGTCACAATTTTATATTTGCTTAATGGTTCAAACCCTGTCGACTTCTATTGACCCGTATAGAAGGATCGGTTTCGAACCTGAATTCACTTGTCAACCCGCGCAGCATCCCTAGACGTCACATGTGTACTAATAACACGCTCGCCGGGGCCCATGCGGGTTTTATAATTATTTTTACCCCTTTTAGTGTACCTATGTGTATACAATTTATAGTGCACGTGCAGGGGTATTTTGAAATAATTGTAGACGCCTTCTGTCTGCTTGTACGAATGTTGCAGATCCGGTGGCGTGGCGCAGCAGCTTCTGAATAGAATTGTTCGCTGCTTCGTACAGGTAGACTGTCGTGCACTATTTGTTGATTTTTATAGACGGGTCATAGTGCACTAACTAATCTCCTGCCTTAGGTCATAGGAGCTTGCACTTGTCGTATTCTCCATGCGTTTTGTTGTGGTCTTTAACTCATATAATACATTCGCCACTACTATAAATAGACAGGTAGATATATTCTTTCACAGACTGAAATTGACTTCAGGATACTGCATTTACTGAAGTCTTTTAGCATCTACCCAAAGTGGCATTTGATACATACATTTGTCTTCGTAGAGAGATCGTATGTGTTGCAGATCTTTAATAGTCATTCATAGATAGTTCGCATTGTCTTGTACCATTTGCATTCCTTCATGCTTATTTCATAGTACCTTTCTCTTTCATGATTTTTGCAAGTGGAGATAATACCTTTCTCTTTCATTGTATTGTATTCATGAAGAGATTTTGTAGTAGCTTGTAGGGAGCTAGTATATTTGCTTAGTACTGGATTATTACTGATTATAGGAGTATTATAACATTTACTGCATGTTGTTGATTGCCACCTATAAGTATGTTATTCTGTATTAGAAAGTTCCTTCTATCATTTCTCAGATATGACACCTCACACAAGTATCCACGTGCATCGAAGGCTTGTCATATATGGAGCATATCCCCTTCGTGAACATTAGCCAACAAATCATTGAATTTATTGGCAGCCTGTCATGTTTATATGTTTCAGCTTTCCGTGCTTTTAGATAACCACTATATCCATCTATGAGCCGCTTCACATTCTTCATATGTTCTTCGTGAGTATGGCATTCATGATTGAGATGAATAACATGCACTCATCTTATACACTCACTTTAGGTTGATTGTGTATGATGACTTTGATATTTGTTAATTTGAATATGCACTTCCACTTCCACTTACGATCATTTGAATGATGTTGTCCAAAGAATTCCATGTCAGAGTGCAAGCAATCTTATTTATTTGCATAGGGATTGAATGACATCTCCTAAAAATTCTCTAACATTTTGAAGTCCTTCATTGCTCTGTGGGTCTCCGAAAGGATTCCGCTCGTGTGGTTCGAATGCAAAGGGTACGATCACACTATCCCGTAGGACAAAATGGTCGTATGCCTTTACAATCGACACAAGCAGGCCGATGGAAGAGCAGATGGAGTTATAGATACGATTAGCCATGGAGGATAGCGGGTTTTCACCTACACACCTCGATGGATAATAATATCTATAACCCTAAATTCACGAGATTTCCCCCATTCGATATATCAGCTCGAATGAGGTTTATTTGATTGTGGGGATCGGTTTCCTACGGGCGCAAGCCCCCGTAGTTAATTACATCCTAAGCCTTGACTTAGGAAAACTCTCGATTAAGGATGTTGGATTATCTTCTCGAATGGGTTTAATGCAAGGGAGTTTTCTAGGCTTTCCTAATCAAAGGGAAGAAGGTCCCAATTGGCTTAATCAATCACACATTGTTCATTCAACATCCGGTCGGCTCGGAGAAGTGGAAAAACTGGAGAAAAAGAGAGATCACGCATTTGAATAAGCATGAGAGAAAGAGGGAGGTGGCGTCATCTGTGTGACGCGGATGGGCAGGATTTATAGCTTCCGAAAGGATGGATAGCTTACCCACCAATAAGGTATATAGGGGTACACTCGTACCACTCACCTTTAGATCTTAAATCTATAAGAGGTGTAATATCGTACATACGACGTTAACGCCTACGACCTAACTAATGCAGTCTGGACTTATTCCTTGCCTGAAAAAGGAAGCCAGCTAAAATCCTAAGCACAACCAATCGCCCTATATGTATGCAAGATGGGAAGGCTCTATCCTAAGGATTCAAGGATTAATAGTTCAGAAGACTTAAATCAACGACTCTACAATATGCAGACGAACATATCTAACGTTGTATGATGCATGAAAAGATGCATAAGTAAGAAATATCCTTAGGTCCACTAATGCAATGCATGCATGTAAGGTGCATTGTGGAGAAAAGTGTGTAAGAACAGATGTGTGCATGACATCCAGAGTACAGAAAAAATAAATAAACACACCCTAAGGGTATCCTTCAGGCAAGATACCCGCACAGAAAATCATCAGAGTCATGCCCACTTCGTGTGGGAAAACAGCGATGCCCAATGGCACGAGTAGGTGGCCTACTCTACAGGCCTAAATGACCCTAATGGTCTCTAGGGCTCACAGAAAGAAAGAAAAAAAAGGGGGGGGGGGGTATCGTACCCAAAACCGGAAAAGGCCAAAGTCCTAGCAGAAAAACAACGATGCCCACTTCGTGTGGGAAAACAACGATGCCAACCGGCATAATAGGTGGCCTACTCTACAGGCCTAAATGACCCTAATGGTCTCTAGGGCTCACAGAAGGGGGCAAGCTTTGACCTATAGGGCCAAAGCTTCGTTAGTGAACTACCCTATGGCTGACTACCTACACATGCTAGAATACCTATTAACAAATTGTGTGTGGAGTGTAGCAGTTTCGATATATAATTACAAGAAATTTGCTTTACAAGTTGCAGAGATCATACCTGATTGTGGCGCTGCCACTTACAAGCTTATAAGCAAATACTCCCCAATTGTGGCGCGGCCACTCAAAAGCCTCAAGCTAGCGAATTATCCCAATGTACCTCGCAAGACAAGTGAAAGAAAAATACAAAAATGAGCGTAGATGCCATTCAAAAAAAAAAAAAAATGCATGTAAGTAAGAATGTAACAAACAGGAAATCTAATAGTAACAATTATAAAGCATGTGTATGTAGTAAATACTGAATAACGAAAGAAAATGTCAGTCTAACCTAGGGCTAGAAGTCGTGTCCTAACCAAACAAGTCTAAGGTGTGTGTAGGCTGTGTAGTTTTGGATAGATCCTATGTAGGATGATTTAGTTAGAATTGTTTGTATTTGATTTGTTAAAAGGGCAAAAGAGAAATTTTAATTAAAGTTGAAATATTAATAATTTAGGATTAATTTTTAGATATTTTTAGTTTTAGAATTTGATCGATTACCACCTTTGTTTCACACCGAGGCCGTGAGGTTTATTTCACCCTCCTTGGGGCTAACTTAATAGCCTCGTAGGCCTGGGTTACCCAGTGGCAACCAATTTTTGTTGAATTATTTTAGTTGGTTATAAATTAGAAAGAAAGATGAATTAGGTGGTTTATTATCAATTAGGGTTTGACTTAAACCAATTAAGAAATTAGTTTTAGGTTTAACACTCCATTAAATCCATTCGTGGCGTTGTGCCACCAGGCTCGAGGAACCAGCCTCCTTAGGACACTTAGCCCCGCAGCCCGGAGTAGTCCATCCAATAAACTTCACTTCTGGAGTGGTTGTGATGTATTAAGGGGTTTGTTTATTGATTTTAAAAGATTAGTCTAAGGTTTGATCTTTAATAATCTTTTATCCTAATGAGTTTAGTTTGTAACTTAGTCTCCTAATATAACCTACATATTTTAGACTTTAGATTGGTTAAGAAGTAATCATTAGATTAGTTAGAATTGATTTAGGTTTGTATTTTAGATTTAGAATTCAATAATTACAAATGTTAATAATAAGTTGATTAAGGATTAAAATGTTTTAATAGGTTTTTAGAAATTAGGTTAAAATTGGTTGGTTGATTATTAGTGGATTAAGGGGAACTAAACCTAGGAGAACGTGTCACTAAGTTTATGTTTCGATGTCTCTATCTTATAGGGAGCATGCATCCTAAGTCTATGTTATCTAAGACCCGGTCCTTAATTTTTGTCCTTAGATGTCACTAGAGTTGTAGGGAATGAAAGGAGATTTTGTTTTCTAACCCTTAGAATTTTCGTACATGTGTCACTAGGTTTAGGAATTTATAGCAAAACAGTAAAAAGAAAAGAATGAAAAATTACAAATATAAGGGATGTAGGCATTGTTGTTATTGGATACACTTCGTAGAAGTCAAGTGCATCCTATTATATCAACAATGCCCTTTGTTGTTCCCACTCCAAACGAGGCACTTGATATGTTTAAGACCTCTACCCACAACATCCCACAAAAGGAGCCCTAAGCAACTAAGGGAAACAGACCTCCAAAATCAACCTTAAAACTAAAATCTCTTTTGTTTCATGTCTATCTAAAATTCCATATTTTAGAAATTAACACTAAAGGGAGAGTTCAAATGAGCGGGGACCATTTTGCTCCAAAAGACATTAAAGACCTCTAACACAAAGCTCCTAAAGCTTCAAATCCAAACACTCATTTTTTAGAAGGGATTACTAAGAGAACCTAACTCACATGGTGAAGCACTAATCATTCCCAAGAGACACTAAAGGGGCCCTACTAAACAAGTCTAACCACAAAATTATAGATTTCAAGATAGTTCACAAGAACTCCTAAATGGATTACTACACAAAACGTCCCAAAGGCTATCTACCCAAAATAACTTTTCTTTTCATTTTGTTTTTTTGACATAAAAAGCTCTACCAAAACAACTCCCTAATCGAGCGCCTCTCTTTCATTTGGAGTGGGGTAGAAAACACAAGGCTTTCCAACGAGAAAGTTTTATAAATAAAAACTTCTCATTGTAAAGCACCCATAAAATTCGTCGCATAAAACAAATCCAAAGCTACTGATAAATCATCTCAACAGAAGTAAAACAAGACTTATTCTAACAAAAAGCAAGATCACAAAACTCTCACATTAAACAAATTCATAAAACTTTCGTATAAAGCATGCAACCTCCTCAAAATGTTTTGTAAAGAAAATTGTGAACACTTCAACATAAAGCCACTTATGATACTTCTAATGCATATGCTGCTTTGACTTTCATGTAAAATTTAAGCAAGTAGAGAGAAAATAGAGAGAGAAATATAGATTTAAGAAAGCATGAAAAGCAATTCATCTCCTACCAACAATTTGAGATAAGTATCTCAAACCACACATAAGAGTGACAGTGCAGCTTCTCTTTTCCAATTTCCGCATGAAACATTACAAAGCATTTTTTTATATTTATTTTATCACAGTAAGCTACCAATACGTATGCCAAATTTAATAGAAGCTTTCAAATTTCTCTCCAACAACCAAAAGAAAAATTTTTAATCAAATAGAGAAAGAAACCTCCAACTCTTAAAGACAATGAAGTGTGACCAGTATTCAATCCAGAAAACGTGCTATAATGAAGATCTTAAACATAAGAACCCATATGCTCATATATGTGCTCATATATGTGTAAACATAATGGGGGGCAAACAATGTAGAAATTTTTTGTTCTTTTCAGGCTTTTAACACAAACCTTCACGGCCTATATAATAAATAAGTAACAATGATGTACTCATAAGAAAATCCACAAATTTTCCACATTGAATGAATATCAGCAATATGACAGCAAGTTTGATAGAAACTCAGTCTATTTTGAAAGGACTTAGAAGATTCTTTATCACAAAAAAAAAAAAAGATTTGGGAGCCATTATACACATGCATTTCCAACTTCAAAAATATGAGAATATAGATATAGTTTTAAGGAGAATGGCTCATGCATATAATTATACTTTAACTGTAAAAGAGAGCCAAGACAAGAAATATTTTCATTGTAATTGATATTCAACAAGAAAAACATAAATCAAGCCATAGAGTGCTTCTATTTTATTGGTATTTTATTTCTCTCCACTAGTCATTCATGAAAGGCAATATTTATGGCACAAATAATTTCTAACAGAAATCCATAAATCAGTAGCGTAGAATATACACAACGTCAAAGTTTCATGTACTAGTGATGCTTACAACATTGCCAGAATTTATTACATGCTAGAGCACAACCTCAAATGTGAGTTTTCTAAGTGTCAAGTTTCAACAATTGCACTCATATTAATGCGGTTATGAAGTAAGTGTCGACTATCCAAAAGCTGTGAGACAACATGGCATGCCATTTTTATTTCTTCTTGAAATAATCATAAAAGAAATAATATAAACTGCTAAAGTTTGCTCATCCTTGCATGACAGGTCTTCTTTTAATGAAACTCATGAAGTTTTCTAATACAAAGTCACTCATGAAATCATATGTATTTCAGAAAAGAAAATTGAAACCGTACTTTTCCAAACCAAGTAGCAAGCAAATGAATCATTTAATGTTGAATCCCGACTAAGTTGTAATCATAAAAAAAAACTAATCTGCTTTCTAAAATTCAGGAAAAGAAAGCATGTCGTTATCACGAAATAAAGTTCCATCAAGATATTCATACATGATGATTGCTAACATCTACTATTAACCAAATCTTTCTATGTTACATAAAGGATTGATCTCGATGAAAGGATTCGACATTTCAAAGCATATAATTTTTTTTTACACCGTCATGTGGGAGACCTTTCTTTCAAACCACCAAATGCGAGTATGCAAAAAAAAACATTTGTTCACCTCTTCAAAAATCATATTTCGACTTGAATATCTATACAAGATCGAACGCAAGAGACAAATGCAACAAACTTCTTTTCATAGTTCAAAGAATATTCGCAATGTGATTTCCCAACATTCTTCTTCATATCACATTTATGCAAATAGAAGTAGAATCTTAAAGTATAAGGTACAAATATAAAGCAAAGGATGTTTGCCTTCATCGTGAAAGTATAAACCCACACTCAAACTCCATTTCAAACAAGATCTATCATATATGTATACCATTTATCTCACTAAGGCATTATCACAAACATTCCAGGTGCCAACCAATTACATTTCTTGCTCAATTCTTTTTATTTCAAACTGCATCCAAACAAACGGAACGAATACAACAAACTTTGAAATACTACAAAATACTTTCTAGTTCCAGCTAGTGAAAAGAATCCTCCATAGGAATTTGACTATAAGCATATTCAACTGACATGTAAATGCAAAAATAAAAATCGATTAGAAAACTTCTAGTTGGCCAATGGAGTGATAA
The DNA here is from genome assembly GCA_016618105.1 of Dendrobium huoshanense. Taxonomy (NCBI): domain Eukaryota; kingdom Viridiplantae; phylum Streptophyta; class Magnoliopsida; order Asparagales; family Orchidaceae; genus Dendrobium; species Dendrobium huoshanense. The sequence continues at coordinate 75,737,972 of CM028347.1, read as the reverse complement.
TTTGTGACTTCATAGAGAGATCGGTAAATCACATCCAATGCAAATGAGTTCATAAGTAATATTAGCTTTCACTATCATAATCATCAGTATATCTATGAGACTGGTAAGGAAATTTTCACTAAAACTGCATCGCCATCCCGAGCTAGCACATTCTGTGACCCCAACGACTGATTATCAAAAGCCCATAGACCATCTCTAAGATTAACAGTTCATAATACATCACGGATAAACTGGAGAACAAGACGAAGAAGGAAAAGGAGAACAAGAAGGTGAAAAAGAAGAAAACAAGGAAGAAGGAGAAAAGAAGGAAGAAATGAAGAAGAAAATGGGGAAAGAATGAGGGGAGGAAGAAGATATACCTGCTGTCTAGAGAGTGAAGGTAGGCTCGTGTTCGGACTTGGAGTCAAGATCGGATGGAGAAGAAGTCTGTTAGCCTGGGTCCTGGAGTCCGGCGACTGGGCTTGCGTCGAGCTCAGCCAAGGGGTCGTGCGGCTGCTATGGGCGACGAGATCAGGAGTTGGGCCTTGTCCGTCGAGGCCTCTACGAACCAGAGAGCAAACCGAGAGGGGAGAGATCCTCGGCTCTCTTGGAGCTCACGAACGAAGGAGCCGGAAGGGGCTCGGGGCGTCTGCGAACGGAGGAGATAGAGGGAACGGGAGAAGGGAAGAGGCGGAATCGATCCGCCTGGGCTCACGCGAGAGAGAAGTGGAAGGGGATGCTATCGGCTCCTTGCCGTTTTTGCGAACCAGAGAGCACAAGAGGGAGAAGGAGTCGGGCGTGAGGTCGGGAGCGAATCTCGCCCGTCCCCAAAGCCTAGGGCCTTCGTTCTGAGTAAAACGAACCCTTGGCCGAAAGAAGAAGCCTGCCCTCGCGTGTCTACCGTCACAGTCACCCGAATACCCGCGAATAAGTTCATTTTCTGCTCCATATCTCTGCCCCGACTGTGGAGGATCTCAGGTATCAGGCAACGGCTTCAGACCAGCCGAACATTTGATTCGAGCCACTCGATTCAATTTCCCGATTTAGAGAAATTTTCAAACGGCTCAGAAAAGGGATTTGGATTAGAAAATATGACTCAAATCTTTTTGATTTAAAATCAGATTAAGCTTGATTAATTTGATTAAATCAAATTAGACTTAGATTAAAATCAATTTGGATCAGATTGAATTTGTCGTAGTCAAAACAAATTATTCGGGCTTGATCGAATAGGGTCGAGTCAAATTAAAATCAATTCAGATCGATTCGAGCTAGAATTGGGCTCGATGGGGTCTAATCGAATTGATCAAATGCATTCGAGAACGTTTGAGCAAAATCGAGGTCAACAAACGGACCCCCAACAGGTGCGGCGAACAATAAGTGAACCGTACGTGTTGGCGTTGACCTCCCCATCTCTAGGAAGATACAACCTTAAGGTCAACCAACAGGACAAGATCAACAATGAGAGAGTCAGAGAAAGCAGCTCAACTATCTGCCAACCAAAGTGGCAGAAAATGAGAAGGAGAATGAGATCAGAATCTCTCGCTTACATAAGCCCAATCGAAGTAAAATCACAAAGGACCAAATGGAATTCAACAATCATCCAAAGCACATGTCTAAGACGATGCGAGGAGAAGAGAATTCAACAATGGCTTGAAAATCACATCAAATAAGAAAGAGTAATAATCAACGGATATCAATGAGGATGAAGAATCAATGATAGAGAAATCATCTATCTGCCTGACCACGTCGCAACAGCAGAGTAGAAGAAGAGGTTTCATGCTAACAAGAGTACAAATCAGGATAATATTAAAAAGAGCTCAGGCGAACACAAAAGTCCACAAGAAACACTCTACTATCACTGGCGTATATGCCAAAGTGATACGAAGAGGAAAGAACACTCTACTACCGCCGGGCGCATATGCCGCGACGATCAGAAGAGGAAGGGGTGGCGAGGAATGCCTCCCAGGGACCCTGTCGGGCTCTCTCAACCAGCAAAGGGAACTCTACACTCTAATATCGTCGGGCGCATATGCCGCGGCGATAAAAAGAGGAAAGAACACCACTCTAATATCATCGGGCGCATATGCCGCGACGATAAAAAGAGTAAAGAAAACACTCTAATACCGCCGGGCGCATATGCCGCGACGATCAGAAGAGGAAGGGGTGGTGAGGAATGCCTCCCAGGGACTCTGTCGGGCTCTCTCAACCAGCAAAGGGAACTCTACACTCTAATATCGTCGGGCGCATATGCCGCGGCGATAAAAAGAGGAAAGAACACCACTCTAATATCATCGGGCGCATATGCCGCGACGATAAAAAGAGTAAAGAAAACACTCTAATACCGCCGGGCGCATATGCCGCGACGATCAGAAGAGGAAAGAAAACACTCTAATACCGCCGGGCGCATATGCCGCGACGATCAGAAGAGGAAGGGGTGGTGAGGAATGCCTCCCAGGGACTCTGTCGGGCTCTCTCAACCAGCAAAGGGAACTCTACACTCTAATATCGTCGGGCGCATATGCCGCGGCGATAAAAAGAGGAAAGAACACCACTCTAATATCATCGGGCGCATATGCCGCGACGATAAAAAGAGTAAAGAAAACACTCTAATACCGCCGGGCGCATATGCCGCGACGATCAGAAGAGGAAAGAAAACACTCTAATACCGCCGGGCGCATATGCCGCGACGATCAGAAGAGGAAGGGGTGGTGAGGAATGCCTCCCAGGGACTCTGTCGGGCTCTCTCAACCAGCAAAGGGAACTCTACACTCTAATATCGTCGGGCGCATATGCCGCGGCGATAAAAAGAGGAAAGAACACCACTCTAATATCATCGGGCGCATATGCCGCGACGATAAAAAGAGTAAAGAAAACACTCTAATACCGCCGGGCGCATATGCCGCGACGATCAGAAGAGGAAAGAAAACACTCTAATACCGCCGGGCGCATATGCCGCGACGATCAGAAGAGGAAAGAAAACACTCTAATACCGCCGGGCGCATATGCTGCGACGATCAGAAGAGGAAGGGGTGGTGAGGAATGCCTCCCAGGGACTCTGTCGGGCTCTCTCAACCAGCAAAGGGAACTCTACACTCTAATATCGTCGGGCGCATATGCCGCGGCGATAAAAAGAGGAAAGAACACCACTCTAATATCATCGGGCGCATATGCCGCGACGATAAAAAGAGTAAAGAAAACACTCTAATACCGCCGGGCGCATATGCCGCGACGATCAGAAGAGGAAAGAAAACACTCTAATACCGCCGGGCGCATATGCCGCGACGATCAGAAGAGGAAAGAAAACACTCTAATACCGCCGGGCGCATATGCCGCGACGATAAATAGAGGAAAAGGTACACTCTAATACCGCCGGGTGCATATGCCGCGACGATAAATAGAGGAAGAAAAACACTCTAATACCGCCGGGCGCATATGCCGCGACGATCAGAAGAGGACAGAAAACACTCTAATATCGTCGGGCGCATATGCCGCGACGATAAAAAGAGGCAAGAGCTCCACAACCAACCAACGCTCATATGCGTGGTGCTGTGAGAAAGCCAGAGAAGTAAGTAATTCATCATCTAAGAAATCTCAAACTTATACTTTAGTTACCACATGGTAGAGGACAAATCGTCGTGGCCATGAGTAATTAAAATACAAGTAGAATTTCCTTAGGTAAACTGAAATCATGTGCAACATGAAATAAATGATCGATATACATCTCTCTAAACAGAGGAACATATAAACGATCGAGTAGAAAGAGTAATGTCATATCAAAAGATCAAGTGAAGTGGCGAGGGAACAAATTTGTCAATAACATTCATCAAATCGAATATCAGTGATTGAAAAAGAGATCACAGTGGTAACACCCATACTAACTGTTGGGACCCTGTGAGAAGCATAATCAGCATTTATGCATTCAAAGAGACTATTTTTATAACTAAAGCAAGATCTCGATGAGAAACATGTCACTGAAAGGAGTAGTGGATTAACTTTCTGCTAGAAGATCAAACTCCACTAAGAAATGATGTTAACACCTATGGTAGGATGTACCACATCATATGGAAGGGAAAACAACATTCCATTATAAGTGACCATAATAGAGGGAATTGACACAATCATCTCTTAAGCAGTCATCAAAATGCTTTAAGGAGAGAGAAAGATGAGGATTTGGATGGACTCTGAGCTCTTGGAGTGTAGAACCGGGTTCCACCTGTGACAAGGGCAACCGATTATACTCGACTGAGAGCTTCCCTCTCGAGAGGAAAGAATTTTAAGAAACTTTGGGCTCTTGGAGTGTAGAACCGGGTTCCACCTGTGACAAGGGCAACCGATTCTACTCAACTAAGAGCTTCCCTCGTTTTTTTGTTTGAAGAGAGGGGGAAATTGTTGGCTTTGATAACCCAGGCCATACTCGTCACATGAATAAAACTGGGGAGAGAGAAATAAAATACAACAACAATTTATAGGAAAATTCACTAAGGAACCGTAGGTCAACATCACTA